>CAUYUJ010019838.1:139889-192389 GCA_963575745.1 Prorocentrum cordatum | reverse complement strand
AACGTTCGGTGGTGCACGCAGATTAGGGAAGGTGGATCTGCGAGGGGTCTCAGTCGCACTTACTACACCAACTGCATTGTCAGAACACGTTTCGTCCATCGTGGAATTGTGTACAGTCGGAACTAGCCAGAAAAACATCCTTCAAGAACATGAGACCCTCCGCCGGCCAAAACACACCGAACATCCTAGGGTACCCTCCCCAGGATGCACAATAACATCCAACAAGCACGAAGAACACTGGGGGAACCCTCCCCGAACCGACCTCGGTCGTATACCTCGGTCCGACTGTATGGCTATATCTGCGCAGTCGGAAAAATTGCTCCGCCCGAATTTCTTGAGTTGGTGCTGAACCTTCTCTGGAGGCACTGCCAGCGCCGCCCCATGCGCGCTTCGCGCGAGCCAAGGGCCATCTAGGAGCCCTTGTGAGGCACCTTGGCGGGCACCTGGGCCTTCCTGGCGGCTCCAGAAGCCTCCTGGGGAGGCCTGGGCTGGTGCTCGCACAGATGCGACATCATGGGAGGAGCCGGCTGCGGCCCCCAAGCGTCACGTGGCCTTCCAGGGCCACCTCTGCGCCCTTCGGCGTCTTCGGGGGGAACGCACTCGCCGAGCGCGCCACGGTGCGGTCGGCGCCTCCGGCCTCCAGAGAGCGGCGGGGCGGTCTCGCGCGCCGCGGGGGGGGAGACGGGAGGGGGTGAGGCTGAGCTCATGCCCGCTGGGACCGCCCGGGCCCCGCCGTCCGACCTGCTCTTCGAGGCGGGGGCAGATGCCGCCTCCATCGGGCCTGTGGCAGCGTCCATCCCCCTCGAGGGGGCAGGCCGGCGACGCCAAGGGATCCTGGCCCACTGGGTACGGGGGCAGCGCTGACGACGCTGACGCAGAGGAAGAAAGAGCTGTATAAGCATGAACTTTCGACGGTCCGCGCGGACCTCCGACAGTTTGTGCTGCTGTCGTTCTTTGTTCTTCGAGATAGGGAAGACACATGCAAACGCGGTTGACGCCCGCATTCCGAGAAGCCGGAAGGTGGGCATGAGAGGGACGACGAGCTGCCCGCCCAGGACCTGAACACGAGCGTGGCCACAGACAGGAGTTGCCACACCTCGTCGACAGTGATGCGAAGGGGCCCCAGGACACACAAACAAATACACACAAATAGAAGGATTAACCATATGTTCCCCTATGTTCTGGGACTTCGCCTTCCACCCCACTCCCCATATTTTCCCTTTTTGGGGGGGGCATCGACGATTCATTCCCAACCTCCCCGCGTTGGGTTCTCGTTTTGAATAGAGCATTGCTCGCGCGTCTCCTTCCCACCCCCTCCCCGACCTTCTCTTCCTCCTTGCCTTTCGCCTCGCTCGTCGCTGCGTGCCAGCTGGAGGGCTGCGATCTGTGAAACGATCTGCGACTCTGTCGCCATTTTCGACGGCTGCTGGGGGGCCCAGCGCAGTGGGCACCCGCGGCGGATTCAAATGGGACCTCGCCATCCCTGGGGGGCTGCGATCTTTGAATGTGCCGCCACTTTCGAGGCCTGCTGGGGGGCCCAGCACAGTGGGCACCCGCGGCGGATTGAAATGGGCTCGCCATCCCTGGGGGGCTGCGATCTGTGAAGCTGTCGCCACTTTCGAGGCTTGCTGGGGGGCCCAGCGCAGTGGGCACCCGCGGCGGATTCAAAAGGGACCTCGCCATCCCTGGGGGGCTGCAATTTGTGAAACTGTCGCCACTTTCGAGGCCTGCTGGGGGGGCCAGCACAGTGGGCACCCGCGGCGGATTCAAATGGGACCTCGCCATCCCTGGGGGGGTGCGATCTGTGAAACTGTCGCCCATTTCGAGGCCTGCTGGGGGGGCCCAGCACAGTGGGTACCCACGGCAGACTCACATGGGACCTCGCCATCCCTGGAGGGCTGCGACTTGTGAAACTGTCACCACTTTCGAGGCCTGCTGGGGGGCCCAGCACAGTGGGTACTCACGGCGGATTCAAGTTAGACCTCGCCATCCCTGGGGGGCTGCGATATGTGAAACTGTCGCCACTTTCTTACCTCGCTCGTCGCTGCGTTTCGAGGGCTGCTGGGGGCTGCGATCTGTGAAACTGTCGCCACTTTCGAGGGCTCCTGAGGGGCCCAGCACAGTGGGCACTCACCGCAGACTCAAATTGGACCTCGTCATCCCTGGGGGGTTGCGATCTGTGAAACTGTCGCCACTTTCGAGGGCTGCTAAGGGGCCCAGCACAGTGGGTACTCACCGCAGACGCAAACGGGACCTCGCCATCCCTGGGGGGCTGCGATCTGTGAAGCTGTCGCCAGTTTCGAGGGCTGCTGAGGGGCCCAGCACAGTGGGTACTCACCGCAGACTCAAATGGGACCTCGCCATCCCTGGGGGGCTGCGGTCTGTGAAACGGTCGCCCTTTTTTTCGAGGGCTGCTGAGGGGCCCAGTACAGTGGGTACTCACCGCATACTCGCACTAGACCTCGCCATCCTTGGGGGGCTGCGATCTGTGAAACTGTCGCCACTTTCGAGGGCTCCTGAGGGGCCCAGCACAGTGAGCTTCCCGCACGTTTTTTTCTTGCTCTTCGTTCCCGACTCCACATGTCCTCTTCGAGCCTGTAGTTGTCGCCCCCCGTTCTTGTATGGTTCTCCTGCGCATCATGCCGTTGGCGCGTGTCCCAAGTAGCTTACATATCAAACAACGGATCCTGCAATTTGATTGTCCGTGCAAGTTTCGGCCAACCCCTCGTTTCCCATGATACAAATGGGTTGGGTACGTCACAGGGTAATTGTGTCTGTGTGTTTTTGCCCCCCCCCCGAACAGTTATGGGGAGGATGGAAGCAGACGACGGGAACAGAAGGTGACCACCTACCAAACCACCCCAACCCAACCCGAAGACCCGAATTTGACCGAATTTCGGGTTGGGGGGGGTACGGGTTCAACGTGTTTTTTCGATGTTCCCCGACCCCCCCCCCTGGAAATCGAGGGTAAGTTTGGGCCGTCGGTTTGGGTTGGGGTGGTTTTGTGGGTGGTGCGATGGGGCGGGCGGAGGGAGACGACGGGAGCAGAAGGTCGCCAGCGGCTCGAGAAGGCAGCGCGCCGCGGCGCGGCGGGGCGGCGCGCCCGAGCGCCCAGCGCCCGCCACGGGCCGATCCGCGCCCGGTTCAGCTGGCGGAGCAGCCGGCAGGTGGCGTCGGCGCAGCTGGCGCGCGCGCGCGCGCCGGGCTGGGCCCTGCGCTTCCTGCGCTGGCTCGCTTCGGGTCGGGCGAAGGTGGGGATAGCAGAGGGAGGGGTTGAGAATCAGCTCGCGCAACTGATTTTCCCGGCGCCTCCGGGCGCCGGAGGCGACTGTGTGTCGAGTAATGGACTCCTCGGTGAGGCCGAAACCAGCTGCATGCAGCAAATTTCGTAACCCCCCCTTTCCCACCCACCCCCTTTCGCTGGCTCGCTCCGCTCCCGCTTCGGGTGCTGGTCGAAGCGCCCCCCCGGCCCACGGTGTCCCCAGGACTTCCAACGAGGCCACCATGGCCTCCAGAGCACCCCTCTCGGTTCCCAGAGGGCCCCAGGTGAGCGCTCCAAGATAGAGGGAAAAGCTGTGAGCACCTTGGGCCAAGGGCAACTTTAGCACTCTTGGGCAGCATTTTAAAGGCCTCTTGGGGCGTCTTGGGGGCCTCTGGGGCAATTTAAAACTCATTGTGCGTCGCCAAAGACCCCTGGACGGCGTCTTTGGGGTGTCTCGAGACCGTCCGGGGCCGCCGAGATTGCCGTCTGAGGGCTCCCCCGGGCCACGGGCCCCACATTTGTGGTCGAGGCTCCGGTCCCTGGCCCCCGGACCCGGTCCCCCGTTATATGTATATTATGCATATTAACGAGTACGATTGATAATACTCAGAATAATCCGAATATCTGTTCAATGACTGTCGAGAGAAACTCTCTAAACAATATGGAAGACCAGAAAGAAAAAATCAAACGGGGCGCCATACCGCAGACCATGCGGCAAACCATGCGTGAAACCATGTGGGAGAACATGCGGGACACTATATGAGAGACCGTACGGACGACCACGGGCCACGAGCCACCGACTCCAGATCTGGAGTCGCCCACCATGGGCCTGAGAAACAGCATGTTGTACCCTTGACAAGCTGTTGATGGAATTTCTGCAGCTTTTGCGGGTCACTCAACCACGGCATAGAACACACGAGAAAAGGTGGTGCAAAACACCCGCCGAACGGCGACTGGGCGGGCCGCGCTTCGTCCGCCTGCCTCTGCCGATCTCCGCCCGACTGCTGCCGCAGCCTTCCCTTCGGCTTCAAGACGGTCCAACGAGGGCCCAAAGAGACAGACCACGATGGCCCATACATGGCCCAAGATTGCCCAACGGGCCCAAGACGGCCCCAAGATAGCCCAAGAGCGTTCAAAAGCTCCGAGCTGTTCCAGGAAAGTTCAAATTCTGCTGGAAGAGTACAAAGGAGCGCTCCAAGAGATCAGAAATCTCCAAGGCGGCCGCAGACGTCCCAAGAAGGCACCAAGAGGACACCTAGACTGTCGGCTGTGGCTATAAATGGATCCAAGAGGGCCTCTCCCGAGGGGCAAGCCATGAGTTCTCCGAGACGGTCCAGAACGGACCGAAGTGGAAACAAGGGGCCACCAAGATGGACAAGCGTCCCCCAACGACGGCCCCACCACCTCACGATTGAAGAATGAGAGAGAGGACGCGGACAACGACAGCGACGACCACGACGAGCAGGAGAAGGTAGGAAGAGGGAGGACCAGGTAGAGGCAGGAGGAGGACGACGACGGCGAGCTCACCCCTGCCTTCGTCGATCGTCCCCCTCCCTGGGTCCCTCCGAGCATGCTGCTGCTTTCTCTCGCCTCGCAGGCCGCCTGGGATTGTTTGCCTCGACCCCATTCCTTCACCCCTGCTTGGATCCCCATCGAGGGTACTGTGTCTCATTCAACAGAGACATGCTGCTGCCAGCGTCGCCAACCCGTACATGCCCTCGTGCTGGCCTTCGCGCGTACATGGTTCGCTGGCCCATCTTGGATTCAATGAGGCCCTGTGGGGCCTCCCCCGGCTCAGAGAGGAGCCGTGGACATGGGACTCGCTGACTCTTGCTGTCCTCTCGGGGCCCCCCACGGCTTCAAGACTCGAAGGCCGGCCTGGGCCGGCCTGGGCCTCTGGCGCCTCTGGGGGTCCTGCTGCACCAGCAGCCGCCCCTGAATGGCCACGGCTCAGGGTGGAGATCTCCCTGCTGGGGGCCACGGCTGGCCCCGCTCCCTGCCGAGGCCGGCCGTGGACTCAAGCCGTCTGCCTTCACGGCGTTGACCACCGCCTCCGTCGAGCAGGTCGCGCCCTGCCGCTCTCGGCGAGGGGCGGGCTCGTGTGGCTCGCCCCCGTTTGCTCGACCCCGCTCCGGCAGGCGCTCCTCGTACAGCGAGGGTCTTGACCTAAGGAACCCAAAATAAGGAACGAGGCCCCTTTTTCCATAAGTTGAATTTCGATTTCCCATACAGAAACCGAAGGGAAACCCGAGGCAAACTGTAAAACAATCAAGGAACACCGAGCCCCTCCCACACGAAAAGAGTTCCTTCTTCAAGGCCCCGACTGTTTGTGATGTGATAGTTTGTTGTTCAGCAGGCAGCACCTTTTGAGGATGTGCCTCTCCCCATCTGGGCCGCTCGCAAGCGCCCCGATGCTGGTCAGAAGGACAGAGGATGGACCCCTTATGAGAGGTCGAAGGACCGATTGTGACCGGATTTCGGACGGGCGGGAGGGTCGCCGCTGTCTCAGCTGGCACTGCTCCGGAGAGAACGATGCGCATCGAACGAACGCCGTGCAAGTGCATCACGCATGACAAAACACACAGGAACAACCTCGCTCACGCTGCGCTTTTCACAGGACCAGCCCCCAAGGATAACGCACAGAACGCATTCGCAGAAGCGTGGGCGTGGGCCTTCTTAGAATAGAGTGCAGAAGAACCACTCTCTTGTAAACACCCCAACAAGCGACAGAACGCAAAAAACGAGCCTTCGGATAGAATGGGAGAGGGCATGACAGTTCCGAAAAGCCACGGACCGTTTATCAAAAGCTGATCGTGAGGGGCCAGGGGGTTCTCTCCCTTGACATGAGGCCGTCCCCTCGCCCTGCTCTGTCCCAGAGACTTCGGGAGGCGCTGGCGCCGGCGCGGATGGCGGGGCTGCCCACCACAACGTGCTGCCGTCGAGGAGGAGGGCGAGGACGAAGTAAGGGCCTCGGCCGGGCACTCCCGCCGCTGCCAACGTCGTCGCCTTTGCTGCATCTGCCACTGCTGCCTGCTGCCACTGGCCGCATGCTAGATGCTGGCTGCTACTGGCTGATGCTGACGTCGCAGCCACCACCCTGCTGACTTTGTTGGTTGTTGAAGCTGCTGCTGCTGCTGCTGCTGCTGCTGCTGCTGCGTATCCCCCTCCCCCTTCTCCTCCTCCTCCTCCTCCTCCTCCTCCTCCTCCTGCAGCCGCTCAGCCTGCTCTTTCTCCCGCAGATGCTGCTTGTTCCTCCCCCAACTGCTCCTGCTCCTCCTCCCTCCATCTCCATCCTTCTGTACTTCTGCTGCTGCTGGTCCTCTTCCTCATTTGTATCCTATTTCCTCCTCCTCCCCGTCCTCCTCCTCCTGCCTTTCGCAGATGCTCCTTATCCTAGCTTCGCCACATCTGTTCACCCTCTTCCACTTCAAACCCGCTCTACTAGTATCTCCACATCCTGCCTGCAATCATCATTATCATCATCACCATCACCATCACCATCATCATCACCATCTTCATTATCATCCTCATCCTCATCCTCATCATGATCATCAGGATCAGGATCATCATCATCATCATCATCATCATCATCATCATCATCATCATCATCATCATCATCATCGTCATCGTCATCGTCATCGTCATCGTCATCATCAACATCATCATAATCAGCATCATCATCATCGGAATCGTCATCCTCATCATCATCAGCAATAGCATAACCATCAACATCATCGTCATCATCATCAGCATCATCACCATCATCATCATCATCATCATCATCGTCCTCATCATCATCCTCATCCTCCTCAACTCCTTCACCTTTTCCATAACTCCTCCCTGTCGCACCCCGAGGCCAGCTGTTAGGGCGGGACGGGCGTTTCGCCTGAGAGTTCCTCACCAGTTATGACTCTGAAGCTTAAGAAGTGACCACAGCTTCACAAATGGAGGGCGGGTGGTTTTCAATATGGCTCCCGCCTTAGCGCCGCGCACATTCGCTATAAGCATTTGCAAGGGTTTATCGGATTGAAGGCGGGTGGTTTTCAACATGTGGCCACCTTATCGCCCCGCACATTCTTTAAACCAAATTGCAAGAGCTTCACGGATTGAAGGCGGGCCGTTTTCAAACTGTGGCTCTCGAATTAGCGCCGCGCACCTACTTTTAAATCAATTGCAAGCACTTCGCGGGTTAAGGGCAGTTCCATGTGGCTCTCGCCTCAGCGCCGCGGACTTTCGTTTTTAACATCTGCAAGAGTTTCACGGATTGGGGGCAGTTCCTTTTTTCAAAAGGTGGTTCTCCTTTTAGCGCCGCGCACATTCGTCCTAAAACTTCGCCGGAATTTCACGGATTCCCATGATCCCGTTCAGAGAAATGGCATTTTGGAAGGATTCAAGATTATGCGGGCGCAGCAGTTATGTTGATCCGTGGTGGTGAAGTCCCTAAAGATGGCGCTTGCCCCCGTCACCAACGGACTGCCGGGGAGGGGGGGCGAAGGGAGACCGACGGGGTGGTCATTACTACGGATGGCGTTGCGATCGCCACGAGCAGTAGAGAACGTCGTGCACGGGGCCCCAGCGAGGAACCCAACAGTCTTAGGTTCCTCGCTGGGGCCACGTGCAAGACACCTGTCATTCTTGATCATGCGCAGAAGCCGACGCGAAATACAAGGTCGAAGCAAATCGCCCTGCGGACCCTGCAATACATCAAGGGACAACGCAGAAAGAGAAAGCGTTTCCTGGGCTGTTCGAGAAATGCTCCGATCCCCAGAACACCTCGATACAACAAACTGGCCGGCGATAGCCCTTGGCGGGGGCAGGCGGAGCCTCTCACTTGGCCTGCGGCCAGCAGCGCGGGCAGCCTGGCCTCGGCGCGCAGGCAGTACTCCCTCGCCCGAGTAGCCATCTGTGTCCGGCGGCGCACGAGCGCGGGCTGCCTCCGCCCGCCGCGGCGCTGGGCCTCCAGCGGCAAGATCCGCCCCGTGAGCCTGTCGATCCAAACCCAGCTGTGCCGCGCCATGCACAGCGCGGGCTGCAGGGCCTAGAGTCCGGCGGAGGCCGCCACGCCGTCGAAAGTCCGCTTAGCGTCTGCTATTGTGGACGTCCAGAGCGCGTCGGTCGGCGCGCCCTGGCTCTGCTTCACGATGAGCGAGGCCATCTGGGGACGTCTTGCTCGATGAGCAAAGAGCGATGTGCGACGTTCACGGTCTCGCCCGTCTCGCCCGTCTTGCTCGGCCTCTTGAGGTAGTCAGGATCGACCTGTATCGTCACCTTGCGCGTCCTCGCTTGGGGCGGCAGCGCCTGGCCCTGCGTCGAGCGATGCGCTTCGCTGGGCCTGAGGCAGGTGTCCACTATCAGCAACCAGTGGAGGGCCATCTCCACCTTGCCAATGAGCTGCCGCCGCCGCCAAGGCCACGCCCGCGCAGGCCGCCCAGGGCAGCGGGCGGCGCGCCCGCGACGGCCGAAGCAGCCTCCAGCCCCGGAGCGCGCGGTGGGCTCGGGGCAGCGCTAGGCAGCCCATTCTCTGGTAGTCGGGCACGTGCATTGCGATCACGGCGATCAGCTGCTCGCCAGTCGCGGCGACCTTCCCCGCCAAGCACTGCTCGTCGAAGAACCTCATCGTGGCGGCGCCCAGCATTGGCCTAGCGTGGTGGGCGAAAGGAACTGCTCCAGCAGGTTGCGGCACTGCTGGCGGCTGCGCTCCCCCGCGGCGGCGGTCTCCGCGATGGGGGGCTGGCGGGCGGCGGCCCCCCGCGCCTCCTCTCCATCGCCCAGGCGGCGCCGCGCAGACCTCGGCAGCCCCCGCAAAAGGATCGAGCATGTGCCTGGTGGTGCGAAGCTCGGCAGTAGCGGCCGCTCCGCCAGATGCGTCAGCTGCGGGCCCGCGGCTCGGGCCAAGCGGGCCCGCGTGGCCCGCGGCCCAGGGGTCGCAACCCGCGCCGAGACTCGCACCAGCCGGGGGCCGCGCAGCCGTCCGCGGCGGTCGAGCTGGAGCCGCCCGCGCAGGCCGCGAAGGCAGCTGGGGGGCCGACCCCAAGGCGCCCGCGCCAGCTTCCGCGCGGTCGCCAGCGCCGCGGCGGGGCCGCAGCTGGCGGCCCTGCGCAGCAAGCGCTCGCCAGTCCGCGGCGCGCGCGCGTCGTCCGTCAGCACACTCGCGGGCGCGGCCTGCGCCATCGGCGCCGTTCAGCTCGCTGGGAACCCATCGCCTTTGGATCCAAGGGCCCGCGCACAGCGTGAGGGCGGCCCCCCAGCGAAGTATATCGAGCAAAAATATCACGGCAACGACCCTTCGAAAGTGCGAGTGCAAGCGCAATATTGCCCCCCGAGACCGCGCGCCTCTCCCCCTGGGAATCCGCGCCCGACAGAATCAGCTTCACGGCGTGCCAATATCCCCTTGCTTCTCGGCGCACAAGATCCTTCCTGAGCAGCTCGGCGCAACGCGGCAGTTTCCAGTCGGAGCGGCGGAGGGCGCACGCAGACGCTTCAGGTAAGCTTTTTATCAGACTCGCCCCATCGACGCTGCGAGCGGCGGCTCAGCGTCGAGCAAGGCGGCCTCGGCCGCGCGAGCCGCGCAGTCACGCGGCCGCAAGCTGCTCGCGAACGCGGCGAGACCGCCGCCTCTCGTGCAAGGGGCCCGTGATGACGATGGCCTCCGCGCCCCAGTCGGCGATCATCGAGGCGCGCCCCGCCTCGCGGGCGCGGGCCGCGACCGTCTCGGGTGACCAGGGGGCGCCCACCTGGATGCCCAGCGCGACGAAGATCCCGCAGGAAATCTTCAGCTCGCTCCGAACTGACGCACGCAGCGGCCGAGCACGCTGGGAACCCTGCTTAAAGATGGCTTAGACGGCGCTGAAGCAGCTCAGGCTCCCGCGGCGGCAGAGCGCAGCGAAGGTGCAATGGCCCAGCGCGCGCTCGATGTCGCGTCTAATCACCCTGGCGCGACGCAGCGCCAGGTGGCCACGGCCCAGGCGCAGCTTCCAGTAGCGGCGCGGCGCCAGCGCGGCCCCCGCAGGCCACCCCTCCAACTGCGCCCCCAGCATCGCCGCGGGGTCCACGGCGTCGACGCCGCCGTGCACGGAGAGCCCCGCGGCCTCCGCGGCCTGGGGGGCCAGCCGCCTGACGCGCGCCGCCGCCGTCCGATCCGCGCCGACGACGAGCGCGTTGTCGACGTAGAGGGAGCGGATCGGCTCTGCTCTGCCAGCGGCGCAGGCGGCGGCGAAGTCCACGGCCCACAGTTCGGGCCCGAGGGCGTCGCGGCCGCCCGCGCTCGCGGGCGCTCCGCGCGAAAATGAGCGCCCAACTCCAGCCCGCAGGCGCCGATGTCAGCAGCGGGCGCCAGCGGGCCCGGCGAGCCGCGCGGCCCCCTCCAGCCCGCCGACGCACCGCTCGCCCGCGGCGACGGCGGGCAGGCAGAACAGCCTGCCGCAGGTAGGCAGGCAGCTTGCGCCGGTAAAAAACGCCCTGGACGTCGACCCCCGCGAAGTTGAGCGGGGCCCCCTCGGGCGCCCCCATGGCCCGCGAAGCCCGCGGCAAAGATGAGGCTAACTGGCGGAGGAGGCTAAAATCGTTGATTGTTCCTCCTGAAGTCGAGCCCAATCCTGACGCGGCCGTCCATCCTGGCAACGAAGAACACCCCGGCGCCCCCCGCCCGACTTGCCAGCCGCGAAGACGCCCCCGGAGACCTCGGACTACGCGAATTCCATGTACATCGCGCGGTTCCTCTCCAGCACAGGGCCCAAGTACAACGTGGGCCCCCCGCCCTCCTCCGCGACGGCGTCGACCCTCGTCGGCGGCAGCAGCAAGGCGAGGTCGAGGCCTGGGAGAGAGCATGTGTCGCGGGCCCCGAGTCGGTCAGCACGCCGGCCAGGCTCGTTCCCAAGTTGGGGCCAACGCGCGAGGTGCGGCGCATATGGCCTCAGCGGCAAGTCGTCGGACGTGTCGCAGCGGAGACGCGAGCGGTCCAAAAGCTCCGATCAGGCACCCTGGGCCGACGCGTTCGCTGGGGCCGCCATCTGGCGGCGCAGGCGGCGGGCGCGCCGAAAAAGTCTCCCGCGTCGGAGAGGCGCCCCGACGCGGCGCAGCCCCCATGTGCGTCGAAGCACTCCACGGCGACCCGAGCTCGCCCCTCTATGGACTGGGCGCGGCGGGCGCGCCCCCGAACCGAGCGGGATAGTCCAGGCGAGGGGCGTGGAGAGACTGGCGCGGCAGGCGCAATAAAGGGCAGCGCACAGTCACCAGGAAGACCACCTGCGTCAGGTCGACAGAACTGGCTCCGACGAAACAGCGGACGGGCCGAGCTACCTCCCGTCCGCCGACTCCGGTTCACCCCTGCTCCTTCTTGCCGGCGGCGGCGCTCTTCTCATCGCGCGCCTTCCGCCGCTGCTTCTGGATCTCGGCCCCCTTGGCGAGCTGCTCCGTCGCGCGCTCGGCGCGCCCGGGCGCCGCGGCAATTCCGCGGCGCGCGCTCTGCTTCGAGCGTCCGGCGTAGTGATCGACCACCGTCGATCCCCGTGCTGCCCACGGTCTCCTCCACCTGCTGATGCGCGCGGGCGATCGCCTCCAGGCGCGCCGCGTTCGAGCCGTCGGCCTGATCGTAGGTCTGCGCGAGCTCGATCGACAGCCCCGGGAAATCGCGGGCGCGCGCGGCGGCGGAGTCCACGGCGCAGACGCCCTCGCTCATCCGCGTGGTTTGACGGCCGTCAGGGACGCCACCGTGCTCAAGGATGCACTCGCGCAACCACCTGTAGCTGCGCTCGCCCGACAAAAAAATCGTCGAGGGCATTATGGCGCATCTGGCCGACCGCATCTCGGAAGTCTCGATTGCGACGGCCGTCGCGTTTCCTCATCAAGTCCCAACAGGCGCGCGTCGTCTTCCTCGTCGGCGGCGGGATGGCCAGCGATTGGCGTCGGCACCAGCTCCATCGGCACGATGAAGCCACTCGGCGCTCTGTGTAGACCGCTCTCGCCCCAGATGACGTCGCCTGGAGCCAGTGAAAACTCGTCGCCCCGCTGGATCTTGTTCGGCACCGACTTGCTGGAGACCCGGGCGAGAGCAGGCGCCGGCGCCTCCACGCTCGCGCGCGCGCGGGGGCCCGCAGTGCATGGCACGGGCGTGGAGGTCCCCCTAGCGTCCAGCTGCCCCCCGTCCCTGGCGTCCTGGTCCAGGCCAAGCGGCGCGGCCGCCGGCGCCGGGATGGGCGCTGGGGCCGTCGGCGCTGGCCCGCAGGCGGGGCAGCGGGCCCCTTGCCGGCCAGGCGGCGGTCGAAGCCAGTCACCTCGCCAAAGCTGACCGTGGAGGCTCCGCCGAGGACCTCGACGTTCCGCGCGAAATATGGGGCTCCGACACGCTGAGGTCAGCCGCCCGTGCCTCGCGCCTCGCGGTGCGCGCCATGTCGAGCAGCTCGGCGTACGTCGGGTAGGCGCGGAAGCGCCCGTCCAGCGGGTCGCTGCCGAGCGGGAATGGCGCCGAAGGTCAGGGACGCCATGTCGGGCCCGTCCCCGTCGGCGCCGCTGACGATCTCCTCCTCGTGCGCGTCGCCGTCGGGTGTCGCAGTCGTCCAGCGCGTGGAAGACTGCTGGGCGTCCGCGGGCCAGATCAGGACCCGTTCTTGCCATGCGGCCTCGCAGCAGCTCGTTAAAGAACTCCGCCGCCACGGCGGGAAGCAGCGCCATGACGGAAGCGACAGGGGCTGATCACACTCACGATCTGCGCCAGGCTACCCGTCAGCACCAGCCCAATCGAGTGCACGGAAAATGAGACCGCGTCGGTGCGCTGCTGCGCCTAGTCCCTGCTGATCTCCTGCAGGTGCCACGCGAGCGCCGCCACCTCCGCGTGCAGCCGAAAGAGGTTCTCGAGGCAGTCTGCGAGGTTGCGAGCGTACCGCGCGGCCCTAACGGCCTCGCGGGAGGCCGCCTCGGCCGCGCAGGCCGCCGAAAAAGGCTCGCCTGGGGGGACGCCTCAGCCGCCGCCGCGCACCAGGCCAGGCCAGACGGCGTCCAGCGCGCACCAGGCGACGACCAACAGCCATGGAGGAATACGCGGTTGACTGGGGGGCATAAAAGACAGGTACTCCCTGAAGATAAAAAACGCTTGAGCGAAATAGAGCGGACTCTGTGCTGCACCCCTACGCGTTCACAGGACAATAATAATCATCAGCATCAGCATCAGCAGCATCATCATCAGCATCATCAGCATCACCACAACCATCACCAGCATTATCACCATCATCGTCTTCATCACCATTTTCATCTCCATTGTCAACGCCGTCGCCGTCGTCTACATCATCAGCATCATAAACACCATCATCATTAGCATTATCAGCATCGTCAGCATCGTCGGCGTCATCATCAGCAGCATCATAATTATAATAATCATTATCAGCATTATCATAGTCATTACCATCATAATCACTATCACGATCAACACCATCACCAGAATCAGCACCATCATCCTCGTCCTCGTCATCGTCATCTTCCTCATCATCATCACAATCATCATCATCACCATCACCATCGCCATCATCATCGCCACCACCATCTTCATCAGAATCACCATTAGCATCATCAACATCATCACCACAACCACCATTTCCATCATCAACATTATCATTAACATCAACATCATCGTCATCCCTCTCCGCCGTGCCACTTCTTTCCGACTGCAAAAACTGATCACCCTCCACCTGCGCCTCCTGGTCCTCCTCCATAACCTTCTTCCCGTACAACTCCTTCTGCCCTGCTCTTCCTCACCCTCCTCCCGCCCCCGCAGCCAGCCCCCACCCCACCCGCATCCCGACAGACCCGACGGCTCCGCCCGCAGTTACAACCTCCCCCTTCAGCATCCTCCCCCCCCTCTCCCTCGTCACCCCCCCTCACCTCGACGGCGGCCACTGCATCCCAACGCTTCGGGGAGCGGGCAGAAGAGCAGCGGAAGCGACGACGTCAGCAGCGGCGCGTTGACGGCGACAGCGACGGCGACCGCGGCGCCGGCGGGGCGCGAACGACGGCGCCGACGGCGGCAGCACCACGGAGCGCGGCGGGCCCACCGCGGCCTTCCGCGAGCTCCGCCAGGGTCGGCCGGCCGTCGCCTGCGGCGCCCCCCCGCGCCCCCCAGAGCGCCCCGCGGGCGCAGCGCCCGCTGGGGACCCCCCCTTAACCAGCCTCGAACGTATCCCTGTCCCTAAGATTGACACGCCAAAAGGCGAGGAGAATCTCAGGGGTTCGCCCTCGAAAAAATGAGGGAATCCCCAAGATTATTGGCATCGTGATGAGGAGGTGCCCAGCATAGGGGTAGGGAGATGTTCCAGGCTGGTAACCCCTGGAGGGACCGCGGCCAAAGCGACGAAGGTCGCGGCAGGGGCGAAGGAAAGAGCGACCACCGCGGCCGACAACGTCCCAGGCCAGCTTGGGCAGCCGGGCCGGGCGGAAGGGTGGGATAGCAAAGAGGGGGTTTGAGAACCAGCTCGCGTAGCTACTTTTCCCGGCGCCTCCCGGTGCAAGGAGGCGCCCATGTATCGAGGAACGGGCCCGGCGGCGGGGCCGAAACCAAGTGCATGCGGCAGATTTCGTAGCACCCCTTTCCCTATCCCCCCGTCTCGTTCGGCCCGAAACAGGGCAGGCGATGCCATGGCCTCTGGAATCTGCGCTGCGTGCCCGGAACGACTCACACCTACGACGGCTCGACTTCACTCGAACCGCTCGCCCCGGGATCCCTCGACCTCTCCACCGCGATGCCCAGAAGCGGCCCCCGAACGTCCAACATGGCGAGAGACCACTGACGCGTTGTTTCGCGTCTGCAGACCCAGGCATCCGACGTCGTACTTTCCCCGCGCGTGGCTCCCATGACGTCTGGCCCCATTCCCGGGGACCAACTTGTCTGCCGGAACCGGTGCTTGATAGCCCCAGGGCACATTGAGGGTCCAGGGGACGCAGAAACTTGTGCGAGAACCCTCCGTCGCGATTGCCTCACACCGCGAGGATGTCAAGGGAGGTCTGGGGCGCGCGATGCAAACGAGGTCGACGATGACGACGGCGGCGACCGCAGCCGCGACGGCGATGCGTCGCCGACGCCGACGCCGACGCCGACGGCGAACGGCTGCGACGTCAGGGGCGCGAGGACGCGGCGCGGCGGGCCCGCGGGGCCGACGAAGTCAGCGCCAGACTGCTACGTTGCCTCGCCCTAATCCGGAAACGCCAGGTTCTGTCCTCAGTGACTACCTACCAAGCCAGCCAAACCCAACCCGAAGACCCGAATTGCAGGTTTTGGGGGGGGGATGGTACGGGCTTCATGTGTGTTTCTTGAATGTTCCCCGACCCCCCCCCCCCACACCGGGAAAGGAGGGCAGATTGGGGCCTTCGGGTTGGCTTGGGGTGGTTTGACGGGTTGAGCGAACGTCCACTTGCCCGGGGCGCCCACTAGCACGCCGTCGCTCTTCGGCGTCTTCAGCTCGCAACCTCCTCCTCCTCCTCCTTCTCCTCCTCCTTCTTCTCCTCCTCCACCTCCTCCTTCTTCTCCTCCTCCTCCTGCTCCTCGTCCTCCTCCTCCTCCTCCTTCTTCTTCTCCTCCTCCTCATCTCGGAGGTGGGCCAATCGAGACAACGACGGCCCTTCCTGGCGATCGTCATCCTCTCTGCGCCTCCTGCAGGGTTCTGGTCGCCACGGCTGAATCCGCCCAGGATCACAAGTCAGGCGGGATGGACCACGGAAGGGGTCAGGCGCCAGTGTTTGTGAAGATGCCCCAGAACACACAAATAAACACACACAAATAAAAGACTCCCCATATTTTCCCATATTTTCTGGGTTTCCGTCTTCCCCCCCACTTCCCAGATTTTCATATATTTTCTGGGAATCGCCGATTAAGTGTGTCTGTGTGTTTTTTCCCCTCCTGAGTTTGAACAGGCTTGAGCCAGACGGAAGAAACGCGGTTCTCTCGACTGGCCCTCCTCCGAACACCCCACCTCTCCCCGCTGCCGCCTCGTCGTCGCCCCACGCCTTCGTCTTCACCGACGACGACAACGACGACGCCCGACAGCGACGACGACGACGACCACCCCCGCGGGGCCGCTATCCGCCACGACGGCGGCAGCCGCGCTCTGTCGTGGCTGCCGGAAGACCTGCGCGCGCCCGCACGGGCGCGGGCAGAGGGCACCCGCACTGCGGGCGGGCTCTCGCGGGCACCCGCGTGGCCGCCGCCGCCGCTGCTGCGGGGACCCAAGCTGGCGTGGGGACCCATGCTGGTGGGGGCCCAAACTGGCGTCTGCAAGCTGCAAGGGGTCAAGAGCGGTGGGGACCCAAACTGGCGATTGCCCCGGATTCCCAGGAGGCAATGGATATAAACATCTCTGGGCCTCGGAGGCAGGCGCACGCATCCTCTTCCTCCTCCACCTCCTTTTGTGCTGATCCTCCGACGATGAAGACGAGGTTCGGGGATCTGGTAATCAGGGTTTTCACTTTTGGCCTCCAAGGGCGCTCTCGTGGCCACGGGTAGATTCGCCTCCATCTTCTGGTTCGAACGCCATGCGGTCCGCTGGCGACCCTCAAGCAAGCGCGCCATCAATATTTCGTCATGTTCGGTGTCGAACAACCGAGTCTGGGCAACGCGGTCGTAACACAAGCAACCCGATATGATCCAACCGTCGCGGGGAAGGATTCATCAGCTCAGGAACTGACCGCTCGAAACTATGCCTGTTCCAACGAACGCACAAACGGGAGCGGTTGCAAACAATATCGATGTGCGCATAGCCTTTATGTGTAGATGTGGTTGCAAAGCGTGTTATGTGTATGAACGTTATATGTGAAATTCGCGTACAACCAAATGTGGTTCAAGGACACATTTGTGATGATCGGTTGTCCAGTTGCCCACGCGGGATAACAATGTGTGGTGCACGTGTGTATGTCGGGTATGAACGTCATGCGTGTGGCTTTGAAGATACTGACAACATGTTCGCGTCATGTACACATGGTACCCACTCCTGTTACGTGCTCAAAAATACGTGTCGCGGTTGTATGGCAAGTTGGTGTAAGTCTGGTTGATGTAGGATCGAGGTTTCATCACGCAACATAAAAAATATGTTGTGTGCGCGACTGTTTTGGTAGAATCGCCATATAAATTGTGATGTGTGTTGGCGTGTGCCGCGTAGGTTCGCAACGCTGCCTTGCATTAAAATGTGCATGCACCTGTGTCTGGGCAGCGTTGCACCAGACAACCATATGTGTTTATATATATATATATATACACACGTGTGTGTGTATGTCTGTATGTAAACATGTGTGTCTGAATAACCATGCGCGCGCTGCGCGCGCTCAGGTTCTAGCAGCATGTGGTTATATCCGACACTGCGCAACATCGGAAAAACTAGTGCGAACAAGACGCGCGCAATGAACAACACAACGTTCGAACACGAAACGAAAGTTGTCCCCCTTTTTGCCTCTACGTATGCAGCGCGATAAGCATCAATCGCCGCGTTTCCTGCAGTTTCCTGCCCACAAGGTCTCTTGTTCCCCCATCCACCCTTCGTTCCTCCTCCCATTGTGTTTTGTTTCCGTTCGCTCGATCCACCATCCCTCCCGCTTTGCCTCCGAAGCCCTGCCGTCGCTGCTGCTAATAGCAAATTCAGCCACTTGGTCTTGGGGCCGTCTCGAAGCCCTTTGGAAGAAACTTGTTAAGCGCCTGTCACGGTCGTGGGACTCTGTTTGGCGCGGGAACCCTTGGTCTCTGCAGCGCACGCGGCCCTGGAACGCTCTCTTCGGTCAATTGCCCCCCCAAAAAAAAACCTGTCCCCTCAAACCTGCGCGCGCATACGGCCTCCTCGTAAAACCGGAGAAATACGAATCGAACGAGCCATTTCGCGGCGAAGTGCCAAGGGTGGCATCATGTCTGCTCTTGCGCCGACGCGAATACGACGACGACGACGACGGCAAAAGCGACGAGGGCGACGACGACGACAACAATAACCAAAACAACGACAACGGCAACGACCACTTCCAGACAGACCCCATCGGGCTCGCCCTCTGCAGGGCGATCGAAGCGCGACGACGATCGCGAAAGATACGCAAGAGGACTCAGAAAAAGGGGCCGGCGGCGAAGGGGGGGGGAAGCCGGGGGGGGGGCGGGCGCGCAAGGAGGGGCGATGGAGGGCAGGGGGCTGGGCGAACGAGGTGGACAAGGGGCAGGGCGACGACGAACACGAGGAAGCGGAGCGCGATTTGGACACCGCGAAGCAAGAACGCAAAGAGGCGACGAGGAGGAGGAGGAGAAAGAGGGCGGGGGCGCCGACGAAGACGAGGAACAACTCGACGACCAAGACAGAGAACGCGAGGCCACCTGGAAAAGGGGAAAAGGAGGGGCGAACTGGACGCGAGATGAGGGAGGGGGGGGGGGTCGCGAAGCCCCCGTCGGCGCCCGCGGGCGGGGCCGCGCGTCCGCGGGGCCCCCTCCGAAAAAGCTTGCTGGTTTTCGCGCCCGGGCTTGGGCGCCGCAGGGGGAGCTCCCCAAGAGCTCCTCGGACGGCCTTGAGAGGCTCCTACACGTGGCCTCCGATGCCACCTCACAGGCTCCTCCGAGGCCCATGAGAGGCCCGTGGGAAGCTCGCAGAGCGGCGCTGGCGGTCGTCCGCGCGAGGCCCACTTCCTGACAGCGATCTCTGCGAGCTACTGAGATGATCTCGAGAAGCTCGTAAGAAGCTCCCAGGCAGCTTTTGCAGCGCTTCTGACAAGGCGGTTGAGGACGGCCTTGAGCGCGCTTCTGTCGCCGAATCCCACCTCCGAATCCTGCCCGCGGCGGCCGCGCGCCGAGTCTCGGCCGCTGACGCCCCGAATGGGGGCTCCGAATCGCGCCGAATACGGGCGCCGAATATTGCCCGCCGACGCCCCGAACGGTTCTCCGAACTCGTAGAAACAAGACAGAAGATCAGCCACCAAACTTTCGCTAAATACTCGGCGATGAGAAACTGCCATCTTTCGGGGCATCTTTCCGCGGCCTCTTCGGGCGGCATCTCAGGGCGGCGCATGCCTGGCGCGCGCGGGCGGCGCGGGCCCGGGGCCCCGCGGGCCCCGAGTCCAAGGCCCCAGACTGCAGGGCGCAGAACTCCCATGATTCTGGAGCCAGGGCCCGTGGTCTCCGCGGCGACCGAGGGCGCCCGATCTCCCCGGGCCCACCGCCGAGGGGCGCGCGACGCCTGGGCTCCGGAGGCAGGGGCGGAAGACAGCGGCGCCCTGCGGCGAAGGGGCGGGACTTCCCAGGCCCCGCAAGGAAGGGCCAACGACTCCTGGGCGCCGCAATCGACAATAGAGGGCCCCAAGGGCGTAGAGGCAGGGGCCCGCGGAATCCGAAGCGCGGCCTCCGGGGCCCCAGGCGCGATGGGGGCGCGTTATCTCTGGTCTTCAACGCGGACGCGGGCGCGACAACGACGACTTCGAGGCGCCGGGTCCGACTGCGCCGCCCCCGCGCCGAGAATGGCGCGCGCGGGGGCGGGGGGTCAGCGCGCGCAAGAGACGGAGAGAGTAAGTGCGCGAGAGGAACACTGGGCGCGAGAGAGCCCGATTGGACCAAGGAGCACGCTGTGACCGAAAGCCGCGCCATCGCTCGAAACGCTACGCGGCCGTCCAACGCAGCGCTGACTCCGCGGGCCTGCCGCGCCCTGATCATCGCGCGACCTTAGCCGGCGATCGATGCATTATCAACTCGCTTCGCCTCCCGCTGGCTTTTAAAGCTTCAGCGCGGCTGTCAATTTAATAGGGCCCGCGCGAGTCGGGGCCCGACCACGCGCTGCGGCGTCGCGAAGAGCGCCCCGCGACGCCGGCGGGCAAGCGCGCAGTTACGGCATCGAGCGCAGAACCCAGCAACCTAGAGCTAGACTAATTCACCGAAGTTTCGCCTGGGGCCCTGTTGCGCCCAACATCTTGGCCGGTCCGAAAGCCGAGCTGCGACGGCCGGCAGAGGCGGCGCCGTCTGCGGGCGGAGGCCGCCTGCAAATCGGCCCAGCAGCCCCCCGCGCACGCGCGCAACTGGCATGCCCAGTGAACCGCTGAAGACTTCCCGTCGTAAAACAATCGAACATCCGGCGGCCCCCTTGCGGGGCCACCAGGCTGCAGGCCGAAGGTTCGCAGTTTCCCGCGCCAGTTGCAGCTTCCAGTTTCCATTCTTACTGTTCTGCTTATTGCTGCTGACTGTTCCTCGTTGATGGACCGCGCGAGGGGGGGCCGAACGGGATTTTCATTGCGCCCTGAGCGCGTTGTCTGAATTGCTGGGGCGGCTAAAACTTGACGCCCCCCACGCAGATCGGCGGGGTCAGGGCCCCAAAAAAAAACATTGGATTTGCCGCGCGTCTGCAATCCAGTGGCACCCCTCACGCAGATCGGCGGGGCCATGGTCCAAAAACGCATAGGAGTTGCCACATTTCTGAAATTTGCTGGCACCCCTCGCGCAGATCGGCGGGGCCAGGGTCCAACGACGCATGGGATTTGCCACATTTCTGACATTCGGTGGCAATCCTCGTGCAGATCGGCGGGTTCAGGGCGCAGAAACACAACGAGGATTTGCCGCGCCTCTGAAAACTGCGGCACCACTCGCGCAAGTCGGCGGGGCCAGGGTCCAACAAAAATAATAAGGATTTGCGTCGTTCTTTGAGATTCGGCGGCGCCTCGCGCAGATCGGCAGGGTCAGGTGCGAAAAAAAGAACGGACAGGCCCCGGCGCTGCTTCGCGGCGGCGCCCAGAACTCATGATTTAGCTATTGCGCCTGCCATTGCCCGAGACCGGGGGCCGGCGGCGCGGCCCGAGACCGGGGGCCGGCGGGGGCCGGCGGCGCGGACTCATGATTTAGCTCTTGCGGATAATGGCGATCAGACTTTGGATGGCAGGGCGGGGGGGGGGGGCGCGCGAGCGACCGGGCCCTTCTCAGAACGCGGCGGGGCATCTCAGAAACCCTCCACGAGAGACCCCCTGTGGCTTTGGAGCACGCGTAGAAAGCTCCCAACAGGCTGGAGGCCTCCTGAACCTCCCGAGACTCGGGAGCGGCCCGAAGGGGGGCGTCCCAAGGGAGGGGGCGCAAATCATGGCCGGCGGCGCGCGCGCGGCCCAGGAGGGGGGGCCGCGAAGACTGCGCGCGGACGTCGCATGCGCACACCTTCGGCCCACGCAATGTTGGGCGGGCCGAGAGCAGAGCGGCGCGGGTTCGAAGGGGCCCGCGGGCCAGGCGCGAAGCGGAACGCGTCGCGCGCGGCGCTCGCCCGCAGACGGCGCAGGCCGCGGGGCGCCCGAGGCGGGCGCCCAGACAGAGGGCGCCAGGACAGGGGGGGTCATGGCGAGAAGAAGGATCATAAGGGGCGCCACTGGAGACAGTGGAGATGCGCGCGCGGGAGAAAACTGCAGATGCGGGGCAGGGGGGCGACGCGGCGGCCGAGACCTCTGGTCGCCGCGGCGGCGGCAAAACGAAGGCGGGGTGGCCCTGGATCGGGGGGCCAGGCATGATACATATGAATATATATATATATATATACACATAATTTATTGTATACAAGCATTAGAGGTGCGCGCGGATTTCTTGAATTGGCGCCGCCTGCCCCCCCCCCTGGCGCGCGGCGCGCGCCGGGGGCGCCGCCGGGGGGCGCCGTCGCCGACGCCCCCGTTCGCGCGCCGCGCGCCCAGCGGCCCGCGGTCGCGAGGCCATCGCGAGCGGCGGCGATGACAATTCTGGAAAGCAGGATGGGGGGCGCGCGCGAGCGACCAACTCCTGGGCTGCAATGAATGGAAATCGCCGCGGCGACAACGGGAGGGCGCCACCTGAACCTGTCCGCGCGGGCCGGGCCGGCCCGAAAGCACAACGGCGCCAGCCGACGCCGCCTGTAAGACGGCCCAGCAGCCCGACGCGCCCGCGGGCGGTGCGCCGAGTGGCGCGCTGGAAACTGCCAGTCGCAGAACAACCAAAAAAACAATTTTAAACAAAATCTCGCCGTTCGTGGGTCGACGAGCACCTCCCCGCCGCGCGATCTTCAGGCTCCTATTCTCCGAATCGTTGCTGCCGACGTCGGGGATCGGCACGGGGAACGGATTTGCCCCCCCGCCCGAATCGCGGCCGCCGGCGCCGGGGATCGGCCCGGAGAGCGGCCCGGGCCCCAGGCTGCCAGAGACCTCCAGTCGCCGCCAGGGCCCGCCCCAAACAAGCGACCGCCCGCCCCTGTCGAGGCGCCCGCCTCGGCGACCCCCCCGAGCCCCCCGCGCGACATCGGCGCCGCGCGCGCCTGCTTCGACGCGGGGCCCCCCGCAACCAGATTTCTCGCAGCGCGCCGCCTTGCGTTCGCTCGGCGCCCCACCGACGCGAGCGGCCCTCCCCGCGACCGATGGCCCATCCGCGCCGCGCCCCCCGTCGACGGGCGATGGGGGGGCCCATCCAACAACGTTCTGCGCCGCGCGCCGCTGGCCAAGTCCTGGACAAACCTAGCGCGGGCATCCGCGACGAGGGCCTGCCCCCGCTCGCGCAGGCCCGCCAGCTGCGCCATCAGGTCGAACTCGTTGTGGCCGATGTCCCCCGCGGCGTGGCCGAGCGCGGATGTCTCGCGCTGCAGCTCCCCGAGAAGCGTCGCCCTCCTCGCTGGCGCCCCGCGCGATTGCGGCCATGGGCGCCTCGGGGGCGCATGTCAGGATGGCCGGACTCGCCCGGCGCGCGAGGGCGGAGAGCTCGCGCAGCTCCAGACCAAGCGACGCCAGGCGTCTCGCGCCCGCGACGACTCTCAGCGAGCGTCCGCCGAATCGGCGTCGCCCGAGGTTGCCCGGGAAGTCCTCGCTGCACGAGCGCGCCTTGGCCGCGACGGCAGCGACCGCGCCTCCCCCGGCAACGGCGCCGCCCTCGAGCGCGGGGAAGGGCAAGTCCAGAGGCCAGCCAGCTCGGGGGCCCAACCTTCGCCCCAAGACGTCGAAGCGCCTGGCCGCCGCGCGCGCCGGGCAGATGGCCGCCCCCCCCCCCGGCCGCAAAGGCCGCCCCGCGACCTCGATGCTGAAGCCACCGCGGGGTCGGTCTTGGACGCGGGCAACGGCGCCGCGCAACCGTGGTGCCCCCCTGCCGCGCGATGTGCAGCGCGACGCCCGTGCCGTCGATGGGGCGAGAGCTGCTTCTCCTAGCTGTCTGATGTTATTGTCACCGGGCCTCCAGCCCCCTCCCCTCTGCTCCAGTCATCTCCTGCTGCCCTGCCCTGCCCCCGCTCGCTCGCCCCCAAGCCTTCCCGCGCGACCCCGGCGACTCTGGAGGCAGAGCGGCCGGCTTTCCGACGCGCGCGATCGACCGACCCCTCTCCGCAATAGCGCCTACGACCACCCAGTCCTCAACCACCGCGGCGTCGACCGCGACGGCGCCAGTCACCACGCGGGCATCTTGCGCTACAGGCTCGTGCAACACCGCGCTGAACACCTCATCGGAGTCGAGATTCGCAACTCTCCAGCGGCCATGCAGAAACACGTGCTGTCTGCCGCGATGGAATCGGGGACTGCGCCGCCGTCCTGCAACGTGACATCGGCTTGTACCTCATCGCGGGGTTGGGCGTGGACACCGCCCACTCGGACCTCCACTATGTCGCCGCTCGCGTCGGAATCAAGCACCAGGTCACCATCCAGAGCCGCGGATGAGAGCCCCACGGTGTCAAACACAAATGAGTCGAGACTCGCGCGGCTGGCCATCCGTGCCGAATCGAGCGCTGCCACCGACACCTACCACAACTTCGAGCACTGCATCGCATTGCACGGCGGCGTCGTGCCTTTCGGTCTCACCGAGCAACACGGAACCAAGCAGCCCCCAGGCGTCGACTTCGACCGCATCGATCCCAGCCCGCCCCGCTGCCGCCTCGACGCCGGCGTGTCTTGGATGACTACGGGGACTCAGGGTCGAAACGGCTGGCGTCGGCTTTCATGTCGGGGGATGCCTGCCCATGCTGGGACATGCCGTCTGGCGCGCGGGTCGCTCGCGCCGCTTCTAGCAAGAGCTTTCTTTTGGGGCGCCCGATTACGAGAGTTTCGGGGAGTGAGACTGCTTGCCCCATCGTCGATGCTGGCACATTCGAGTTGCAGACCTGTCCCGCTACCCCCACTCCCCCTGGATCTTCCGACGGGTGGTGAAACCTTGGGGGCGAATAAGCGGTGGACCCCTCCACCTCGCCCCTCCCGCCAGCCCCCATCCTTCCACGCCTCTGGGTGGTTTTGGGCCCCTGTGGGGCCGTTCCGTTGCCTCCGTTGTCCGCGCTGCGCGCCCTGCACCCTGGCCGCGCTGCCCCCGTGCCGGCGCCGCCGGCGCGCCCCCCTTGGATCTGCGCGAGGATTGGAGAAGGGAATGCCCGAGGAAACGCCAGCCCCTTCCAACGCAGGGCGGCCACGGGACATTTTTCTCCAACGCCGGATGGCCTGACGCCGTCTGACTCCGGAGCTGGACTGCCCGCAGTCGATTTGGTCCGCATCTTTGGGCCGCACTTCGCGACGCAGTCCTGCCTCATCGTCGCCTCTCCCTCATCTTCCTCCCCCTCCTCCTCCTCCTCCTCCTCCTCCTCCTCCATCCTCCTCCTCCTCTTCCACACTTGCGCATGAATACTACTCTCCTCTCTCCCCTGATGACGTCCAGAAAATATGCGCCCCCTTCCGCGCACTGTTTTTTTATGCACGCAGGATGTTCGTTTCAATTGGTTGTCCACTTCTGGTTCCCGGAAGGTGGCGTTGGTGACCTCTCGAGATTCCCCCGATTCCCTCCCACCGTTCCCTCTGTTGCTCTCTCTGTTCTCCGTCTGTCCTCCAATCTCCATCTCGCCCTTCCTTCCCTTTCGACCCCCCTTCCCCGCCCTCTCCCTCGAAACCGCACTGTGCTTTCTGGTGGCAGTGTCGGGCGGGGGGAGGACGGGTAGGAGTGGGAGGAGGAACGCCCCCACACGGCAGCGGCCAGTCGACCAAACGGGGCGGCGGCCGGAAGCCGGGTCGGACGCGAGGGGTGCCGTACGGGGCAGAGCTGGTCAGCCCACGGACCTGGATGCCCTGCCGCCGTCCGGCGACGGATGCGCCCCGCTCGGGGATCTTCTGACCCGAGTCAATCCAGACCCGGGTCAGCAGGAAACCAAGAACTGCAATGCAGGAAACAAAAAAACGGCAACGCAGGCCTTCGCAAACCCGGTCCGCCACCAGGCGCAGCCGCCTCGCGGCCACGAGCGGCCCGCAGACCCGGGCCAGCCAGAGGGGGTATTCGCAGGATCCCGCAGGATCCGGCGCCCTGGCTGACCCCCGTTTGCACTGACCCCCGTCTCGAGGCTCCCGACCCGTGCCTCGGGGACGGCGCCCGGCGGCGGGGCCGAAACCAGCTGCGCGCCCCCCCCCCCCCCACGTCCGACCCGAGCGGGTTGGCTACACCAAGGAGTGACCCTGGGTAAGAGTGACCTTTGGTGCGCGACTTTTTGGGGGCCGCGGGGGGACCAAACCTGGGCGCGCAAGCAGCTCCCACTGCCTCGTTTTTAGCCATCTGGGGACCCACCTGTGCCCGCACCAAAGGTCACTCCGGCGAAAGGTCACTCTTACGTCTAGGCGGGGCGGGGCGCCCAGCAGCGGGCATTGGGCTGGGCGGACCGCCCCGGCGCACAGGGGCCTCGCCGCCGCCTGGAAGGCGCCGCCGACCTGCGGGCTGCACGGGGGGGGGTGCGTGGCGGCGCCGCGCGCGCCGAACGCTCTCGGAGACGGCGACGGCGACGGCGACGGCGACGGCGACGACGACGACGACGACGACGACGACGACGGTGATTACTGCGGCGGCGGCGGCGGTCATCATCCCGCTCCTCTTCTCGCTTCCCTCCTCTCCAGACCGTGCTACGTTCCTCGCGTTTCCTCCCTGCTCCGTCTGGCTCCTCCCCCCTCCTTCCCACGTTTACGAGTACAACGTATGAAGACCACTTTCCTCTCTTTCCTGACCCCGTCCAGAAGATCGCACCCGCCCCCTCCGCATTTGTTACACCGATATGGGCCGAATTGCTTCGTCTTGCGTTTTCGCAATATGGTTGTCCCCGGCGTTTCAATTATGGCCAAAGTGCAGCATCCCCGAAACCGGATTTTAGAAGCCATGGGGGCTTCCAAAGTCGATCGGCCCCCCGTCCAGTGCGGGCTGGCATGACAATTTGGAACACGGCAACATGATGCTTGCATATTTGCGCTTCGCACACAAGCTTGTGTGATGCGTGGCTCGCAAGAAGCCATCGCATGACGGTCTGGTACTCCTCCCCTCCTCCCTCCTCCCGTACTTGGTCGACCAGTAAGCTGTCGAGACGGCATTGTCAGAGGGTCTACCGCCATGCTGTGCACCCGGAAGCAACTGCAAGAGGAAGGATGAGGGGGCAAAGGAGACGAGAAACGTGGAAAGAAGGGCATGCCGTGATGGTCCTCCCGTGTCGCTCTGGTCGCCCTGGCTGGCGTGTTTTGGTCGGAGGCCGTGTAGAACACCACCGCATCGACAGCACCGCGCGGCATTTCGGAGCCCAGAGTTGCGAGGATGTCTCAAGCGAAACGCGCCGGGCCACCTCGCGAGCGGCATCTCGGAGCTGAAAGTTTCGAGGATGTCTCAGGCGTAACACGCCATACCACCTCGCATATCGGCGCCCAGAATTGGGAGGATGTCTCAGGTGAAACGGGCCAGACCAACTCGCGCGCAGTATCTCTGAATCCCGAAATGGAAAGATGTCTCAGATGAAATGGGCCGGAACACCTCTCGCATACCAGCTCGGAGCGCCGAGTTGCGAGGATGTCTCAGGCGAAACGGGCCGTGACACCTCTCGCGCGGCATCTCTGAGCCCCGTGTTGCGAGGATGTCTTAGGCGAAACAGGCCGGACCACGTCGCGCGTGGCACCTCAGAACACAAAGTTGCGAGGAGGTCTTATGCGACAAAGGCCGCACCACCTCTCTCGCGGCAGCTCGGAGCTCCGAGCTGCGAGGATGCCCATTGCGAAACGGGCCGTAATTACCACCCCGCGCGGGCCATCTCGGAGTCCCGACGTGAAAGGATGTCTCAGGCGAAACGGGTTGGATCGTCTCGCGCGCGGCATCTCGGAGATCAGAATTGCGACTCAGGCGAAACGGCCCGGACCACCTCGCGCGCGGCACCTCAGAACTCAGAGTTGCGAGGATGTCTCAAGCGAAACGGGCCGGACCACCTCTCGCGCGGGATCTCTGAGCCCTGAATTGCGAGGATGTATCAGGCGAAACGGGCCGGACCACCTCGCGCGGGGCGCCTCGGAGCCCCCAATTGTGAGGATGGATGTCTCAAGCAAAACAGACCAGACCACCTTTCGCGCGGCACCTCTGAGCCCTGAATTGCGAGGATGTCTCAGGCGAAACGGGCCGGACCACCTCGCGCGCGGCATCTCGGAGCCCCGACGTGAGAGAATGTCTCAGGCGAAACGGGCTGGACCTTCTCGCGCGCGGCATCTCGGAGCTCAGCTCAGAAATGCGAGGATGTCTCACGCGAAGCGGGCCGGACGAATCTTGCGCGGCATCTCGGAGCTTAGGGCTTCGAGGATATCTCAGGCGAAACGGCCCGGACTACCTCGCGCACGGCGTCCCAGAAGCTAGCGTTTCGAGGATGTCTCAGACCAAGCGGCCAATCCTGGCCAACTCAGAAACGAGAGTTGCGAGAATGTCTCAAGCGAAACGGCCCGGACCACAAGATCTGCTTGAGGATGTCTCGACTCCGCTTTCCCTCGGCCAGAACTAGCTTCCACCACAACAGCACCCCCCGTTCAGCAAGCTGGTTGGGGAAGAACGGTATCAAGGGGCCAAAGGGACACCAATAAATACACACAAGTAACGAGATTCCCCATAGTTTTTCATATTTTCTGGGTTGTTGTCTTCCCCCCCACTTCCTATAGCTTCCCATATTTTCCCGGGAATCGACGATTAATTGTGTTTGTGTGTTTTTCCCCTCCTGATGGTATTGCTGCTGCAGCGTGGGCTGCTCCCGACGCGCTCTCGCACCAGCGCGGGCTATTATTCCTGTCCTCGTTGTCGCCCCTCTCGTCTTCCCTCCTCCGCCTTCCCCTGGTCCTCCTGCTCCTCCCGCTCCAATTTCTGCTGCTGCTGTTCGTGCTCGTCGTCCTCCTTCCTCATCCTCCTTTTCCTACAATTCATCCCCCTGCTCCTCCTCCTCCTCCTCCTCCTCCTCCTCCTCCTGCTCCTCCTCCTCCTGCTACTCCTGCTCCTCCTCCTCCTCCTCCTAATCCTTCCTCCTCCTCCTCCTCCTCCTCCGCCTCCTCCTCCTCCTCCTATGCGCGCAGCTCCAATTTCCCGATGCCGACTAACACGATAGAGTCTGTCTTGGAGCGGCAGGTTCGGCTATGACAAGCGTCCGTGGATAGAGAAGAAATCAGCGCAGGGATGGAATGGATGGATCGGATTCCAGGCATGGCGCGAGCGCAACTAGCTTGCTCCCCGCTCTCTTTCTGCTACCTCCCTCCTGCTCCACTCCTCTCCCGCTCCTCTCCTCTACCTCCTGCTCCTGCTCCTCCTCCTTCTCCTCCTCCTCCTCCTCCTCTTCCTCCTCATCAGCATCAGCATCATCAGCATCAGCAGCAGCATCAACATCATCATCATCATCATCATCATCATCATCATCATCATCATCATCATCATCATCATCATCATCATCATCATCATCATCATCAGCATCAGCATCAGCATCAGCATCATCATCATCATCAACATCATCATCATCAGCATCAGCATCAGCATCATCATCATCAGCATCAGCAGCAGCATCAGCATCAACATCAGCATCATCATCATCATCATCATCAGCATCATCATCATCATCATCATCATCATCATCATCATCATCATAAGTCTATTCATAAGCATAATCCTCATCCTCCTCGTCATCATCAACATCACCATTATTGTATCCTCCTGTCCTCACGCCCTTCTCCTCCTCCCTCCCCTCCTCCTCTGCTTCCTCCGCGTCCTCCTCATCCTGATCTTCCTCGTCATCGTCATCATCATGATCAGCATGATCAGCATCATCATCATCATCATCATCATCATCATCATCATCATCATCATCATCATCATCATCATAATCATCACCATTCCTGTCCTCCTCCTCCTCATCTTCCTAATCCTGCTCCTCCTCCGAGTCATCAGCATCATGATCATCATCATTACCATCGCCATAACCATCACAATCACCATCACCTTCACCCTCACCCTCACCCTCAACCACACCATCACCATCACCATCACCACCAACACCATCATCGTCATCATCATCATCACCATCACCATCACCATCACCATCATCATCATCATCATCATCATCATCATCATCATCATCATCATCATCATCATAAGCATCAGCATCATCATCATGGTCATCCTCATCAGCAGCATCATCACCATCACCATCACCATCATCATTATCAGCATCATCAGTAGCAGCAACATCCGCATCAGCATCAGCATCAGCATCATCCTCGCCATCAGCATCACATTCATCATAATCATCGTCGTCATCATCATCAGCATCAGCATCATCCCTCTCCTCCTCCTCCTCCTTCTCCTCCTCCTCCATCGCATCAACCTCCTCTTCCTCCTCATCCTCCTTCCTGACCACCGTTCCTTCTCCATAATTACTCACATTCCTCCTTCTTCCCCCGTCGGAGCCGAGAGGCAAAGAACATTTACCTCATTCCCTCCCTCTCCTTCCCTTCCGACTGTGTGTGTGGGGGAACAAAAGGAGACTAGCACATCCGCAACATGGAGCTCTCCCGGGATGTGCTCTGACCAGCACTTCGAGGCGAATCCACCTTGGCGACGAGAGCCCCCACGGGAAGCCGAAAAGGGCGATAGGGAGGGAACTGTAGCGGAATCGGTGCAATGATTTGCCCTGGAGCCAACACTGGTGTACAGTGCGCAGTGTGCTGCCAGCACGGCCCTGTGGGTCCTATGAAGCAAATGGCCGTGGAGGGTGGGAAGCGTTGCTGCAAACCCGTCCATCCCGCATGTGCTAAACTGCGTGCGCAAGTATACAGCCAGAAACGAAATTCAGACCGATCTATTACATGATGCAAGGCGGCACGAAGACCTTGAACGCACCATGGTGCGTCTTCATGGCGCCGGGAGGCCGCGAACATCCGCCAAATGCTGGAGCCAGCCACGGCGTTTGCGGGCACCCGTCCTTTCTGATTTCCCCGACCCTGCTATGATTGTTTGGTTTGTTGTTTTTGGATTCGTCAGTTTGTTGTGTTTCTCTTTCTCTCTCTCTCTCCATCTTTCGCTCCCCCTTTCTCTCTGTATGCGGACATGTGTGGATTGAAAATGTTGCGTGTGTGTCTACGTGGTGCGACATATGTTGAGACATCGACGCGGTGCAACTTATGTCACAGCTGTCATATCCTAGCTAGTTCCCTCACTGCACTGAAAGGGCCAAGCGGGGAAACATGATCGACTCACGAACCCGGAAAGGAATACAGAAAGGTAAGACATGGCATCGTTTCAAAGACACCTGCTCGGGCGATGGGCACATGCAATGATGAGTGTATCGATCTTGATGTACCGTGCCGAGGGCTGTGCTGTGCTGCGCCGTGCTGAACTGCGATGTGCCATGACGCGATTGTACTCTCCTGACCGAACTGATCTTTATTCCCTACCTAGGCTCTGCCTAGAAGGGTTCTTACTCGGTAAACTTAAAGGGCCGGGCAGTGTTCCACGCCCCGGGCGGTTCCCCCGGCATCCGCCCCGCGGTTCCCCCAGTGACGTTCCGTTAACTTAGAGTTGCTTATCTCATCTTAGCTTAGCCCAGCTTAGCTTAGCTTAGCTTAACCTAGCCTAGCTTAGCTTAGCTTAGCCTAACCTAGCTTAGCTTAGCTGAGCTTAGCTCAGCTTAGTGCAGCGTAGCGCAGCATTAGCATAGCATAGCATAGCATATCATAGCCTAGTATATCATAGCATAGCGCAGAACAACATAACATAACATATCATATCATAGCATACCGCAGCATAGCATAGCATAGCATAGCTTGGCTCATCAAAGCACAGCGCAGCCTATCATAGCATATCATAGCATGTCATACCATAGCATAGCGCAGCATATCATAGCATATCATATCATATCATAGCGCAGCATAACATAGCATACCATAGCAAACACGAACACACACGCAAAGCAACACCAACAGCAAAAACAAAATCAAACGCAAAGGTAATGCAACGCAAAAACAAAACCAATGCTCCAACTCCTAGGTCGGGTCGCACTGGGATAATCTTAAGCTCGAGCTGCCTGAGCACATAGTCCACATAGTAGCTGCCCCAGAGCTAATTGACAGGGGAACATGCCAGGAAGACGCGCCGCGGAACGTTCCAAGGGACGCGCCAGGCGACGTGCCAAGGGACGTGCCATGGGGACGCACCGCGGGACGTGCCAAGGGGACGCGCTACCGAGTGTGGCAATGGATGTGCCAATGGACGTGCCACGGGACGTGCCAGGGGACGCGCCGTGCGACAAGCCTGGGGGACTCGCCGCAGGACGCGCCACGGAACGTGCCAAGGACCGTGCCAAGTTGCAATGCTGAATGAATGTATCGATCTTGATGTACCGTGCCGAGGGCTGTGCTGTGCTGCGCCGTGCTGAACTGCGATGTGCGATGCCGTGATTGTACTCTATACTGTTGTGGATGGAGTCCTCCGTTGCATACGAGTCCTGACCGAACTGATCTTTATCTTAAGCTCGAGCTGCCTGAGCACATAGTAGCTGCCCCAGAGCTAATTGACAGGGGAGCATGCCAGGAAGACGCGCCGCGGAACGTTCCAAGGGACGCGCCAGGCGACGTGCCAGGGGACGTGCCATGGGGACGCACCGCGGGACGTGCCAAAGGGGCGCGCTACCGAACGTGCCAATAGACGTGCCACGGGACGTGCCACGGGACGCGCCGCGCGACGTGCCAAGGGTACTCGCCACAGGACGCGCCACGGAACGTGTCAAGTTGCAATGCTGAAAGAATGTATCGATCTTGATGTACCGTGCCGAGGGCTGTGCTGTGCTGCGCCGTGCTGAACTGCGACGTGCCATGCCGCGATTGTGCTCTATAATGGTGTGGATCGAGTCCGCCGTTGCATACGAGTCCTGACCGAACTGATCTTGATCTTATGCTCGAGCTGCCTGAGCACGGAGTCCACATACTAGCTGCCCCAGAGCTAATTGACAAGGGAACATGCCAGGAAGACGCGCCGCGGAACGTTCCAAGGGACGCGCCAGGCGACGTGCCAGGGGACGTGCCATGGGACGCACCGCGGGACGTGCCAAGGGGACGCGCTACGGAACGTGCCAATGGACGTGCCACGGGACGTGCCAGGGGACGCGCCGCGCGACGTGCCTGGGGGACTCGCCGCAGGACGCGCCACGGAACGTGCCAGGTTGCAATGCTGAGTGAATGTATCGATCTTGATGTACCGTGCCGAGGGCTGTGCTGTGCTGCGCCATGCTGAACTGCGATGTGCCATCCCGCGATTGACCTCTATAGCGTTGTGGATGGAGTCCTCCGTTGCATACGAGTCCTGGCCGAATTGATCTTGATCTTAAGCTCGAGCTAGAACCAGCGCAGGACCACCATGTTAGATACCCCTCCTGGGTGGCCTGAACATGTTACAACACGTGATTCCAGCCCCGGACCATCATGTTACATACACCCCTGGGTGGGCTGGACACGTGAAAGCACGTGATTCCAGCTCGGGACCATCATGTCAGATACCCCCCTGATGGCCTGCACACGTAAAACTCACGGTTCCAGCCCACCCAGGGGGGATGTCCAACATGCGGCCGTCTGAGGCGTCAGCGACGGACAACCATGTTGGATACCCCACTGACCGACCTGGGCACGTGAAAACAAGCATTTCGCCTGAGACATCTTCTGAATTCTGGCCCCCACGAGGCCCCCGCTCGAGACATCCTCCAACTCTGCAAAACCAGCGTTTCGCTCGAGACGTCCTCAACAAATTCTGAAAAACAAGCGTTTCGCTGCTAAGGACATCCTCAAAATCTTAATTCGCCGGCCCACCTCGACCTCGATATTTATCGCAGAACAAATTCGCCGGCCCACCTCAAGTCAAACCCGGAGGTAAACCAACTAAAAGAGAACCCTGGGCTTCTGCCCTTTCCAGGAAAAAGGTACACTGCAGTACCTCCACTGCTGGAGCACACGCGGACCGACGCGCGGCCTTTGTCGTCGCGCGAGGGCGCCTCTCGGCACGATTCCGCGGGGCCCCGCGGGGCACGCGCGCACCGGGGCCCCTGGACGCCCCCATAGCGAGTCCAACGGCGCAGCCAAAACAAGGAGCGAGACGCGGGCATCATGATCTGCAGCTCAGGCCACTCGCGCCCCGACAAGAAAATCAGCCGCGACGTCATTCGTCGGCGGACAAAGGGCCACATGACCGAACGAGTGCGCGCGGCCGTGCCTCAGGCGGTGCCCGCCCCGACCCGCTGGGCGCCAATGCCAACGCCGCCCTGATCGCGAACGAACGCGGCGCGCGTCTCGGCGTCTCCCGCGCGCGGCGCGCGCGGCTGAGAAGACTCGCCGAGGCGCGAGAGCGCGAGCCCGACGCTGAATGTCGGCGCTGTGAGATAGGTCGTGAAGCGCGAACGAATCCTTTTCCTCATTTACCATTACTCGCCACGGCCCAGAACGCGGACCGCGAGGTGCAGCCAGATTCTGGAGCCCCCGCGAGGTCTGCTCTCGCCATCCCGCCTCGCAGTCTTCCCGCTGGGCAACCAGAACCGTTCTGGAGAATCGTCGGACGGCGGCCGCCGCGGCGCCAATGCCCAGCAGCCGCGAGGCGACGAGCTCCTGGACCACGAATTGGCTGATCTCGAGGGGCAGCTGTGCGAGCGCGCAGAGTGGGCATGGGGCGAAGATGGCGCGTATCAGATTTTCGCGCCATCCAGCCTAGCGGCTGCTGACCGCGCACATCCAAGAGGAGGGCCAACGACCGGGCTCTGGGCTGAGCTCGCGGGGGCGCCTGCAAGGAGCGGCGCGGTCGATGGCCTGCCACGCGCCAGCGCGATGGTTCATTTGCCGAATATACCATGGAGATGCCGATCAGCTGGCTAGAGGAATATTGCAGCAGGGGCCAATACTTCTACGGCATCTGGATGAACGCTGGCTCTTTAAATTCCCCCCAATATACGCCAGCTCACATTGACGCTGATAAAGGGGGCGCAGGACTTCTGGACTACATGCTCGGCTAAGATATTGCCTCAAACGCGCTCGCGAAAAGCATGTGGATCAAGGACTTCCGACCCGCAAACCCATGGGCGGGAGAAAGCATCCACCATGCGCCAGTGTCACCCATCAGCAATCGCGCACGCACTATGGGCGCATTCGCGGTGAACGAACCCTAAACTGATCGTCGACTGCTTCCACAGAACACGCGCCCTACTCGCGCGCCAATCGCGCATCAATCGCGCGCGAGTCGCGCACGAACGGACGGCGCACTAATGGCGCACCAGTCGCTACCTATAATCGCGCAGACCGCACGCCAATCGCGCAGCAACCGCGCACGAATCGCAGGCCGGGCGGGAACGGGGGCACGCGCTGAGAGCGCGCCAAATGACGCACAATGTTTTCCTGGTATCGCATCAACTCTACACACCTTTTGTCACGGGGCTCACGTATATCGGGAGCGGCCAAGAGGGGGGTGCCCTAGAGGGGGGGTGCAAATCATGACCGGCCCCATGCGCGCGGCCCAGCGGGGGGGCCAGGGACGTCATGAAATAAGACGAGGCGCTATGAGATCTGGGAAAATATCATGGCCCACGCCATGAGATCCCTGCCCCCTAGTCATCACCCCCCTCTTTTCCGCCCCCGCTTGACTGTACTAGTCATCACCCCCCTCTTATCCGCCCCCTCACATAGCCAAATTGCAGCCTGTACTGGTAAGGCCGCTTGACGAGGAGGCGCGTGGTATGGCTTGGTTTTGCCTGGAAGTGAAAGCGGGGTAGGTAATTCACGCTGTGATTTTCTGGTATCGCATTAACTTCACACACCTTTTGTCACGGGGCTCACGTATACACCCCGACTGTTTTGACATGCGTGCCAGGCGGGGCGCTCCGCCGAATTCAGTGCCGGGCCTCCCCTCCCCTGCAGCATCAACTCCTTGCGCCGGCTAGCGGGCCGCCCCCGGGTGGCCCCCGCGGGACGGACCGGCTCGCAGGGGGCCACATGCGAACCCTACCCCTGCCCCCCACGATGTCTGAGGGGGAGGGTGGGGCTCACTTCGCTCGGGAGCCTCCGAACGAAGTGAACCCCACCCTCCCCCTCAGACATCGTGGGGGGCAGGGGTAGGATTCGCATGTGGCCCCCGAGCTCGGGCCCTCTTCGGAACCCCCGCGTCAGCCAGGGCCGGACCAGCCAAAGCCCCCATGCGGGGCAAGCAACGAGGCCCCGCTCTTCCCGGGGACACGCAGGGCCCGGCGGAGCTCATCAGGGGAGGTCCGCAGGAACATCGGGGTGCCTCTGGGAAGCACTTGGGGGGCCGCTGCGGCGCCTCAAGGGAGCATCGGGGGACTCAAGCAGGCCGCTGGGAGGCAGGCGTCACTCTACTCGGCGCTGAACCCTTTTCATTGTACCCCGCGCTGTTACACGTTGCCCGGCGCTGCTCTTCCATCGACCCTGCCCTACTCTGCTCGGACACTGCATCTTCCGTTGTAGCAGACTCGCCCTACGCCGCTCAACTCTACACTTTCCCTGTCCCGCTCTACTCGACTCAAGTCTATCTTCTCTGTTCCACTCTACTGTGCTCCTCTTCTCTGCCCTGCCCTACTCCTACTTACTCCTGAGTTGGACCTTTGATCTGCGATAGTCGGGGCGCCATAGGGGCAGCCAGAGGAAACCATTGCAATGGCAGAGGAGGCCGCTGCAATAACAGAGGAGGCCATTGAAATAGAAGGGAGAACCATTGCAATGGTCCTGGGCAGCACAAAGGAATGGGGGCCTCAGCGGGCTATGAGAAAAGGCAAAACTGATTATTATATTCGTCGTTGTACAAATCTGGAAAAGTAGGCTTGGCTGTCGCGGTAGTAGCGGTACTAGTCGTAGTTGTAGTGGTAATCGTTCCAGTGAGGGTAGCCATCGCAATAATCTGCCGGCCCCCTTGTGCGGCCACCAGGCTGCGAGAATAAGACTTGCTGCTCCCTGCGCCAGTTCCAGTTTCCAGGTTCCAACGTTACAGTCCTGCTTTCTGCTTCAAACAGAAACCCACGAGGGGGGGGACCCCACGTTACTGTTCCCGAATCGCGTCGTCTGAATTCCTGCGGGGCCGTGGGACACGTAATACGTATATATACATATATATATAGAGAGAGAGAGAGAGAGACAGATCAAAGAGAGAGAGAGAGAGATTGAGAGAGAGAGAGAGTCGCGCTCCCAACGCAATGATCCCTTGTGAATTACACTGTATGCCCCAAGACGGCCTAAGGAGCCTCTAAGACGCCCAACATGGCCTCCACGACGGCCCTTGAGCACCCCAACGAAAATGGTCCCTTCTTCAGGGCCCCGACTGTATGCAGGTGGTGCACAGACCCTGCTCACTTACTTCTGGCCAGGGAGGGAACGGCCACACGCAGGAGTGACCCTAGGCAGGTGGCTTTGGGCGCGCGGCGTCAACGGGCTGCAGGGGGAACCAATCCCGAGCGAGCAAGCAGCGGTCATCGCACAGCGATCCGGGAGCCCCAACGCATCCGCACTGGAGGTCCCTCTGGCGAAGGGCCGCTCCCGCTTGCAGTCGTCGGGAGCGGCAAAGAGGGGGGTGTCCAAGAGGGGGGGTGCAAATCATGACCGGCGGCATGTGCGCGGCCCAGCGGGGGGGCCAGGGACGTAATGAAATAAGAAGAGGCGCCATGACATCTGGGGAAATATCATGGCCCCCGCCATGATATCCTCACCCCTCTAGTCATCACCCCCCCAGGATCATGTCACTGTCGACGAGGAGGAGGAGAGAGGAGGGAGGAGGAGGAGGAGGAGGAGGAGGAGGAGGAGGAGGAGGAGGAGGAGGAGGAGGAGGAGGGTGCACGCGCGCACCGTCGGCCGGGGGGCACGGGGGGGGCCCTGGCCGGGCGCGGCGGTGGTGCACCAGCGCCCTCCGCGGGGGAGTCCGCAGCAGACACGCGGCGCCCGGCCCCGTCCAGGAGCACGGCCCGCCAGCCCGAAAGGCCAGCCTCGTGCTGTGAAGGATTGTAGACCTCTCTCTCTCTCTCTTTCTCCCGCGGGCGAGGGAGGGCAGACCGCCCGGGCGCGCGCGCGCGCGCGGCGGAGGGAGCGAGAGGCAGGGTGAGGCGGGGGGGGTGCGGGCCCCGAGAGTAGACACGACGCTCCCACCCCCTCCCTCTCCCGGGAAAGAGGAGGGGAAGAAGAGGCTGGAGGAGGGGAGAGGGGATGCAGGTGGTGTTATGCAGCATCTTTGGGGGACCTTGTCTGTCCCGGCGCGGCCCTATCCGCGTCAAATCCATGCCGAATCCATGTCGGCCTCGTCGGATCCGTGTAGAATCCGTGTCGAACATGCGTCGAACCCACGCCAAATCCGCGTCGAGCCCGCATCGAGCCCGCGTCGGGCACAGGAAAAGACACAATTTTGGGGGACGGGCGAGGTCCCCCGAAGATGCAACGCAAGCGGTGGGGACCATCTTTTTGTCCGCGCGCTCGGTTGGCGAAAGCCGCTCTCGAGATCACCAAATCGATTTGGCAGCCGAGCTGCAAAGCCCTCGATCGCACCAAATCGATTCAGCAGCCTCGACACCCGCAGGGGGCACCCGCAGGGGGCACCCGCAGGGGGCACCCGCAGGGGGCACCCGCAGACGGGCACTCGGGCCGGGCGATAAGGGGGTGATAGCAGAGGGGGTGCTGAGAATCGGCTCTCGTGGCGGATCCTCCCGGCGCCTCCCGGCGCCGGCAGGCGCCCACGTCTCGAGGAGCGGGCCCCTCGGTGGGGCCGACACCAGCTGCATGCAGCAGACTTCATTAACCCCCCCCCCATTCCCTATCCCCCCCTCTTGTGCTTGAGGCACGTCGCCGCTCAGATCTCCCCGGGCGCCAGGCCCAGCAGCGCCCGCTTCGCGTCGCAGGCCTCTGCGAGGCGCGCGCCGCCCGCTCCAACTGAGGGCAACGACAGGGGGGGACTGGCATAAGGGGGGATGCATCGACCTGGAATGGGCGATACGTCGCCGATAGATCGGCGATAGGCCTCCGATGGTGAATCCGCACCCTCCTGGGCCGCTGGGGGCTATCGGGCCCATATCGGCGATCAATGGGCGATTGGGGGTCGATGCATCCCCCCATAGGAGGAGGAGGAGGAGGAGGAGGAGGAGGAGGAGGAGGAGGAGAGGAGAGGAGGAGGAGGAGGAGGAGGAGGAGGCCCCCTGCGCCCCCCCCCCCCCCTGGCCGAGCCGGCCGCCGAGCGGAGCCGGGCGACCGCGGGGCCGCCGGTCTCGTGGCGAGGGCGCCGCCGTGGCCGCCGCGGGCCTTCGCGGCCTCGGCCAGGTGGCGGACGCCGCCGCCGCCGCCGCCGCCGACGCCGACGACGACGACGACGACGACGACGACGACGACGCCGCCGACGACGACGACGCCGACGCCGACGACGACGGCGACGGCGACGACGGCGACGGCGGCGGCTCTCGCCCGCCGCGGCGGGCCGCTCTCGGGTGGCGCAGGGAGGCGCGCCGGCGGCGCTGGCCTCGCCCGCCGCCGTGGTGCCCGGCGACGGGGCCGCCGCCGGGGGCCGATGCGAGCTGGGGTTCGGTCGGGGGTTCGAAGAAAATCAAGCAGTCGATCCCCGACTCGAAACACCGCCTCTGGCAACACCTCCTCCTCGTCCTCCCTGTCCTCCGCCTCCTCCTCCTCCGCCTCCTCCTCCTCCTCCTCCTCCTCCACCTCGGGGTGCGAGCTAGGGGGTGCGAGCTGGGGTCGGGGGTTCGCCGGTCCTCCCGCAGGCGGAGGTTCGAAGAAAATCAAGCACTGATTCAAAACGTACTCAAGCATAGTCCAACAAGCATCGCTACATCGTCGCCACACAATGTTCTGACTACTACTCTTGAATACTTTCCGCCCGTAGAGGGGCAGGCCCGACCTGAGGCTGGGGAGCTGCCACCTGCACAGGTGTCGTCACTTTCCGCGGATCCTTCACTGTGTTATGTGGTGTGGAGCGGTCCTGTTTCACCATAGCCGCCTCGCGCACAGAAAGGGAGTGGTACGTCCCTGGGCAACCTTTTCTCTGAAGCTAGTCTTACCGTCGTTGCCGCGTGGCGCTGCGCCTCGGGCAGACTCTCGCTAAGCCTAAGCCTATGAACCAATGGTACTGTCACGATCGCGGGCCGACCATCGGCTACTTAAACAAACACTTGAACATAATCTTCCTTCCGCAGGCAGACAGCTGCTGGATACGGATGGACGGATGTCGTCCACGCCCAAGCCCCTGGAGTCGGTCGGGCTGGCGGACACATGGTTCTGCAGATGGATGCTGAGTCCTACGATTCGGATGGTTTCAGCCATCTGGCCGTGTTCTTTAACACCTCCAGCCAATAAAACATGATTTGCTACCGTTCAGCACGTTTCAGAGGTGGTACAAGCAGTACGGGCGCATTCGCAAGGACTCCGCCTGTGGTGAACGAAAAACATGATCGACCCACGAACCCGGAAAGGAATATAGAACTGTAACACATGGCAGCGTTTTCAAAGACACCTGATTGGGTGACGGGCAAATGCAATGCTGAGTGTATCGATCTTGATGTACCCTGCCAAGGGCTGTGCTGTGCTGCGCCGTGCTGAATTGCGATGTGCCATGGCGCGACTGCGCTCTATAGCGTCGTGGATCGAGTCCTCCTTTGCATCCGAGTCCTGACCGAACTGATCTGGATCTTAAGCTCGAGCTGCCTGAACACATAGTAGCTGCCCCAGAGCTAATGGACAAGGGAACATGCCAGGAGGACGCGCCGCGAAACGTCCCAAGGGATGCGCCAGGCGACGTGCCAGGGGACGCGCCATGGGGTCGCACCGTAGGACGTGCCAAAGGGACGCGCTACGGAACGTGCCAATGGATGTGCCACGGAATGTGCCAGGGGACGCGCCACGCGACGTGCCAGGGGGACTCGCCAAGGGACGCCCCACGGAACGTGCCAAGGAACGTGCCAAGTTGCAATGCTGAGTGTATCGATCTTGATGTACCCTGCCGAGGGCTGTGCTGTGCTGCACCGTGCTGAATTGCGATGTGCCATGCCGCGGTTGTGCTCTATAGCGTCGTGGATCGAGTCCTCCTTTGCATCCGAGTCCTGACCGAACTGATCTGGATCTTAAGCTCGAGCTGCCTGAACACATAGTAGCTGCCCCAGAGCTAATTGACAAGGGGAACATGCCAGGAGGACGCGCCGCGAAACGTCCCAAGGGATGCGCCAGGCGACGTGCCAGGGGACGTGCCATGGGGTCGCAACGCGGGACGTGCCAAGGGGACGCGCTACTGAACGTGCTGGGGACAAGCGTTTCGCTCGAGACATCCTATCACAATCATCCGAATTCCTACGCGCGGGACGCGGCACGCGCGAGACATCCTCGGAATTCCTGCGAGCGGGACACGAAAACAAACATTGCGCCTGAGATATCCTCTGAATTCTGGCCCCCCACGAGGCCCCCGCTCGAGACATCCCCCAATTTTGCAAAACCAGCGTTTCGCTCGAGACATCCTCAACAAATTATGAAAAACAAGCGTTTCGCTTGAGAAATCCTGTCAAAACCCAAAGAAATCAAAATTCCTGCGTGCGGGACGCGGCACGCGCGAGACATCCTCGGAATTCCTGCGCGAGGAGCGCTTTTCCGTGTCGCGGTCGGCTCTGCAAAACCAGCGTTTCGCTCGAGACATCCTCAACAAATTCTGAAACCAAGCGTTTCGCTCGAGACATCCCCAACTCTGCAAAACCAGCGTTTCGCTCGAGACATCCTCAACAAATTCTGAAAAACAAGCGTTTCGCTCGAGACATCCTCAAAAATAACTTCGCCAGCCCTACTCCGTGCGTGCCCGCTCGCAAAATAATTTCGCCGGCCCAAGTCGCAGGGGGGCCGGGGGGTTAACCAACTAAAAGAGAACCCTGGGCCCGCGCCCTTTCCGGGAACAGGAGGTGCGTTGGTGCCAACTTAGCAGCTGACTGATCGACATTGCAAGAAGGGAGGGAGGATAATGGAGTGCCGGAAAAGGGGTGGGAGGATATGCAGTGGCGCTGTTGGGGGGAGGCATTTCGGCTGACATGGGCGGCCTGGAAGCATCTTGTGCCCATCTTGGACCACGTCGGGGCCAACCCTGGGCCCAGGATTGCACTGGGAAGCGAAATGAAGAGAAATGCGAAGGGTCTCGGGACGCAGCTGTTTTCGTTGCCCCCCGAAGGGGGACAAGCCTTTCCTCCCCTGGGGCGGACAAGGCTGGCACGCGCTCCCAGCCCCTCCTCACGCCGAAAGAGCCGCCGGGTCTCGCAGGGCATATCGAAGCACTGTATTCGGGGGCGGCCAAGAGGGGGGCGTCCAAGAGGAGGGGGGGTGCAAATCATGACCGTCGCCATGTGCGCGGCCCAGGTGGGTGCTGAGGCCGTAATGCAATAAGAAGAGGCGCCATGAAATCTGAGAAAAATGTCATGGCCCACGCCATGATATCCCCCCCCCCGGGTCATCACCCCCCTCTTTACCGCCCCCGATGTATACTTGGGAAACAGAACCGCCTTCTGAACTTTCCGCGTAGTAAGCAGTCTGGGATGCCGAGAGGCGGCGTCTCACCGTCGCTGCTGCGCCGCGGCGGCGCCTGCCGTTCGGAAAGCTCGGAGGGTCTGAGGCCAGAGATATTCACGCCGTTTCTCCGCAGACTTGCCGGGAGTTGGGGGCCAGGATTGCAAGGCGAATCTGGCCGTGGCGACGACGTGAAGGTAGCGGTAGCGGTAGCGGTAACGGTGTGTTGGTGTGTGTGTGTGTGAATGTGTGTGTGTGCACTGTGCGTGCGCGCGTACTGTGCGTGCGCGCGTACTGTGCGTGCGCGCGTGCGTGCGTGCGTGCGTGCGTGCGTGCGTGCGTGCGTGCGAGTGTGTGCGCGCGTGTGTGTGTGGTGCGTGCGCGTGTTTGTGTGGTTTGTGTGGTTTGTGTGTGTGTGTGCGTGTGAGGCAAGCGAGATGCGCTCAGCGAGACCCCCAACTTCTCACCAACCAGGGCACGGGCGGCCCCCATCGGCTCTCACACCCCGGCACCTTCCCACGAGGAGCAGGCGCGGCCGGCAGCGGAGCAGGAACGACGCAGCGACGATGAGAAGTGTCAGCGGCTTGCCGACCAGCGGGCCCTCTGCTTCCAGTCCCTATACGGCTCCCCGCTTCCCCCTGGTCGCAAATGGGAAAGGATAAGTGGAGACCTGCGGGAGCCAGGCGCACTGGTGCTGAACGATCCCGCTCTAGCCGCCGTGCTGTACTACGTACTCAGCCAACACCCCCACATGTATGGCCCTGGAGACTCGCCCACAGACCTTTACGAACAGTGTCGGAAGTTGGTCAGCCACGATGGAGTCGCACGACAACGAGCTAGGCAATCTTGTCTACACAGCGTCCTGGGCAGGTCTAGCGCACGTGGCGGGGCTTCAACCCAGCTCTGAGCCGGGCAGCGCTATAGAAGAGGACCCCCTCCCCCCCCGCCTTCAGGAGGTCGCAGCGAATCCCGCTGGAATTGGCGCGTCGACCAACCCCCAAAGGGCACGGCCAGACATCCCCCGGTCGCCTGGAACGCGACAACATGCGAGCGCACGCGCCACAAGGGTCCGCCCTCGCACCGGCACCTTGCTGCCCTTTTCGGACAGCAGGACCAGCCAGACGAAGGCCTGTCCAGCTTGCTCAAGGACAGCGACGGAAACCCTTTCCAGCGCCCGCGGGTCAACACGTCCTTGGTTCTGATGCTCCTGCTCTTCAGGGAGCCCCAGCCCACTCTTGCCCCCTACGGGACCCCTGGCCACATCGGTGACGTCCTCGAGGCCACCCTAGGCACCTGCTTATCATACAATAACGCGCGCCTTCCCGTGCGTGATAGCTTTGGGCTGGCCCGCAACTTCGCGGATGCAGACTTCCGCGGGCTCCACGGTCGCATGGATACCTTCATTAAGGCATGTTCCAAGCTTGTCGCTGTGGCTCACCGCCACCCCGACATCGATAGGACGCAGTCCACCGTGACCTGGAAGGAGGCCTCCGCAGGCGACTTCCCCTGAAGCACACCCTCCAGGCACTCGGAAGACTGGCGACCCCAGCGGACTTCTCCTGTCTGCAGACCCACCGCTGCGCAGTCTGCGCTCTATCACCGACCTTTCTCGGCTTTACAGTGGGTCTCCTACCAGAAGACCATGAGTCTGCCACCCCGACAGGTGCGCTACCAGGCGTCTCCTCCTCCTCCTCCTCCTCCTCCTCCTCCTCCTCCCTCAACTGATCTTCCCCGCCATCCTCCCCCGAGGGTTCCCCGAAGGGCTTCCACAACGGCTGGGGGAATACATGGTCCGAGAGCTTGGCAGAGCTCTGGCCACAACGTTCGCCACGTTCGCCCATATGGGCGATTCCAAACATGATGGACCCACGAACCCGGAAAGGGATATAGACATGTGGAGCATGGGCACGTTTTCACGATACCCAACGGGGCAACACCTCACGAAACATCCCACGAGACACCTCACGAAACATCCCACGAGACACCTCACGAAACATTCCGCGAGACACCTCACGAAACATTCCACGAGACACCCCGCGAAACATTCCACGAGACACCCCACGAAACATTCCACGACGACAGGCAACCACTCAACCAAGGCGGTGTGGTCGTGCTGGGGAGTGGTCGTGCTGGGGTGTGGTCGTGCTGGGGGGGTCGTGCTGGGGGGTGGTCGTGCTGGGGGGGTGGTCGTGCTGGGGGGTGGTTGTGCTGGGGCGTGGTCGTGCTGGGGCGTGGTCGTGCTGGGGCGTGGTCGTGCTGGGGTGTGGTCGTGCTGTGGTGAGGTCGTGCTGGGGTGTGGTCGTGCTGGGGTGTGGTCTTGCTAGGGTGGGGTCGTGCTGGGGTGGGGTCGTGCTGGGGTGGGGTCGTGCTGGGGTGTGGTCGTGCTGGGGTGTGGTCGTGCTGGGGTGTGGTCGTGCTGGGGTGTGGTCGTGCTGGGGTGTGGTCGTGCTGGGGTGTGGTCGTGCTGGGTGTGGTCGTGCTGGGGTGTGGTCGTGCTGGGGTGGTCGTGCTGGGGGTGGTCGTGCTGGGGTGGGTCGTGCTGGGGTGGTGGTCGTGCTGGGGTGGTCGTGCTGGGGTGTGGTCGTGCTGGGGTGGTCCGCACCCTGTGATTCATCGATCGGGTCGTGCTGGGGTGTGGTCGTGGTGGGGTGTGATCGTGGTGGGGTGTGGTCGTGTTGGGGTGTGGTCGTGCTGGGGTGTGGTCGTGCTGGGGTGTGGTCGTGCTGGGGTGTGGTCGTGCTGGGGCGTGGTCGTGCTGGGGTGTGGTCGTGCTGGGGTGTGGTCGTGCTGGGGGGTGGTCGTGCTGGGGTATGGTCGTGCTGGGGGTGGTCGTGCTGGGGTGTGGTCGTGCTGGGGGGTGGTCGTGCTGGGGGGTGGTCGTGGGGGTGGTCGTGCTGGGGGTGGTCGTGCTGGGGCGTGGTCGTGCTGGGGCGTGGTCGTGCTGGGGCGTGGTCGTGCTGGGGTGTGGTCGTGCTGTGGTGAGGTCGTGCTGGGGTGTGGTCGTGCTGGGGTGTGGTCTTGCTGGGGTAGGGTCGTGCTGGGGTCGGGTCGTGCTGGGGTGTGGTCGTGCTGGGGTATGGTCGTGCTGGGGTGGGGTCGTGCTGGGGTGGGGTCGTGCTGGGGTCTGGTCGTGCTGGGGTGTGGTCGTGCTGGGGTATGGTCGTGCTAGGGTGGGGTCGTGCATTTCGCTCGAGACATCCTGCCAAAATTCCAGGAAATCGTACAAAAACAAAGGAATTAGTCGAGACATCATCGAAATTCCTTCGCGCGGGGCGCTTTTCCGCGTCGCGGTCGGCTCTGCAAAACAAGCGTTTCGCTCGAGACATCCTCGGCAAACTCTGCGGAGCAAGCGTTTCGCTCGAGACATCCTCAACACACGAAAAAGTGGCCCGCACCCTGTGATTTATCGATCGGGATTTCAAAAACAAGCGTTTCGCTCGAGACATCCTCAAATTTTAATTCGCCGGCCTCCTTCGACCTCGTTATTTATCAGGGAAAAAATTCGCCGGCCTCCTTCAAGTTGGCACCGGGGGACAGGTTTACCTACTAAAAGAGAACCCTGGGCCCGTGCCCTTTCCGGGAAAAGGAAGGGGGTGCGGCGGTGATTCGCCGTAGGCGTCTTCGATCATCCAACAGGTGCCTGACATCGGCGTAGGCAGCCACGGCGGGGCTCGCGAAGGGGCCTCGTTCCAAAGTTCCTGCGGGCGGAGGGCACTCTTCGCTGCCCCTCGCCGAGGAAGGGGGGGGGGGAGCGGCGGAAAACGAGGGGAGGAGACCATGGATCAGGACGGCAGGGGCGAAGGAGCGAGAAGTGAAGTTCGGCGGGACGCCAAGCTTCCAAAGAGCAAGCTCGAGGCTGCAGACTTCAAGCTCGAGCCAGCTTTCGCTTGAGCTTCGGCTTAGATGTGATCTGCATCTCACGTTCTTGCGCTGTGGCTTCGCTGCTGGAGCTTGAGCTTCGGATTCCGCGGGCGAGCCGAACGTGGCTTGGGGAGGGCCAGGGAGGTGCGAGGCGCGGCGTGTCGACCACGACAGCAGGGAAGCGGCTGTGCTGTATGCCAGTTTCTTCTGCCTTGCAGTTTTGTTTTGCACTGCAAGTGTTTCTGCATAGTTGGTTTTTGCGCTGTAGCTTCGCCGCTGGAGCTTGAGCTTTGGAGTCCGCGTGCGAACCCAATGTGGTTTGGGGGGGTCCAGGGAGGTGCGATGCACGCCGTGTCACCCACGGCGACGACGACGACAGAGAACATGATGGACCCACGAACCCGGAAAGGGATATAGACATGTGGAGCATGGACACGTTTTCATGATACCCAACTGGGCAACACCTCACGAAACATCCCACGAGACACCTCACGAAACAGCCCACGAGACACCTCACGAAACATTCCACGAGACACCTCACGAAACATTTCACGAGACACCCCGCGAAACATTCCACGAGACACCCCACGAAACATTCCACGACGACAGGCAACCACTCAACCAAGGCGGTGTGGTCGTGCTGGGGAGTGGTCGTGCTGGGGTGTGGTCGTGCTGGGGGGTGGTCGTGCTGGGGGGTGGTCGTGCTGGGGGGGTGGTCGTGCTGGGGGGTGGTCGTGCTGGGGCGTGGTCGTGCTGGGGCGTGGTCGTGCTGGGGCGTGGTCGTGCTGGGGCGTGGTCGTGCTGGGGTGTGGTCGTGCTGTGGTAAGGTCGTGCTGGGGTGCGGTCGTGCTGGGGTGTGGTCTTGCTGGGGTGGGGTCGTGCTGGGGTGTGATCGTGCTGGGGTGGGGTCGTGCTGGGGTGTGGTCGTGCTGGGGTGTGGTCGTGCTAGGGTGGGGTCGTGCTGGGGTGGGGTCGTGCTGGGGAGTGGTCGTGCTGGGGTGTGGTCGTGCTGGGGTGTGGTCATGCTGGGGCGTGGTCGTGCTGGGGTGGGGTCGTGCTGGGGTGGGGTCGTGCTGGGGTGGGTTCGTGCTGGGGTGCTCCGCACCCTGTGATTTATCGATCGGGTCGTGCTGGGGTGTGGTCGTGCTGGGGTGTGGTCGTGCTGGGGTGTGGTCGTGCTGGGGTGTGGTCGTGCTGGGGTGTGGTCGTGCTGGGGGGTGGTCGTGCTGGGGGGTGGTCGTGCTGGGGGGGTGGTCGTGCTGGGGGTGGTCGTGCTGGGGCGTGGTCGTGCTGGGGCGTGGTCGTGCTGGGGCGTGGTCGTGCTGGGGTGTGGTCGTGCTGTGGTGAGGTCGTGCTGGGGTGTGGTCGTGCTGGGGTGTGGTCTTGCTGGGGTAGGGTCGTGCTGGGGTCGGGTCGTGCTGGGGTGTGGTCGTGCTGGGGTATGGTCGTGCTGGGGTGGGGTCGTGCTGGGGTGGGGTCGTGCTGGGGTCTGGTCGTGCTGGGGTGTGGTCGTGCTGGGGTATGGTCGTGCTAGGGTGGGGTCGTGCATTTCGCTCGAGACATCCTGCCAAAATTCCAGGAAATCGTACAAAAACAAAGGAATTAGTCGAGACATCATCGAAATTCCTTCGCGCGGGGCGCTTTTCCGCGTCGCGGTCGGCTCTGCAAAACAGCGTTTCGCTCGAGACATCCTCAGCAAATTCTGAAAACAAGCGTTTCGCTCGAGACATCCTCAACTCTGCAAAACCAGCGTTTCGCTCGAGACATCCTCAACAAATTCTGAAAAACAAGCGTTTCGCTCGAGACATCCTCAAATTTTAATTCGCCGGCCTCCTTCGACCTCGTTATTTATCAGGGAAAAAATTCGCCGGCCTCCCTCAAGCAGGCACCGGGGGACTAGGTTTACCTACTAAAAGAGAACCCTGGGCCTATGCCCTTTCCGGGGAAAAGGTGTCTCTTAGCAGTCCAATTTTGCTGTTGTATTGCAGTATGTTTTGCATTCCAGCAATTTGTTCAACCATATTTTCTGAACTGCACTTTACGCTGCTTGTTGTTCCGCATTGCTATTCCTGTTGTTCTGGGGAGGTCCACAAGGGGGTGCGAAGCGCGCCGTGTCGACCACGACAAAAGGGAAACAGTTGTTTATTGCACAACAGTGTTCCTGTTGCATTGCTGCTTTTTTCTGCATTGCAGTTTTTTTTCTGCAGAGCATGCTCTTGCGTTGTAGCTTCGCTGCTAGAGCTTGAACTTCGGATTCCGCGTGCGAGCCGAACGTGGTTTGAGGAGGTCCAGGGAGGAAGGGAGAGGAGACAGGCAATTATATGAGGTGGATGGGGACCATGGGGAGGAAGACAGAGGATGAAGGAGGAGAGGAAGAAGAAGAAGCAGCCCCCGGCCTGCACAACTTATCATTATGAGTCATGCTATCCTGCTATGCCTTTTTCCCTGACAACGCTCGGGTTTGGAACCTCTAGAAATTGCATTGAAGATAAACCTGATATTCGGAATTCCGCTCTCGGTTCAGCGCCGGCCACCCGGGTGTTCGCTGCGTCTGCCCTTCCCGGGTGCCAGGGGGGCCGCAGGCGGCAGCAAGCCTGCTTCGATGTTGGCGCATGTTCTCGCCTGCGCGCCATCTGGCCGTGGAACAGCCAGGAAGGATGAGGTGGCCACGTGGGAGCGGCGCTCTTGCCTCGCATGTCGTTTGTTTGGTTTCGGCGCGCACTTCCCTCTCCGACGCCACCCTGTCCGACGCCCCTCCTGCGCCACAGCTCCTCCTTCCCCTTCGCGGGGCCCCCACGCCAGTCCCAACGCCCACGTACACGTCCCCTCTTTCGCTGCCCCTCCCTCCTCTTCTGCCCCCTCCCATGGGACTACTATTACTATATACCTCCTTGGAGGCTTGCGATCGACCCGAACATATCGTACATCCGTCTTGTAGTACATCGTTTCCCGAGCGGTGTGGCCAGAAAGCGCCCGCCCCGACGCATATACTATAAGATTTCTCGATGCGCACGTCGCCCCAGGGGGGCGCAGTATGTTGGGGTGACGCCGATCCCATCCTCGGCCTCTCCACGTCCATCCCGAGTCCCGATGCCCATCCACATCCGCCCCCACTGCGTCCCCTTGCCCGATCCGGGCTCCTTGTGTAGGTCCCTCAGGGACATGCCCATCGGAGCAGGCTCTTCTGATGGCCGTCTGTTTTATGTAAAGCAAAACTCTGCCTGAGACTGGTCGAGCAATGGGATAGGAATGCGGAGAGAGAAGATGGCACTTCCCACGGGCACGTACGTGATGCATAGCGAAACCTTTCCCAGCCACCGGTGTAACCATCCCAACCTGAATGGTGGGCCATGACGCAGCTAATTAGCAACGGCGACAATGACCCATCACGGGCTCTCGACTGTGCGCAAGACCAGCCAAGCTCGGCGCCACGTCGAACATGATGGACCCACGAACCCGGAAAGGGATATAGACATGTGGAGCATGGACACGTTTTCATGATACCCAACTGGGCAACACCTCACGAAACATCCCACGAGACACCTCACGAAACAGCCCACGAGACACCTCACGAAACATTCCACGAGACACCTCACGAAACATTTCACGAGACACCCCGCGAAACATTCCACGAGACACCCCACGAAACATTCCACGACGACAGGCAACCACTCAACCAAGGCGGTGTGGTCGTGCTGGGGAGTGGTCGTGCTGGGGTGTGGTCGTGCTGGGGGGTGGTCGTGCTGGGGGGTGGTCGTGCTGGGGGGGTGGTGGTCGTGCTGGGGCGTGGTCGTGCTGGGGCGTGGTCGTGCTGGGGCGTGGTCGTGCTGGGGCGTGGTCGTGCTGGGGCGTGGTCGTGCTGGGGTGTGGTCGTGCTGTGGTAAGGTCGTGCTGGGGTGTGGTCGTGCTGGGGTGTGGTCTTGCTGGGGTGGGGTCGTGCTGGGGTGTGATCGTGCTGGGGTGGGGTCGTGCTGGGGTGTGGTCGTGCTGGGGTGTGGTCGTGCTAGGGTGGGGTCGTGCTGGGGTGGGGTCGTGCTGGGGAGTGGTCGTGCTGGGGTGTGGTCGTGCTGGGGTGTGGTCATGCTGGGGCGTGGTCGTGCTGGGGTGGGGTCGTGCTGGGGTGGGGTCGTGCTGGGGTGGGTTCGTGCTGGGGTGCTCCGCACCCTGTGATTTATCGATCGGGTCGTGCTGGGGTGTGGTCGTGCTGGGGTGTGGTCGTGCTGGGGTGTGGTCGTGCTGGGGTGTGGTCGTGCTGGGGTGTGGTCGTGCTGGGGAGTGGTCGTGCTGGGGTGTGGTCGTGCTGGGGTGTGGTCGTGCTTGGTCGTGCTGGGGGGGTGGTCGTGCTGGGGGGTGGTCGTGCTGGGGCGTGGTCGTGCTGGGGCGTGGTCGTGCTGGGGCGTGGTCGTGCTGGGGTGTGGTCGTGCTGTGGTGAGGTCGTGCTGGGGTGTGGTCGTGCTGGGGTGTGGTCTTGCTGGGGTAGGGTCGTGCTGGGGTCGGGTCGTGCTGGGGTGTGGTCGTGCTGGGGTATGGTCGTGCTGGGGTGGGGTCGTGCTGGGGTGGGGTCGTGCTGGGGTCTGGTCGTGCTGGGGTGTGGTCGTGCTGGGGTATGGTCGTGCTAGGGTGGGGTCGTGCATTTCGCTCGAGACATCCTGCCAAAATTCCAGGAAATCGTACAAAAACAAACGAATTAGTCGAGACATCATCGAAATTCCTTCGCGCGGGGCGCTTTTCCGCGTCGCGGTCGGCTCTGCAAAACAAGCGTTTCGCTCGAGACATCCTCAGCAAATTCTGAAAACAAGCGTTTCGCTCGAGACATCCTCAACTCTGCAAAACAGCGTTTCGCTCGAGACATCCTCAAGAAATTCTGAAAAACAAGCGTTTCGCTCGAGACATCCTCAAATTTTAATTCGCCGGCCTCCTTCGACCTCGTTATTTATCAGGGAAAAAATTCGCCGGCCTCCCTCAAGTTGGCACCGGGGGACAGGTTTACCTACTAAAAGAGAACCCTGGGCCGATGCCCTTTCCGGGAAAACAAGCGTTTCGCTCGAGACATCCTCAAATTTTAATTCGCCGGCCTCCTTCGACCTCGTTATTTATCAGGGAAAAAATTCGCCGGCCTCCCTCAAGCAGGCACCGGGGGACAGGTTTACCTACTAAAAGAGAACCCTGGGCCGATGCCCTTTCCGGGAAAAACCGAGATGTCACCCGCAGGGAACACCTCTGTGGCGGAGGCCTGGCTGCAGCGCCGTCTGCATGTGAACCCTTGTGGGGTGCTGGTGGCCACGAGCGCGTGACGGCCCGTCTCAATTTGGACGCCCGAGTTATCCAGGGTAACTCGGGTCCGGGGTAACTCCGGTTTGGGTTCCCAAAAACCAACCCGAGTTAGCCCTGACCCGAAATACCCCTGATGATTCGGGGCTCTGGACGCCCGAAATATCCGAGGTAACTCGGGTCTGGAATAACTCGGGTTCGGAATCCCGGAAACGAACCCCAGTAAGCTCTGAACCGAGTTACCCCTGATAATTCGGGGCTCTGATCAATATCGAAGCTCCTCGAGACGATGCAAACGGGGCGGGCAACGGGGCGCGACGCCGCGGGCTGGCGGGGCGCCGCCGGCCCTGTGACTCGACCGCTCACCGCGCGGCTGCCCAGGGCCAGCGAGAGGGCGGAGGCGCGGAAGGCCAGCACGCCGTGCAGGAAGGTGAGGCTCGCTGAGGCGGCCTAGCGACGAGGCACCGTCTGGTTCTCGAGCGACGGTGCGCGTCCACTCAAACTGTTATCGCCATTGAGCCGATCGCGCTTCAACCGAGGGCGTGGTCTCCCGGGTCAGGGGCGGTGCTGGTTCTGCACTGTTGAAAATGTGTGCGTCCTCCGCAGTGCAGGATCATCCATTGTCGTAAACTGAAAGAGGCTCGTCACCGGACATTGCAATCGCACATGCGGCGATCGCGCTCAAGCCGAGGCCGAAATCTCCCGGACTAGGGGAAAGCTGAGGCCAGCGATGCAAGACACGCTAGGAACACCAGAAGAACGGGAACATGCAGAAAATGTACGTATCCATTCGATGCAACGTGAACTGACCTGACAGGACTAGCGGTGCGGATGGCCAAAGAACAGACAACGCGTATCATAAGGATGCACGGTCGAAATCTACAAGGGCCTTGGAAGGCCATGTCGGCACTTTTCGAGCGGGGCGCGGCCAGCGAAAGTAGCCAAGGATTGGCCGAAAGGGAGAATATGCTGTTAAAACCTCCAGAAATCGCTCATATTGAACTATTCGTGTTGGCTGTACCGCCAGCGGTGAGAGAGTGCAGAGTCGAAAGAAGCAGCTGGAAAGAGGAAGCCACCACGACAGCGACTGAGGAACAAGAAGAGACCGAAGCTGGAAGAGGCAAGAGAGACGAACGACAACGCACGACGAGGACGGGAGGCCCACGAACCAGCACGCCTGCAGAAGCGAACTCGACGCACCGCGCTCAAGAGCGCCACAGGGCAACAAAGGACGACGAGAGCCGAGGACCCGGGAGGGGAGTGCCGCAAGCAGCGCGCTACTTGCGCTGGATACACTTCGGGCTCAACGTGGGGACTGGCCCGAGGGTCGCCCTCCAAAGCCTGCAACCAAAAACTCTGCCAAAACA
>CAUYUJ010019838.1:87389-134889 GCA_963575745.1 Prorocentrum cordatum | reverse complement strand
CCCTGACCGGATGGCCCCGCGCGTCGCAGAGCACGTGCGCAGACATGATGTCTGGCGCCTGCCACTCTCGCGTCGCGGAGAAATCGTTGGAAAGCGCTTCGCGCCACCGTTGCAGACATATTCGCAAGTGCACTGGGGCACCCGGATGGCGCGCCCTCGCGCGCTCGAATAACGGCGGGGGCAGCGCCGGCCCGAAACGCCCGAAGGTGTTAGAGGCGGCCCAACAGAAGCGGCCTGCCAACTTGGACGCGCGCCCGCGCTCGAGCGTACCCGCCTGGAGGGCAGCGGCGATCTCGGCGCGCCGCTGGGCGCGCTCGTCTGGCAACGGCCGACGCACAAGGCCTTTCGCGTCAATCGTCACAGTCAAACCCAGGGCGCCAAGCGGACTGCCGAACTGCAGCTCACCGTCGGCCACGGCGCACGGACCGAAAATAATCCCTTCAAGCACGGCGAACTGTCGCATTGCGTCGCGCAGCCCTCCCTTGCGTTCAGGGCAAAAGGAATCGCCCACATACCGAAGGACGGGAACGAAAATGCCCCAGGCGCCAAGGACACGTCGCGCGAGCTTCCTGCGTGAAGCCCGGCGAGGTCCAAACCCCACGCAAGATCTGTGGTACGTGGCGCGCTGGATCGAAGCTCGCACGGCTCCTCTGCACCGCCTTACAGAAGTGTCACTACTGGTGTCACTGCTCTTGGCTCGACCACTGCCACGCTTTCACGCGCCCCAAGAGTGTCACTGAATCCAACCGCGCAGGCAAGGGAACGGACGAGGTCACCGACGCAGTCTGGGTCGCTGGTGTCGCGAGGTGATGAAGGTCGTCGCGGGCAGCGGCTGCCGAGCGATCCTCGCGAGGTCGTATGGACGGACATCGAGGCGGCTGGATCGAGGCCTCAGCGCTCCAACGCGGGTGCCACCGTTAGTATCAGCAGTTTTGTCTCCGCTGGAATTCGACGTCGGAGGCAGGCTCACGCGGTCATGCTGAGCTCTGTCTCGCACCCCCTGGCGAAGATATGCTTGCCGCCACTCGCTGCGAACCTAGAAAAAGGCCCCAGGAGCCCACGGCGTCCTGGAAACCCAGCCAGCCCTTGAGCGCGGTCAGCGGGGAGCCTGTGCAGAGGGCGCAGACGTCCCCCACCGACAGCGAACGGAGGAGGAGGAGGAGGAGGAGGAGGAGGAAAAGGAGGAGGAGGAGGAGCACGTCGCTGGAGGTCGGCACCCCCGCCCCGAACTCGCCCGACACGGCGGCGGCACCACCTCTGGGGTCCGGGGCGCCTCGTGCCGAGCGCCGCGGCTCCCGGACGAGCGGGGGCGGCGGCCCATGCAACCGCGGCGGCGACACGGGCCGCGGCAGCGGCGGCGGCCAAGCCCGAGGGATGACAAGCGCATTCCACTACTCGCAGAGCAGTTTCTCGCAAGTGGACTGGATCCGCCGCGGGATATTTACGATATACTACATCGAGGGAAACAAAAAATGTTCGGACGTTTACGAGTAGACACTTAGCGAGTTGTGGAGCGCGCTCGGTGCGAGGGGGCGCCACCAACGGCAGCGGAAACCGTCGCGGCGGCCACCTGGGCCGCGTCGCGGGGCGCAGCGCTGACTGCTCCAGCGCCATAGTGAAGCTGAAGGGGCCGTGGGACACACAAAGAAATAGACACAAGTGACCGGATTGCACATCTTTTCCCATATTTTCTGGGTGTTCGTCGTTCCCCTCACCTCCCATATTTCCCCATAGTTTCGGGGGAATCGACGATGGAGTGTGTCTGTGTGTTTTTTCTCCTCCCGAGAAGCGTCGGCGGCAGCCGCAGCGCCAGGAGCGCAGGCCCGCGGGGCGGCGCTGGCCGGGAGGCGTCGGCCGCGCCGGCCGGGCAAGCGGCGTCGAGCGGCCGGGCCGCGCCTTGCCGCGAGCGAGGGCCAGGCGGCGCTCCGGCCGGGGTCCCGTCCAGGCTCCTCTCATAGACGAGCGCGCTCCACTGCTCGCAAAGGAACTGGTCGCAGTGGCCCTTGCTCCCCCGCGGAGGAGCGGCGATGAACTGCGGCAAAGCGGACAGGTGCTCTTCGGACGTTTGCGAGTGGGCCCTGTGCGAGTAGTGGAGCGCGCTCGGGGATCTCAAGCACGCTGGAGGCGGGGGCCGACATCCAACGAGCGCATGTTTTTTTCGCGGCCAGAACGGGCGTGACGGGGGAAGGGGGGGGGGGCGGGAAAAGGCAGAACGTAGTGCCCCTCCCCCCTGGCCTGTGGTACCGGACGCGCTGCGGCAGTGCCGGGGACGCACCGAAGGGGGGAGCGTTACGTTATGGGGGGGAGGGGGGAGGGAGGGTAGGGGTCATAACGCGCGTTATGGCCCGGAGGGTAAACAGAAGCCACTCTCAACCTTCTGAGCACAGAGGCTTGCGCCAAAATGGCTACGCAAATTGGTGCTACACGCACGCGCGAACATACAGGTGTGCGAGCACGCGGGTGCGCTCGCACGCCGTTCACCGCACGTGTCCCGGCAACCGCGGTGCGGTCAAAGCGGCCCTCCTATCCGTCGGCGCAGTTCACGAAGCCGCTGCAGGAAGTCAGGGTACCTGGCGGAAGGCGTGCGGGAGGCTTCAAAAGACGACTATGCCACTATGCCTGGCCCTCGCTCTCGGGGCCCTTCGTGTGAGCCACCAGGCTACAGCAAATGCTCTCGACATCCTCTGCTGTCCATCTCCTGGCTGGAATTGGTTTGCTGCGCCTCCCCCGTATCCCCCTCCTCGGGCTGCTGGTCCTCTTCCTCCCCTTCTCCTTCCCGTCTGCCTCCCGCTTTAGGGGTCCTGCTTTCAAGATCACAGAATCAGCGGCGACTGGAAGGCCGTCGACAAAATGTGATGTTGGCATCTCCTCGGACGGTGTTCGCGTGTAACGCAAAAACGCCTGCCCAACAGCAGTGGTTGCTGGTTTGGGACAACACTTGCTGTTGCGTATCGCCCCCATGTTTGATGTCCTCGTTTCAGGCATCCACGAGCTCTTCCTTCTCCCCCTCCGAGAAAAGAACCCCATAGATCAGAGGGGAAGCCTGGTATCGAACCTCTGATTTGGTGATTTCTCGGGGAGCCACTCAATCTCATTATCCTGCTTTGCTCCCCTCAAGCCCCTTCTTCCTACCTGATGTGATCCGTCATCCCTCCCTCACCTTATCCAGCCTCCTCTCAACCCTCTCCTCCATCCCGCCGCCGCCCACCTCCTACTCAATTCGGCAAGAGGCGTCAGGGTTCCTACCTCACGCTAAGTCTCTGTCTCCACCCGCTCACTGCTCGACCCTTCATCCTCATCCACATTATCATCATTGCCGTCCTCTTCCTCCTCGACCTTCGTACTCTCCCAATCACTGCCTCTCCAAACTTCATTCAGAATACACGAAGCGCCGCAATGTTTCACCAAAGCAAGTACGTATATGACTCATCCTTGTCTTCATCACCCTGATCCCAGCTCCTCATCTCCTCCCCTGTCCGAATGGCAAACCGCGCAATAGTTGCTCATATGTGGTGAAACACATATTCCTACTCCTCCTCCTCCTCCCCCTCCTTCCATCATTGTCATCAATCCTTATGACCTCATCCTCCCCAAATTTCCCCATTAGGGCCCGGGAGCGTGGTGATGAATGTTGCACATACACAGACACACAAGCACACTCCTCCTCCTCCTCCTCCTCCTCCTCTTCCTCATCCTCCTCCACGCTCTCGCCCCTTCTCTTCGACCTCCACTCATCCTCGTTATCCCTTCACATCTGACGCACCCTAGTCCGCCTCCTCCGCCTCCCCACCTAGAGGAACAAAAAACGTCATAAACATAAACGTTCGGCGCTCCGCGCCGATTTCTTGCATGTGCGCTGGACCCTCCGTGGCGCGCGGAGCGCGCCAGGGGCGGCGCCGGAGGCGCCGCCAGGGGGGTCCCAGCGCGAATCCAAGATCCGCGCAAAGCGTCGACATGTTATGTTTATAGCGTTTTTTTTTCCTACTTCGATCACCCTCCTCCGCCTCGTCCCTGCCTGCACGGCCTCCCTTCCTGCCGGCCCAACGGTCCACTCAGCTGAAGCAGCTTTTTCTCACCGCCCCCGCTGGCGGAACGGTGCCCCCACCCGCACAAGATCTCGACGGCCCGCCCTGCGCCCGCTCCTGGCCACTCCTCTTCTTCCTGCTCCTCCTCTTCCTCCTCCTCCTCCTCCTCCTCCTTCTCGCCTGACTGCTGCTGCTGCCCCTCCTCTCCCTCCCACCCCCTCCTCCCTTCTCGCCGAGGGAAAAAGGTGCACACGTCCGAGCGATGCCAAGCGCCGCGCTGTCCGAAGCATCCTCTCCCTGGGCATCTCTGCCCCCTCCACGAATCCCCTCCTCCCCTGATCACATGATCAGATTCCCCCTTTGTCCCTCTCCTCATCCGTGTCAGCCTCCTTCTTTTCTTCCTCCTCCTCCTCCTCCTCACTCACCTTCCTCCCCCATCGTGTCTCCTCGAAATGCGGCAGCTTTACGGATAGAAGGCGGTCCGTCTTCGAAACGAGGTTGTTGCATCAGCGCCGCGCACATTCGTCCTTGAAGCTTCCAACCACCATCATACGAATGCAAGGCGAACAGATTTCGAGCTGTGGTTATCGCCTCAACGCCATGCGCGTTCGTCTCTGAAACACCCGGCCATTCCTTACACGAATGGGGGTGGAATGGTGTTCACAATGAAGCTCGGTTTAGCGCGGGGCTCAATGATAGAGCGCGGCTAGCATTCAAGATCTGCCCCCCCTCGCGACAGCGCCGCGGGAAATCGTCGCACAACAAAACTATGTCACGGACGGAGCTGGGGATGTGTTCGAAAAAAACCTCACCTTACAGCGGAGCAGACTCGTCTTGCACGTGCCCAACAAATACACATGGAAGGCACATGCGTTTCAAAATGAGCCTCTGGTGTGTTAATTCTCGCAGGATGGAAGGCGAATTCAAGGCTGGGTTCTCGCCTAAACGGCAGGCCGCGCTCTCGTCATTCGCTCCCTCCTCGTGCCCCATCCTCATCTTCCCCTCCCTTCTCCTGAAAATCGTCCTCGTCCTCCTACTCCTCCCAATGCTCATGACCTTCGCCTCTTCCACCTGCTCCACCTGCCCCCCTGCTATACCCCTACGCCCGATCATCCACTTCCGTCTGCCCCAATCCCATCCTCATCCCTCTCCTCATGGACTCCTCCCCCTCCTCATTCCAGGCATCGTTCCCCTCTTTCTCCCTTCCCCTTCCCCTCCCCAACTGAATCCTTCACGTCCTCCCCCTCCTTCCCATCCACTCCATCACTCCCCCTCCTCCTCGTCCTCCTCCTCCTCCGCTTCCCTTTTCCTTCTTCTACCCTTCATGGATATTCGGCCTCCTCCTAATCAGACCCTCTATTCGTTCTCCTCCTCCTCCTCCTCCCTTTCCTCCTCCTCCTCCTCCTGCTCCTCCTGGATGTCCACATCCCCCTCGCCCTCTTCCTCCCTCCTCCTCCCATCACATCCAACCTCCTCCAGACTCCCGAATGCCTCCGCTCCCATTGTTCTTCTCCTCCTCCTCCTCCTCCTCCTCATCCTCCCCCTCCCCTCGAAGTCTTTCTCATACTACTTCTCCTTCTCCGCCCCATCCAACGAAGAACGAAGACAGCCTCCGCCGCCGCCGTCCCCCGACGACGGCGACGACAACGCCCTCCCCGACGACGTCTCAAAGACCCCCTCGCCCGACGCCCGACGACGACGGAAGACGACGACAACGACGACGACGACGCCGACGCCGACGCCGACGCCGATGCCGACGCCGACGCCGACGACGACGACGCCGACGACGACGGGGCGGCCTCGGCATGGTCTGCACGAGGTGCGCGGCGTAGTCCGCCTCCGACCCCCCAAAGGGGGGATGCCACGGGGGGGCCGCGCGGGCGCCCTGGGCCGCGGCCCTGCCGCGGGGGGCCCGCCGGGTGGTGCCCACCGACCAGCCACAACACAGAGCAGCTCGGCTGCGCCGGAGCTGGCCATCGCTCGGACGTCCATTTCCTGTGTTTTTGTTTGGTTTCGTGCGTGGTTTTTTCGCGAAATGATCCAGGATGCTCCTCGATGGTCCTCGCCGAAAGAAAAATGCACACGTCCGAGCGATGCCAAGGGAGAGGGGAGCCGGGAAGGGTGGACCTAAACGGTGTGCTCCGTTCTCGCTTTGTTTTCGTTGTTCCTTCGTGTCGTACTCGCTCCGCCTTTGCTGCAGAGCGAGGTCAAACCGAAAAGGGTCCACGAGATCGCTAAAACACAGTTTAGGTCGAGCCCTGGGGGCCGGGGAGGGGTAAGCAGGACTGGGCCACAGATCGGCGCGCAAAATTGCGGCGCGTGTGTGCGAGGGCGACGGCACTGAAGCCAATGCCAATGCCAAGCAGTGCCAAGCAACGCGAAGCAGTGCCAAACACCTCCAAGCAGTGCCAAGAAATGCCAAGCAAAGCCAAGCAATGCAAGGCAACGATTCCAAGCACTGCACAGCAATGCAAATAAAGGCCAAGCACATGCTCAGCAGTGCAAACGAGTGCCAAGCGAGGCCCAGCAGTACCAAGCGATGTCAAGCAACGCCAAGCAATGCAAACCAATGCAAACCAATGCCCAGCAATGCCAATCGTTTCCGGCCAACGCCAAGCAATACCAAGCAACACCAAACAACGCCAAGCACCGCCGAGAGTGTCCTGGCAACGCCAACCTATGCAGAGCAACAGTAGGCAACGCTAAACGATTATAAGCAACGTAAAGCAATGCCAAGCGATGCCAAGCAATGCAAGTAAATGCCAACCACTTTCCATCAATGCCAATACCAAGTAATGCCAATCATCGATTCCAAGCAACGCATACCAAGCAACGTAGAGCAACGATTCCAGGCAATGCACAGCAATGCCAAACTCATGCCAAGAAATGTCGAGCACTGCCGAGCAATGCCCAAGTAATGCGCAAGGAATGCCAAGAAACGCCATGCAATCACACAAAAACGCGAAGCAACGCCAAGCAACGCCAAGGAATGCAAAACAAGGCAACCAATGTCAAGCGATACCAAGCAATGGCAAGCAACGCCAAGCAATGCAAATCAGTTCCAACCAATGCCCAGCAAAGCCAAGAATCGCCAGGCAATGCCAAGCAACATCAAGCAAGGCAAGAAACATCAAGCAACGCCAATCAGTACCAAGCAAATAATCCAAGAGCAATGTCAAATCCGCCGGCCCCCTTGTGGGGCCACCAGGCTGTAGGCTCAGGGTTAGCTGTTCCCTGCGCCAGTTCCAGTTTCCAGTTTCCACTGTTACAGTTTTGCTTCTTGTTGCTTACTGTTCCTTGTTGTAGACCGCGCGAGGGGGGGAGCCGAAAACAGCCCTGGTTAGCACCTCGCGGGAGGGGTCTTAGAATTTCTTGGGGGTCGAAATTGACACCCCTCACGCAGATCGGCGGGGTCAGGGTCCAAAAACACATGGGATGTGCTACATTTTTGAAATTCGGTGGCACCCCTCACGCAGATTGGCGGGGTCAGGGTCGAAAAAAACAGAGGATTCCACATTTCTGAAATTCGGCGGCACCTCTCACGCAGATAAGCAAGGTCAAGGTCTAACAACACATTGGATTTGCCATAGTTCTACAATTCGGTGGCCCCTCTCACGCAGATCGGCGGGGTCAGGGTCCAAAAACAAATGGGATTTGCCACATTTCTAGAATTCGGTGGCACCCCTCACGCAGATCGCCGGGGTCAGGGTTGAAAAACACATGGGATTTGTTACATTTCTCAAATTCGGTAACACCCCTCACGCAGATCGCCGGGGTCAGGGTCGAAAAACCACCGGGATTCGCCACATTCCTGAAATTCGGTAGCACCCCTCTTGCAGATGGGCGGGGTCAGTGTCGAAAAATAAATCGGATCTGTCACAATTCTAAAATTCGGTGGCCCCTCTCACGCAGATCGCCGGGGTCAGGGTCAAAACACAGAGGATTTGCCACATTTCTGAAATTCGGTGGCACCCCTCTTGCAGATCGGCGGGGTCAGGGTCGAAAAAACACATGGGAGTTGCCACGGTGGCCCCCTCACGCAGATCGGCGGGGTCAGGGCCCAAAAACACAAGGGAGTTGTCACATGTCTGAAATTCGGTGGCACTCCTCATGCAGATGGGCGGGGTCAGGGTCGAGAAACACATGGGATTTGCAACATGTCAATACTTCGCAGAAACGCTGTTTGCACAGCATACGCGAGCAAGCTCGAAATACAACACCGAATTCAACAATATCATCAGAATCTCAATTTGTCTTGCCGATTTCTCATCGTCTTCGCGTGAAGTCCCGACGCTGCTTCACTGCGGCTGCCCTCACGGATATTCACATAACGATTTCAAGCAACGCCAAGCATGCCAAGCACTGCCAACGCTTCCCATCACATTGTTCTGAATTGCTCCGGAGTGGTTTAAGTTGCTTTGACAGAGGGGAAACCGCTATTGGGGTCGCGCCAGGTTCATTGTCTGCGTGCGCTACCCCTTGGCATTCAGTTTTTTTTTTTTTTTTTTTTTTTTTTTTTTTTTTTTTTTTTTTTTTTTTTTTTTTTTTTTTTTTTTTTTTTTTTTTTTTTTTTTTTTTTTTCTTTCTTTTTTTTTTTTTTTTTTATTTTTTCCCCCCCCCCGATCACTCAACCTCCACCGCGCCCTCGTCCCTCGCACTCAGCGCCCGCCCAGCCGCGGGCCCGCCCCGTACACGAGGCGCAGGGCGGCGACGCGGCCCCCCGCGGCGCTCCCGGCGCGCCGCGCGCTGGCCGTCGGCGGCAGCAGCTGGGCAGGCAGAGCAAGCCTGGCCTCGGCGCCGTCCGCCCCGGCCCGCTCTGGCGAGGTGCCGCGGGGCGTCGTCGGCGCCAGGCTGCCGGCCGCCTCCGCGAGGCCCAGGCCGGCGTCCGCGCTGCCCGGCGGCTCCCCAGGGCCGCGGAGCTCCGTCGGCTCCAGGCTGCCCAGCTCGGTCGGCTCGGGCACGCGGCCGCCTGGCTCGTCTGGCTCCGCGTCGCTGCCCAGCCCGCCGTGGGCGGCCGCTGGCGCCCTCTCCGCCTCGCCCAGCTCCGCGGGTGCAGGCCAGGCGTCTGCCTCGCCCGCGAGGAGCCGGACTGCCCGCGGCTCGTGCCGGGCGCCGTCGTCGCAGTAGCCCCCGAAGAGCGCCGCGTCCTCCTCCTCCTCGAAACGCGGCACGCAGGAGTGCAGCATCCGCACGGCCCGTCGCGCCAATTGGACGCCGATGGCGCTCCGGACCCTTCGGAGGAGCAGCCGGTGGCCCCGCAGCCCACGGCGCCGGGCCGCCTGCGCCGCCATCGCGGAGAGCATCACGCTGGTCTCCGGGTGCTCGCGGCCCCACGCCGACCAAACCATGGGCCGGTAGGTGATGTTCTGCGCCCGCAGCTCGGCCTCGTACTCCTGGTAGTCCCCCTGCTTCTTGCGGTGCATCGCGTCGCAGCAGTCCGCGCCCGCGCCGGTTGCGTCGGGGCTCGTGATCCCAATGTCCAACGCCGCCAAGCGGCCCGGGAGGGCCGCTGAGGTCAAGATGTCCGCGGGGCGGAGCGTTGGAGCAGAGGGAATGAGCCCGAGACCCTCAGTCGCGGCGGTGGGGTCTGCCAAGTGCCCCAACCGGAGCACCTCGTCCCGGACGTCGTAGTGCCCGCGGGTGGCCTCCGGCAGGGCACAGCAGAGGGCATGGGAGCCAGTCGTCCCCAGCGAGGCGCCGCACCGAGCGCAGAGCGCGGTGAGGCTGGTGCAGACTGCGCCCACTCGGAGCCGGACCGCCACCTGGAAGTCGCTTCTGGGCACCACTGGACCATGCGCGCGCGAGACTCGCCACAGCCACTCGTGCGACACGGAGGGGTCGCGCAGCTCCAGGAGGCGCCGGCGGCGATCCTGCAGCGCGGGCACGTCCAGCTGCTCCAGGAGGCGGACGACTGCCAGCTCGTCCTGGATGCCACACAAGGCCGCCTGCAGGCTGGCGGGCTCGAACTCGGCGTCCTCGGCTCCCGCGGGCAGCACCAGGTCGTCCCCGGCCAAGGCCGATTCGCGCCGGTGCCTCGCGCCTGCGAGCGCCGCCTCCGGAGTGCAGCGTGCTTCGGCCGCCTGCTGCACCAGGTCCCGAGCTCGCGTCGCCGCGGCCGCCGGGAGCGACGCCTCGAACGCCAACTGCGCCTCCTCGGTGCTCGCGTCGTAAGCGGCGAGCATGCCCTCGGGCCCGACCCCAGCCTCGGAGACGCCTTGCACGAGCAGGTCTACCAGCCACCGTGACTCGACCCGGGACGCCACGAAGGCCGGGAGCGCCTTGGCTGCGGCGCGCCGCACCCCGAGCCCGCCCTCCGAGACGCCGACAGCGCACTGGGCCGCGGACAGGTCGTCCAAGTCCCCGCCGAGGCACCGCACCAACGACCGCCGCAACATGGAGTCGTAATCGCCCAGCGCCGCTGGGTCGATCGAGGGGCCCGATGCTCGCAGCAGGTGAACCACCTTGCACACGTCGGCGCACTTGCGGAGCAGGATCAGTTCCGACGCCGTGTCCTCCACCTGCGCCAGCGCCTCGTGGAGCTCGGAGACAGCCTCGGTGGCCTGGCGGAACTGGTCGGACGGGGTGTGCGCGTCCCCAAAGTCGACTCCGAGCACGTGCTCCTGGCGCGACGGGTCGAACGTAGTGCTGCTTAGCACGTACTCCGTGGCCCAGCCTCTGCACGCAGCCACAGCAGCAGGCGGCCCGACGACGCGTGCGACGCTCTTCGCCTCGGCGCCCCGTGCTCTCGCAGCGCCCACACGGGCGCCGGCTGCGTCGAGTGCCCGGAGCACGGGGTCGACGTGCTCAGGCCGGCACGCGATCTGCCCGTCGTCCAGATACCACACGTCGAAGAAATCGATACCTGCTGCGGCCAGTTCGCCCCGGGCGGCGGCCGCCACACGTGCCAGGACGAGCGCGCAGTAGATGGGCCCAAGGGGGTCGCCTTGCTCTGCCCCACGGTCTACGCGCAGCACTCCGCCCGACGGCAGGACAACCCGCCCTGGCGCGGCATGGCACCACCGGGCCCACGCCGCGACTTCCGGCAGCAGCTCCTCGACGGCATCTCGGATGCTGTCCCACTCGATGGACGGAAAAGCGTTCTTCCAGTCCACGTCGACTACCGCCATAGCGTCCGTGCCGGCCTGGAGGCTTGACTCGAGCAGAGTGCGGAAGTGAACCAAGGCCTCTGTCCCGCCGGGCACAGCGACGCCGAACTGCCGCGCAGCAAGGCAAACCTCGTGGACCTTGGCCCGGTTGGTGTCGACAAGCCGTTTCGCAATCACCCGGCGCCGCAGCTCCCCCACGCGGATCGGCCGCGGTGCCGCGCCGGACTTCTTGCGCAGGAAGACAAGGCGAGAATCCAGCATCCACCGGGCAGCGTCGCACAACGAGCCCGCCGTGGCTGCATCCACGAGGCGGCCAATGGCAGCCAGGAGGAATCTAGCGCAACGCCGGTCCCGGACTGCTGTCAGTTCCCGCAGGTGCTCCGGGCGCATGCCGCTGGGGCCAGGCGCCGACATCGCTCGGAACCGCACGCCCTTCAGCGCTGGAGCAGCTCCTGTCGGGGCATCGCCGGGCAGCGCGGCCTGCTGGGGATCGGCCGGAGGCGCTATGGCGGCGGCAGGGCGGGTGCTGCACGGCAGGAGTGCCGCCCCCCAGGCCGCCTGCGCCTCGGTGTCGAGGTCCGCCACGCTGGTGTGTAAGGAACTGGCCGCCTTGCTGTAGGCGCCTTCGCCGACGAGAGCGCGTGCCCGGCGAGCTCGGGCCCCGTGCGTGGGCGCCCCTCGCAGGGCCGCTCTGTGTCGAGCTCTCTGCCGGCAGTGCTCTTCAGCCCGCTCCAGCAAGACGAAGAATTGCCCATCGGCCCAGAGCTGCAAGCGCCTCGCGAGCTCGACGCGCACGTTGACTCCGCGCGGGACCGGGCCCAGCAGCAGCCGCGGCCGTGCTTCCTCCTGCACGCAAGCATCCGCGTCGCCCTCGGCGATCCGGTTGAGCAGGCCCGCAAGTACCGCGGCCTGCCGTGCGCGCTGGTCCACCGGCACGTGGAGGAGTGTAGTCGACGGAAGGTCGCGCACCCGAGCCAGGAAGTTCGCGTGCTCGTCGGCCGGCAGCCCAGGAGGCATGGGCTCCTGAGGGGCAGCCGCAGGCCTCCCTGCCCGAGCAGGCGGCAGCCGGTCACCGGCGGCAGGCGGCCGCGGCGGCCCCGTGGATTGGCACCGTGGGCACCTCCGGCACGCCGTCGCTCTCAGGGAGCCGCAACCTGCACATGCCCCGCGGTCGAGTCCACGAAGTTACGTCGCAAGCATGCTCCGAGAGAACGTGCCCAGCGTGGCACCGCGTTAGGTGCCCGACCAAATACTGCGCCGGCCCCCTCGTCGAGAAACCAGTGCACAAAGGGCACCGCAGCATAGGCGGAGGCGCCAGGCCGCTGGCAGATGCACCCCCTGCGGCGTCTGCACCGCGGGCTGCGCTTGAGAAGGCTGCCCCGCCGGCCGGCGGCGTGTCCATCCCAGCAGGCGCGCCGCCCTCCGGGGGCGCCATCTCGGGGGCTCCCAGGCCGAGCGGCATCGAGTCCGCCTCACCAGCCATGGTGCCCTCCAGGGGAGCCACCACGACGGCAGCGTCAGCCAGGGCGCCGGCCGCGGCCCCGGGTGCCCCGCTCTCGGCTGGGCCTGGGTGCGAGGCCTCACCCACGCGGATTGCGCGGAGGCCGTATGCAGCGTGCTCGCGGGCGGACCTGCCGCGAGGCCGCCTTCCCAGCAGCATCGCACGGGGCAATCCGCGCCTCCGAGCGGCTTCAACGACAGGATTCCCAATCCGCGACTCCCAGCGGCCTCGCGACCAGCGATCCGCGCCTTCCAGCGGCGCTGGCGTCTGCTTTACCTCCGCCGGCTTCCCCCCAGCGCCGCCGCCACCAGCATGCCGATCCCGAGGGAGCAGGGGGGCCCTGGGTCGCCGCGGCCGCCCTCCCAACGGCCTCGCGCGGGGCGATCCGCCCCCCAAAGCGGCACAGCAGCTTCGCACCCAGCGATCCGCGCCTCCGAACGGCGCTGGAAGCACTCCTGGAGCCGCCGTCGGCACCAGCGTTGTTTTCCGGCCCCGCCTCGGCGTCGCCCTCGGGATCACCCTCGGAGCCGCCGCCAGCAACAGCGTCGGGGCCGGCATCAGGCGCATCACCTCCGCCGGACTTTGTCCTTGCAGATGTGCTTGCGGGCCCGCTGCAGGCGCTGGGCAACGGCGAGGGCCCCGGCATCGTCCTCTGCCGCCTCCAGCTCCTCCAGGAGCTCCTCCTCGCTCATCCCGTCGTCGTCGTCCCCCTCCACGCTGGCGGGGCCCGTCGGCGTCGGGGCGCCGCCCGCTGGCGGCGGCTCCAGAGGCCCGTGCACCCGCTCCTCCAGGTCGCGAGCGTCTGGGGGCGCCGCGCCGCAGCGCTGCCGCAGAGCAGCAAACGCCTGCAGGGCCGCTGCCGGCAGCGCAGGGCCCGTGCCGACATGGCCGGGAAGGGGCGCCTGCTCGAGGGCGTCGAGCAAGATGCGCACGTCCGCCACGAGCTCGTGCTCCGGCACGGCCGCCTGGAGCTCGTCCAAGCGCCGCCGCCCCTCCGTGAGCTCCGCGTCGAGCTCGGCGACCCGGCTCCGGGCGGCCGCCGCAGCCGCCTCCGCGGCCTCGACCTCCGCGTGCGCCGCGGCCAGGCGGCGCTCGGCACGCTGCACGAAGGCCGTGCAGGCATCCAAGCGCGCTCCCGGCTTGGTGCCTTGGGCGTCCCTCGCCAGCCGCGCGGCCGGCTTCTTCAGGGCGTCGGCCTCCGCCTCGAGGCCGGCCGCACGGAGCACGTCGGCGGCGCAGTCGAGAGCCGCAGCCTTCCCGGCAGCGGCGGCCGCGCGCTCCTCGGGCGCCGGAGGCCGAGGCGGCCATCCGCGAGGGGGCACGGGAGCCACGGCAGCGCCCGGCGGGGCGGCGGCGGTCCCCGGCGCGCCGCCGGTGCGCTGGTCGGGATTTCGCTGCCCGCCTCCGCCTGGCTGCGCGCCTGCCGGGCGCGCAGTGCCGCAAGCCCTGCAGCAGGGCCGCGAGGCGTCGTTCGGCAGCCCGTGGCAATGGCGGCAAAGCCATTGCGGGCCGCGTGCATGACCCCTGGCATTGCGGTCCCCCCGGGGCCCGCCGCGCCCGGCGCCGCGGAAGAGCGAGGCCAAGAGCTCCGCCGCCACGGCAGCGTGCCCCGAGGCCGCCTCGCGACCGCGGCGCCCCTTCACCTTCCGGCGCACCTCTGTCCATGCCATTCCCTGAAACAAAACTGCAAGTAATAAGAATAGTCAGCCTTATATCCCGCTCAAAGCGGTGGGCGGACGGGGGCCGCCACCCCGTCCCGCCAGATACGCGCAGAAGCCGCCGCTGCCGCCCGCCAGCACGGCCGCCCCAGCTGGCAGCCCCGGATGCGAGCGGTTGGAACCGAGTGTATGCTTGAGCATACGCTCTTGAGCCAAAATGGCTTGAGCCAAAATGGCTTGAGCCAAAATGGCTACGGGCTTGGAGGTGACATGGGTAAAGCGTAAATCGCCGAGGGAGTTGAGAAGAGAAACATACCATGTAACGTTATTGGCCTGGCCCAACAACTCGGGTCCGCAAAAGAATGCGGTGGAGAAATCCGCCGACCTTTCGGCGTGTGAGACGCTTTTCCGTTTGAGTCATCGTCGTCGTCGTCCTCATCGTCGTCTCGCTCCCCAACCTTTCCATGGGTCCTCCTCCTCAGATGGCACAGCCAAACGGAAATCAAACAACGTCGCAATTCCAAAAGAAGCCCTTTCCTTTGATCCCTTCCCTGCCAGGTGGGGGGGGGGGCTCCTGGGGGGTGGGTCGGGGGGGTCTGGGAGGGGCGTCCAGGGGGGAATCGTGGATGGGGATCCGCGGGGGGGTCCCCCAGCCGCGGCACCGGCCCTGGCCCCAGTCCTGGCGGCCCAGAAAAGGAGATCGAAGCCTCTTGTGCTACTTGCACCATTGCTATAATCATCTCAACAATCTGAGCTACTTTGCCCAGCGACTGGAAGCGATCTATATTCATGTATACATACATACATATATATACATATAAATGTATATCGGAGGTTGGGGGGTGAGATCGAACAGGAACCGAGACCCCCAACCGGGAAATCGTTTCGTTTCGTTCGTGTCGTGCGTGCGGGCGAAACGAAGCTGCGTGGGCGCGCGAGAGGAATGAAACCGCCACTGCTAGGGCGAAGCCAAGACAAATGCTGCTCCTCCGCCTTCCGTCCGTCCGCCTTCCGTCCGGCGGTGGCCAGCGGTGTCCCGTGGTGCCCCGTGGTGTCCCGGAATGAACCCGCCGTTGCCAGGGCGAAATCAAGACAAATGTTGCTCCTCCGCCTTCCGTCCGTCCGCCTTCCGTACGGCGCTGGCCCGCGGTGTCCCTTCGTGCCCTGTGGTGCCCCGGAATGAACCCGCCGTTGCCCTGGCGAAATCAAGACAAATGTTGCTCCTCCGCCTTCTGTCCGTCCGCCTTCCGTCCAGCGGTGGCCCGCGGTGGCCCGTGGGCCCCGTGGTGTCCCGCTGAGTGAGATCGATAGTGAGATCGATAGTGAGATCGATAGTGAGATCGATACTGAGATCGATGTGGTGCCCCGAGGTGCCCCGTGGTGTCCCAAAACGTGAGGTCGATTTTGAGATTATCGATAGTGAGATCGACAGGTGTCCCGTGGTGTCCCGTTGAGTGAGATCGGTAGTGAGATCGATAATGAGATCGATAATGAGATCGATGTGGTGTCCCGAGGTGTCCAGTGGTGTCCCAAAAAGTGAAATCGATAATGAGATCGATGATGAGATCAACAGGTGTCCCGTGGTGTCCCTTGGTGTCCCTTTGAGTGAGATCGATAGTGAGATCGCTAGAGAGATCCATAGTGAGATCGATGTGGTGTCCCGAGGTGTCCCGCGGTGTCCTATGGTGTCCCGTCGAGTGAGATCGATAATGAGGTCGATAGTGAGACCGATACTGAGGTCGCCAGGTGTCCCGCGGTGTCCCGTGGTGTCTCGTGGAGTGAGGTCGATAGTGAGATTGACTGAGTCAGATGTTGGTTCCCCTCCCCCCCCACAACCTCCTTATCACCTGAATGGAAGGGTGGTCGTATAAGTGTATGTACACAAATGTTACTTGTTAAGTTACTCAAGCTGCCGTCCGTAGGTTACTTCAGCGACAACTATAGGTCCTGTTCAGTGCGTATACTTAGACGTATTTCGCGGGAGAGGCGGAGGCGAGCTGAGGGCTCCGCGCCGCGCTCTCACTCCCTCACATCCTTGGGTTGCTTGTCCCACCCATCCTGTGGTGTTGGGTTCTCGTTTTGAAAAGGCAACGCCCCACGTCTCCTTCTCTCCCGCTGCCCTCCCCCCTCCTCTTTCCTCCTCGTCACCGTCACCATCCTCATTCCCAACCATCCTGTGGTGTTGAGTCCTCGTTGTTCTGAAGAGACGATGCCCCGCGTCTCCTTCCCTCCCGCTGCCCTCCCCCTCTCCTTCCTCGACGTCATCGTCACCATCCTTATTCCCAACCATCCTGTGGTGTTGAGTCCTCGATGTGAAGAGAGAGAGAGAGAGAGAGCAACCGAATATCCTTCCCTCCCGCTGCCCTCCCCCTCCTCCTTCCCCAACGTCATCGACACCGTCCTCATTCCCAACCGTCCTGTGGTGTTGGGTACTCGTTTTGAAGAGACAACGCCCCGCGTCCCTCCTCTTCTCCTCCCCGCATGCCGTCATCACCACTACTATCGTCCGCATCGACGTCAGCATCGCCATCATCGTCATCAGTGTCGTCATCTCAGCAGCAGCAGCATCATCATCATCAGCATCATCATCACCATCATCATCATTATCATAAGCATCATCATCAGCACCATCAACATCAACATCATCATCATCATCATCATCATCATCATCATCATCATCATCAGCATCATCATCAGCACCATCATCATCAGCACCATCATCATCAGCAGCATCAGCATCAGCATCAGCATCATCATCATCATAATCATCATCATCATCATCAGCACCATCATCAGCACCATCATCATCATCATCATCATCAGCATCATCATCATCATCATCATCATCATCATCATCATCATCAGCATCAACATCAACATCATCATCAGCATCATCAATAGCATCATCACCACCACCACCATCATCAAATTCCCAGACCCTCCTGTTTCAGTCCGCTCACACGATTCGTGGCCCGATGGGGATCAGGGATCTCCTGACCCGGGTCCATCCAGACCCGGGTCAGCAGGAAACCAAAAACTGCAATGCAGGAAAAAAAACTGCACCGCAGGTCTTCGCAGACCCGGGTCAGCCAATACGTGCGGCCGCCTCGCGGCCACGAGCGGCTCCCTAACCTGGGTCAGCCAGAGGGGGTCTTCGCAGGATCCTGCAGGATCGGGCGCCCTGGCTGACCCCCGTTTGCACTGACCCCCGTCTCAAGGCTCCCGAGGGGAGCTCCACCGAAGGCCCCCGGGCACAGTACGCGTGCGCCACCGCTCACGCTGTCCGTGGCCCCAGAGGGCGCGCCGCCGCCGGCCCCAGGGCCAGGCTCTCCGCACGCGTCGCCGCCGCTCAGCTCGGCACGCCCCTCACGAGCAGCGTGGCCCCACGGGGGGCTCAACCTTATGCCCCACGGGCAGCATCAACATCAGCATCAGCATCAGCATCAGCATCAGCATCAGCATCAGCAGCAGCAGCAGCATCATCATCATCATCATCATCATCATCATCATCATCATCATCATCAGCATCATCATCATCATCAGCATCATCATGGTCATCTTCATCGTCATCGTCATCATCATCGTCACCGCCGATCAGTTCGGCACACCCCTCACGAGCAGCGTGGCCCCACGGGGGTCTCAACCTTATGCCCCACGGGCAGGATCCAAATCTGTTTTTTTTGTGCCCGGACAGAACACCTGGGCGACACAACCCGAAGGGAGGTGCCCAAGGTGCCTGCATGAATTCACATGCAGTCGGGCCTCGCAACACGAACGGCGGCACGGACCGCCCCCGGCGTTATCCGCGCCGCCGTTGCGAGGTGCCTCGAGATGCCACCCCGAGGATCCAAATCTGTCACCGCCACGAACATCGGCACACCCCTCACACGGTGCGTGGCCGCATGGTGCTCCCCCTTGGGGGTGCTGAAACCCACGGCCCGCTCGAGACATCCTCGGAATCTGCTCCGCCAGCATCATCATCATCATCATCATCATCATCATCATCATCATCATCATCATCATCATCATCAGCATCAGCATCAGCATCAGCATCAGCATCAGCATCAACATCATCATCTGCATCAACATCAGCATCAGCATCAGCATCAGCATCATCATCATCATCATCATCATCATCATCATCATCATCGTCAACATCGTCATCATCAGCATCATCATGGTCATCTTCATCGTCATCGTCATCATCATCGTCATCACCAGCATCATTATCAGTATCATAATCATCGTCAGCATACTCATCATCATCATCATCATCATCATCATCATCATCGTCATCATCGTCATCATCGTCATCACCATCACCGTCAACCTGACCATCACCATCACCATCACCATCACCATCACCATCATCATCATAATCATCATTATCGTCGGCATCAACATCATCAATCTTGTCATCATCATGACCACCACCATAATCATCAGCAGCCTCACCATCATCATCATCAGCATCATCATCACAACCAACATCAACATCGCCATCAGCATCACCAACACCACATAGCATAGCGTAACATAAATTACCATACCATATCATACCATAACGTATTATCACATATCACAGCATCACATATCATAACATCACATGTCATATCAATACCTAACATGCCGTCACATGGCACAACACGTGAGTGTGACTCTAGGTTGGGAAGGGTCGGAGGAGGGAGGTGAACGAGTGGGCGGTTCCGCCTCGGCGCGGTCTGAGCAATAACAGAAAACCGTATATGGGATATGGGAACAAGAATCCCATCCTTTGGCATTATTGGGGGGAAACGATACTTCTGGTCTCCTTTTTCAATGGATCATTGCGTTGGAGATGTACGGGAACTTGCCTTGGGAACATTCGGCGGCGCGTTGCAAACCTGGGGGTGCCCCCCCCCAACACTGGGCGCCGTCGATCAAAACCAGGGGGACTCCCCTCCCCCCCCAAACCCCCTCCCTCCCGACCCCCCCCCTTCCCAGGGGGGGGACGGGGGGTTCAACCCCCCCCCCCCTCCCCTTCCCCTCTCGGCGCCGCTGGCGGCCGCCAGCAGCGCCCACGGCGGGGACGCAGCGACGATGACCACAGGAAGCTCAGCGGGGGGATGGGTTTCACCCCCCCCCCTGGCGCCGAAGGGGGGGCGGTTCGGCCCACCACCCCTGCAGCGGCCGGCGGCGCTGGCGCTGGCGCCGGCGACGGCGGGGACGCAGCGACGATTACCACCACTACCACCACCACTACCACTACCACCACAACCACCGCCTCAAACCACCACCACCACCGCCGGCAGCACCATACAACCACCACCACCACACCCACCACCACCACAACAACCACCACCACAGCTCATCATCACCACCACCGCCATAAAAACCCACCACCACTACCACCACCACCGCCACAATCTACCACACCACCGCCACCGCCACAACCACTACCAGCAGTACACCGCCACCACCACAACAAACGTCCACAAATCACCGCCACCACCACAACCCACCACCACCACAAATAACCACCACACCACCACCACACCACCACAACCACCACCACCACCACCACCACCACCACCACAACTCACCACCACCACCACTACAAAAAAAACACCACCACTACCACCACCACCACCACAATCTACCACACCACCACCACCACCACCACAACCACAACCACCACCACTACCAGCAGCACAACCCACCGCCGCCACCACAAACCACCACACCACCACCACCGCCACCACCACAAGCACCACCTCCACAAGCCACCGCCACAACCACAAGCCACCACCAACACCACCACAAACCACCACCACACAACCACCAAACCACCACCACTACCACAACCACCACCATCACCACAAACCACCACCACAAACCACCACCACCACACCACCACTAAACCACCACCACCACCCACCGCCACAACCACCACCACCACAACAAACCACCACACCACAACCACCACAACCACCACCATTGCCACCACCACCACCACCACCACAACCCACCACCACCACCCTCACCGTCGTCCTCGTCAACGCTCCCCACCACCGCCGCCCGCCGCCGCAAGCGCCGGCCGGCGCCAGTTTAGAAATGGAAATCGTCGTCCCCGCCGCCGTCGCCAGCCGTCGCCGACGCAAGCGCCGGCCCGAGGAGAAGGGAAGCACGGGGGGGGTCGAACCCCCCCCCCTCCGTCACGGGACGGGTCACGGGAAGGGGGGGGGTTCGAACCCCCCCCCTGTCCATCCAGGGGGAAGGGGGTCTGGTTCCAAACACCCCCCCTCCAAGCGACCACAGAACGTGCTCTTTCAAACGTATACATCGATTATTCCCCACCCCTCCTGTTCTGGGTTCTCGTTTTGAATGGAATCGCCACCTTCTCCTCCAGCCACGTTCCTCTTCTGTTCCCCCCTCTTGCCTGGTTGATGCCCTACCGTTTGCTTGCTTTGTCTGCCCTGCCCCCCGCTTGCCTCCGACCCTATTTCCTCGCCGTCCCTGGGGGGCTGCGAACTCCGAAACCGCCGCCGCTTTCTATGGCTATTGTGGGGCCGGAAGCGTAACGTCACGCCCGAACGGCGGAACAGTCGCCGCTTTCGACTGTTGCCGGGTAGCCCCGCGGAACGGCGCCCAACGCGCACCAAAATTAAACCTCGCCGTCTCTGGGGGGCTGCGATCTGCGAAAGTGTCGCCGCCTTCGAAAACTGCTAGGAGGCCCAGCGGTTCGACGCCCCACGCGGACCCAAAATGCACCCTTCCGTCCCCGAGGGGCTGCGATCTGGAATAAAAGCGTTCCTTCCAGGGCTGCTGGGTGGTCCAGCGGAACGACGTCCTACGCGAACCAAAATCAAACCTCACTGTCGCTGGGGAACTTCGAACTGCGAGGCGGTCGCCCCTTTCGAAAGCTGTTGGGTTGTACAGAGGGGTGGCGCCAAACGCGGGTCCAAAATAGTTTTTGCCATCTCTGCGCGGCTGGCTGTAATTTGCCAAACTGTCGCCACGGTCAAGGGTTACGGGGGGGTCACGCGGACCGACGCCCCACGCGGACCTCAAGAAAACCTCGCCATCGCTGGGGGGCTGCAATAAGCCCAAATACCACCACTACTTTCAAAAGGTGCGGGAGGGCCCAGCAGCGAGGAGCCCCACACGGACCCACACTAAAGCTCGCCATCCGTGGGGCGCTGCGCTCTGCGAAACTGTTGCCGCTTTCGAATGCTGCTGGTAGGCCCCGCGGGGCGACGCCCGACGCGGACCAAAATTACACCTCGCCGTCTTCGGGGGGCTGCGATATGCGAAACTGTCGCCCCTTTTTTCGAAAGCTGGTGGGAGGCCCAGGGGGTGATGTCCCACGCGACCCTTTGACCTCGCCAGCTCTGCGGGCCGCAATCTGCAAAATTGTCACGCATTTCAAGGGCCGCTAGGGGGCCACGGTAGAAGGTACCAGGCGCAGACTCAAGGTAGACCTCGCCATCCTTAGGGGCTGCATGCCGTAGAAACTGTCGCCACGTGCGAGGGATGCTGAAGAAGGTAGCGTAGCGGGTACCCGGGGCAAACTCAAATTTGACCTCGCCTGCCCTGGGGACTGCGACCTGGAAACCTGTCATCTCTTTCGAAGGCTGTTGGCGGGGCCAGCATACTGGGTGTGAGGCGCAAGCTCAGACTAGACCTCGCCAGCCCTGGGGGGGTGCGATCTGCGCAACCCCCCAGGGCTGCGAGCGCGAGGACGAGGTGGAGGCAGCGTGCGGCACGAAGCTAGCGGAGCTTGATCGCAACATTGACGCTGCGAGCGCGGCGGGCCTCGTTTTCATCGGGACGCAGAGTTCAAGGCCGTTCGACTTCCGCGAGCATGAGGTCACGCGCGCCGGCGCGGCCATCTCCCATGCCGATGTGCTGACGCCCACGGCCTGCCAAGGCCAAACCATGCACCGCGGAGTCCTTGTCGACGCCGGTTACAAGGACGAGAAGAGAATGGACGACCCCTGGCTACATCTCCACGCGGTGCTGTCCATAGCGACGACGGTGGACAACCTGATGATGTACGACCGTGGCCATGATGTCTTTGCCCGCGGGCCAGCCGCAAAACCTGGCGGCGAGCACGCGGGCGTTGAGCATCCGCGCTGGAAGTGCAAGAAGGAGGCGGAGAAGCAGGCGGGCGAGCTAGGCCTCGCTTGCTTCTTCCACGAGCTAGAAAGCATGCATGCGTGATTTTGTAAAACGCCAGGGCGACACTGCGCGGGCCGCGCTGCATGTCCAGCGCGCCACTGGACACAAAATCACGTCCTTTTCTTACCACCTCCTTCGTTGTCGTTCTGCTTCTCCTTCCGCCGTCCCCCTTTTTGCTGCCGCGCGGATGTTTCGGTTCCCCCCGCGTCCTTCTCCTGCTTCCCGTTCCCATCTCCACCTTCTCGTCGAGCCTCGGGCCTCAGTCTTCCTCCGTCTGCTGCTGCCCACGGAGATTCTCAACGCGCGCGCGCTTCCCGTGTGCTCGCACTTGACGGCGCCTACACTGTCACTGTTGCCCATCCAAGATCGGGCGCCTTGCTAACTCAAATGGTCATTTGCTGGACATGGGTCGGGTGCGTCACCGGGAACATCTGCAGTTCGTGGATGTTGCAAAGCTGTGCGCCAAGATTCCTTGTGTGGGGGTGAATATGTTGTTGTTTCCTAGTGAGCGCATTAAGAGTAACATCCTCCCGTTCGGATTTGCAATATAATCTCATGTGTGGGAGATGCACAAGCTGACTTCGGTTGTAGAACATTGACACGTTGATTTCAACTGTGCGGGCATCTGGAACGAATTGCAGAGCAACGCGCCACGCAAAACACCACCGAACAACGGAGCAAACCACGCGGAACAACACGGGAACGTCCCGATGCCGAGTCGCTCGCTGGGGTGGCGCGGGGGGCAGCCCCGCCTGCCGGCCAGACGCGGCGTCCTCGAGCGCCCGTTCCATCAGGCCATCTAGCACCCGGCACACGCGCTCCAGCTCCGCGTCGGCGGCGCCGACCCCGAGCCAGTCGCGCACCTTCCTCGTCGCCGTCGTTGTCGCCGTGGTCGTGGTCGTGGTCGTCGTGGTCCTCCCCCTCCTCGGAGGGCGTCGAGGGAGCTCGTCGCCGTGGTCGTCGCCGTCGCCGTCGTCGTCGTCTTCGTCGTCGTCGTCGTCGGCGGCGGCGGCGGCGTCGGCGTCGGCGTCGGCGTCGACGTCGTCGGGTCGGGAGGGCGAGGCTTCGAGGGCCGAGGTTCTGGGGTACGGGGGCGTCTCTGGCCCCTGAAAGGGCCTCCAGAGGCTCGTGGGGTCTCCAGGGGCCTCGGCAGACCTCCGGAGCGTCCCAATTCCTCCCAACCAGTGACACCAACAAGACAGTAGGGGTCAGGATTTCCAGTCTGGCTTGGACCTCTCCTGCGCAAGCTGATCGCCCTCGTCCTTCTCCGCCCCTCCCTCCCGCCATCCCCCTCGTATTTCGTGTTGCTTCCGAGGCAAGCCAGTTGTCGTCTCAAATATCACCAGGTGGAACAGAGAAGGGATCCCAATGAACTCTGGCAACTGGCTTTTACCGTAAATCGATTGCACGGGATCCTAGACAACGCCTGTCGACTCTGCGCCCGCTTAATCCGCCGACCCCCGCTTGCAGGGGGGTGAACAGCCGTGTGAGATGATTGGCTGTCCCCCTCCCTTGGGGTCCAAGGCCCGATTCTCGGGGGGTCCCTACGAGCTCGCCAGCGCCTTCGCAAGGCCTCCCGAGCCTCCAAAAAATAGAAGGACTGCTCAAAAGGCCCCGACTTCAAGGTGGGCCACCAGGCCCCCAAGGCGGCCCAAAAGTGTTCCAACAGGACCGCCGTGAAGGTCCTCAGAGGGACAAATCGTCCCATCCCCGAGTAAAGCGTACATTTTAGCACACTCGATGTTTTCCGTCTTCGCAGCTTCTAAGACTGCCCGAGAGACTCCAAAGGACCATCAGAAGATGGCCGATGAGACCCCCGAGAGGGCCCCAAGACGGCCCAAGAGGGCCTTGAGACGGCCCAGGGGCCCGCAAGGCGGCCCAAGAGAGCCCCAAGAGGGGGAATGCGGACTGACATGTCGGGCATTTCCCCCCAAGATGGCCCACAGATCCCCCCAGAGGCCCCCAGGGAGCCCAAAGAGGCCTCCAAAACACCGCGAAGGAACCCGCAAGAGGCACACAAGAGGCCACCAAAAAACTTCCACAAGCACCCAAGAGCCCTCCAAGAGGCCCCTGAAAGGCATCCCAAGAGACCCTCATATTCATCCAAGAGGCTCTTGGCCCATAGCCTGGGCAGGGGGACGGCTTGGGCCGAATGCCACTGGATAACTCCCACGATCATCGCAAGCTCTGACTCCTTCTGGGGGTCGGGGGAATGGCGTAAACCACTCGACTACTGTAAACCTTCTGTCCCGTCGGATCGCTCCAATGCCTCACCGCGGATGGAGTTGTCCTCAACGTTCGGCTCTTCCCCTCATCCCCTGTTTTATCCCGAGGAGTGACACGCCACGAGAGGCGAGCTCTACGACGGTCGCACGTCTCGAGAATTTCCAAATCACGCCGGTCTCGGTCATCCTCGACAACGCGGAGGGACCAGATACATCAGACATTGAAGGTGAAACAGTAAAACGTCATGCGGTATGGCAGAAACGCCAAAGAAAGACAAGAGCTTGCTTGCTTGCTACCTGGCTGTGTAACGATACATCGAATGACTACCGCGACCGCCCACTACAAAGATGCGTGTAATTACACGCTACGCTCGGGAAAGAAATGTTGAACATTTGGGTATCATGCCTGATGATATGATCAAACAAATGAAGATGTTGTAGCTCACGCCCGTCGTGCCGAAGGGATTGGCGGAGGGTCCACGAGCATCGCCTGCAGGCCACATTGCAGCATGCCCGCTCTCATCTTACGGGCATCGGTCGGCATATGTGCGCATCTGAAGGGAGAGCCATCTTGACTCAAGGTCATCCATCCCGACTGCCAGTACTGGAACTGCCATCCAGAATGACAATAGGGGATGAGGTCCCCATGGCGAGTGTGGGGGTGCCTCGTGCCAGCGTTCAAGATGACCCGTCCGTGGCCTCGAGAGCCGCCACGACGAGCCCAGACCCCTGGATGCGCGGAGGGCGTGGGGGGGGGCCATGCGCCCCGCTTCTGGCTGGTGCACCCCAGGATTTGGACGCCCGAGACGGGCACGGAAAAGGTGGGCACAATGCCCAACAACACATGCTGGCCATCGTTCGGACGTCCATTCCCTGTGTCTCATTCGGTTTCGTGCGTGGTCTGTTCGCCAGATGGTCGAGGATGCTCCTCGAAGGTCCTCGCCGAGAAAGAACATGCACACGTCCGAGCGATGCCAAGCATGTTGTCCCAGACCAACAGCGGCGGCTCTTGGGCAGGCGGCCTCCTGTCTCGGATATAGACACGGGCCGCGGCGGCGTGGACAGCGAGTCCTGTCCAGAACGAGCAGGAACTGCCGTTGGGCACTGCACCCGTTCTCCCCCTACCCGTGCCGCCCGTCCCGACCCAGGAGGGATGGGACCCTTTTCCTCCCGGCGACGCCACCAGGCAGCGGCGGCTCTTTCTCCCCCTCCTCCTCCTCCTCCTCCTTTCCCCCCCCCTCCTCCTCGTCCTCCTCCTCGTCCTCGTCCTCCTCCTCCTCCTCCTCCTCCTCCTCCTCCTCCTCCCCCTCCTCGGGGACGAGGCTGGTCTCTGGGGCCTCCGCCGCCGCCGCGGCCCGGGCGTCTCCCGTGCAGGTGGGGCGCGCTGTGCCCCGTCGCCGCCCTCGGCATCGGCGGCCCGAGGCCACGCCGCCCCCGCAGGAGCCACGCGCGGTCGTCGAACGCGTCGGCCTTCGAACACGTGGGCGTAGGTGACGACCTACCAGACCACCCCAGCCCAACCCGAAGATCCGAACTTCGAGTTGGGGGGGGGGGCATGGGCTCCACATGTTTTTTTTCCAACGTTCCCGGACCCCCCACCCGCGGGAAGTGGAGGGCAAATTGAGGCCTTCGAGTTGGGTTGGGGTGGTCTGGTGGGTGGTGAATAATAGGAGGCGGCGAGGACGTCGTCGGACGCGGCGCAGTGCAGCCGTGTTTGGGGCTCGTCGTGGTCGTCGAGCCCGAGCGTGGCGCCTGCTTCGGTCCGCCCCTGAAGCCAACCTTGCAATGGTGCGAATGACCGTCGGAGGCCAGCGTCGGAGTGGCCATCGTCGGACTCGTCGTCCGAGTCGGAGCCGAGCAAGACGGCAAAATCTTCAAGGGCGGTGAGGTAGGGCTCCATGGAGCCAGCCCTCGACAGCCGGGAGAGGCCCCCGAGCAGACGGCAGCCCGGCGTGAGGGACCCGTCGGGGCCGAGCCATTGTGAGGGTGCCCGAGAGGAGGGCCCGAGATGCGTCCGCCCCGCCTCGCACGCGAGCTCGCAGTCGTTGCGGCTTTGGCCCCGCTGGGAGCCCTCGGAACGCCTGCAGGAATGCAGGTTCTTCGGCCTACTCGTCGTCCAGCCACGTCGGGTGGCACCCAATGAATTCGAAATGCGCGAGGTCCTTCATCAGCTGGACCGTCAACAGGGAGAGCTCCGTCTGTATGTAGTGAGCATGCAATGCAAGTTGGATCCAGTCATCGTCAGGATGAAAGAGAGTCTACGCCATACCCCGCGGATTGACAAGGGTGGATCCAACAGAAGGTATCTGGATCACATTCGGCCACATCCGCAAAGCTAGACCGGGGCCGCACCCCATTGCCGTCGAACCTGTCTCGTCCACGATGAAAGGGATGTCCACCGCCGAATGGAGGGCCATTTGGATGAGGCAGAGCTTCATCAACCCCAGGGTTAGGTCGGGCATGCCCCCCTACAGGCGGATTTTGGGCGAAGAATCAAAAAAAAAGTCAAAAAATACACCCAAATAATCAGAAGTAGTCAAAAAAATCGTCCCCACACTACTTTTTGACTATTTCTGAACATTCCTCCTGTAGAGGGACAGGCCCGATTGAACCCCGAGGCCCTTAGGGAGAGCCGGAACGTGCAGCTCGGGCCTGCCGGCCGCGCTCGTCACCGTGGTCGGCCCGTGCAGCGTGGCCTCTTCCCCGCCGCCGCTGCGCGTGCAGAGCCCGCTCGGTCCCGCCCGTGCCGCGGGTCCTCCGCCTCCGAAGAGGAAGGGGGAGGCGAAGCGGAAGGGACGGCCAGGATGCCGGCCTGCTGGAGCGCGTCGGAGCCGAGGGCGCCCTGGATGCTGGGCGCCGCCGCCGCGGCGCCGTTGGCTGCATTCCGCTGCGGCGAGGCCGGTCCCCATCAGTCTCAACCAGGAGGGATACGGCTTCATTGGTCGCACCCTACGCTCGCAGCGCAGCTCCGAGGGACCGAACAGGCCGAGGGGGAGGAGGAGGAGGCACGACGGGGGGGAGGAGCAGCAAGAGACGGAAGCACTCTTACTTCGGGGCCCCGGGAGGGGGGGGCGTGCGGGGAGTGGGGGGCAACCGTCCGAGCGATTAACAGCGGGCTCTGGCGGGGAGGTGGGCGTCCAGCACCTGCAGAGACGCCGGCCGAGGGCTCAAAGGGGGGAGTTTGCCCACGACGACGGCGACGACGACGGCGGCTTCGGCAGGCGAAGCGCCATCAGGGTGTTTTCTGGGTGCAGGATGCAGGACATCGTGTTGTTGTCCACCAGGACCATCCTCGCTGCCGGAGGGGGGGGGAGCGGACAGGGGATGCGGACTAGAACGACGAGGAGCAGGGGCAGAAAAAGCATAATATGACAGAAGGAGCAGAAGACGGGCAAGAGGCCACCTCTCTGGCCCGTTGGTTACCCGATGCTAGGGAGAAGGGCGCTCACCACCACCACCACCTGCGACCTGCTGAACTTGCTAATGTGTGGTTTGTGGGCGCAGATGTGCAGGATGTCCCGCGAACGCGCCAGAGATAGCTGAGCCCCCCCTCCCCGTTCTGCCCCCCCTTCTGTTATGACCACGCCCCTCACGTCACCCCCATCAGGCTATCAGGGGCGTCCGCCCCATTCATTCGGCAACTCCCTCTTTAAAACCTGTCATCTGGCATCCTGGAACGTAGGCACCAGAATTGAACTTCACTGCCTCGCCACCATCACTGCCAGATCACAATCGCTGCTCCCTGTCCCAGTACACGCCGCGCTCCCGCACTGGCCCCGCTTCCACTTCCCTCCTGCACCACGTGCCGCTACTCCTCTCCTTTTCCTCCCCATCTCCCAGGAGATGTAGCGCTTGCGCTTGTGCAGGGGACTGGTCTCAGCATGCGAACGCTCCCGCCTGTTCCTCGCGCGCTGCTCGTGCGCCTCCTTCACCTCCACTACCTCCTGCTCGGACACGTCAGCCGCCTCGCCCTCTGGTGCTCTGTCCCCCCCCCCCCAATCCTTCTTTTCCTCGTCTTCCCACTCATCATGCTGCCACACTTGTCCCTCCCCCTCCTGATCCACCTTCACCCTCTCTTTGAAGAGCTCGAAGACTGATCCAAACTCGTTCTCAAACTCGAAGTCAAACTCATTATCCTGCTCCTCCTCTTCGTCTGTCCATATCCACATCGTCCTCTCCTCCTCCTCCTCCTCCTGCTCCTCCTCCTCCTCTTTCCTCCTCCTCCTCCTCCTCCTCCTCCTCCTCCTCCTCCTCCTCCTCTCGTGTCGCCCTACGCCTCATATCATAGTGCAGGAAATGTCGTTTCACCGAAAGTTCTCGTGAGTATGCGCCGACCAACATCCCCAACCTATAAATTCATCACTCGTCCTCCCAATCCTCCCCTTCTCCTTTCCTGTCCTTCCTTTTCATCCTCATCTCTCTCCCCTCGGCCCAATGATCATCCTCACCCCCTCCTCCCACGAAGGGGAGGCTGGAAGTAGGGCGGGAGGAGGGGCAGAGGGAGGAGGGGCAAGAAACAGGAGAGAGAGGGATGATCTATGCAGACATGCGCATGCTCGCCACCGCCACGCGGCAGCAGCACGGAGGGGGATCAGAGCGGCGCGCGCGACGGCGTTCGTGCATCGGGGTCCTCTGCAGGCTGCTGGCGCCGCCCCCTCCGCTGCACGCAACCTCTTCAGCGGCGGGGAGAGCCAGCTGACTGACCGACTGGCGGGCTCCTCCCCCTACCTCCGGCGGGTATATACAACACTAGAAACACGCCCGCGTTTCGCGCGCGCTTGGATTCTAGTCGAGGTGCCAACCATTGGCGACGCACGGAGTGAAACCTGGGGCCTATTGACATGATGGCTGCAGACCGCACCGAGGACCGAGAACCGATCGTCGAACCGAATTGCCCGAACTCCACTGACTGACGCGAGCCTGGAGCCCCAGCCCCACTCTCTTCCTCGTTATCTTCTTCCTCCTCGCCCTCGCCGACGTCCTCGCCCTCGCCGACGTCCTCGTCCTCGTCCTCGTCCCCGTCCTCCTCCTCCTCCTCCTCCTCCTCCTCCTCCTCCTCCTCCTCCTCCTCCTCCTCGGCCCCTGCTTCGCCCTGGACCCTGGCCCCCCGGACCCCTGGCCCCTGCAACCTCGTCCCCTGGACCCCTGGCCCCTGCACTCACGGCTGCTGGGCTCTGGGCCATTCCTCGGCCCTGGACCCTGAACTCTGGACCCCTCCCCCGCTCCTGGACGACGAAGACGCGGCGCTGGAGGGAAGGAGAAGTGGGGACGGGAGGGAGGGATGGAGGGCGGGGTGAGGCAAGGGGCAAGGGTGGGAAGGAGGGAGGGAGGCAGAGGAATTGGAGAAGAAATGAGAGAGGCAGGGACTGTCTCATCATCATCGTCACAAGCAGAGCCCTCATAATCATCGTCATGATCGTCGTCGCCAGCATAATCATCATCATCATCACCATCATCACCATCACCATCATCCTGACCATCACCATCACCATCACCATCACCATCACATCACCATCACCATCATCAACACCACCATCACCATCACCATCACCATCACCATCATCATCTTCATCCGCAGCATCGTCAACAGCATCATCATCACGATCATCATGATCATCATGACCATCATCAGCATCATCAACACCACCATCGTCATCATGGGGCGTCTTGAAACTCTTCGTGGCCTCCTGGGGACCAAGTTGGACTCACTGACATCCTGTTGGGGTATATCTTGGATCCTCTGGGGGACATCGTGAGGACCCAATCGGTTATCCAAACTGTTTCTTGGGCCGTCTTGGGCTCTCGTCTGAGCCAGGTGGGGAGATGATGGGGACGTTTTCAAGATGCGTGTCCGAGCTTCATGGAGGATTTGTGGTTGTGGGTCAGAGGCTTGTTGGGTGCCTGCTGGGGTCTCTTGGTATGGTTCTCGGGCGCCACTTGGAGTCGTTTTGAAGCCTCTCGGGGCCTCTTGGGGGCTGTTTGGGGACCTCTTGGGACCTCTTATGGGCCTCTTGGGGGCCCGCTGGCAGTCTGACGGTTCCACTTGGGACAAAGGGCTGGAAATATGACTTGGGGTTCCCCCTCTTGGGGCCATCTGGGGCCGTCTTGGGCGCCTCTTGAACCGTTTTGGGGCCTTCTGGGGCCGTTTTGGGGCTCTCTTGGGAGCCTCTTGGGCCATTTTGGGGCGATCTTTTGGGCCTCAGGGCCGTCTTGGGCGCTGGTTATATATATATATAACAATAATAATAATAATAATAATAATATGTTTTGTCTCTTTTTTTATTTATTATATCTAAAAAAAAAAAAAAAAAAAAAAAAAAAAAAAAAAAAAAAAAAAAAAAAAAAAAAAAAAAAAACGAAGAAGCGAACACGTTGAAAACGTACGTTGTCCGACGGGAATGGGGCAATGTTGGCAATACGAGGCGCTCTTGGGGAGCAACTTGGAGCCTTCTTGGGGCGGGTTGGGGCCTCTTGGAAGCTCTTCGGCCATCTGGGGGCAATTTCGGGCAGTCTGGCGGCCCCGCTCTCGTCGCTGAACTGCGCTCCCCGGAAAATGTTTTGGGGCGACCGGGGGGAGGCACGGGAAGCCCCCCTGGGGGTGTGCTAAAAAAGGGGGCGGGGGGAAACTCGGGAGAGGGAGGGGGAGGGAGGAGGAGGGAGGAGGGAGGGAGGAGGGAGGGAGGCGTCGGCGGCGAACCTCTGCAGGTACACGAGCCTGAACGCTGGCATTGAACGAGTTGGCCTGTCAGCTCAAGTGGCTAGAGTGCGCTATATTTAGCGGCGCTTTGCACGTGGGGGGGGGGGGGGGCTCGAACGCGCCTCGGCCAACCCAGCTCGGAGATATCCCTGGGGCCAGGCCGCGCTCAAACTCGACAAAATCGGGGTGGCCACTGACATTTTAGCAGGCGGCGGGGACCAAACCAAAGAGCGGGAGTTTTTTAAAGGCCCTAGGACACACCCAAAAGAGAAAAAAAGTTCGGACCCAAGGAGACACCAAGGGAAGACGAGTGGGACAGACAAGGTCGGCTAGCCATTCTCGGTGCTCCTGCGAGTTCCACTGGTTAAACGAAAGATGGCGTCATCAAGGGAGGAGGACGAGGTGAGGCGAGGACGACGAGTCGACGTCACCGACGAGGGAGGACCGAGGGAAAGAGAGGGGAGTGGCGGCGGGTCCCCGCCTGGAGCAGCGCGCTCGCGAGCGCCAGGGGCAGGGGCACGCGTGTGGGCACGCTCAGGAACTCGGGAACGAGTGCTCACGTTGTGCCCCTGGCCTCCTGCTCCTCTGACTCCAGTCTGCACTCCTGGATCTCGTCTAGCGCCAGCTGAAGGAGTCGCTCTTGATGGCTCTTGGGAGGTGTGCCCTTCTTCACCGTCGCACCGAGCTGCACCATCGCCGCGACTACCTCCTTCTGCACTCCTGTCCCGCTGGCCTCCAAGAAAATCTTCCTCGTGGACCTGCCGTGGGTGTAGGCCACCCTTCAGTACTTGACCTCGTTGGCCAGCGTGTCGTTCGTCCTGTCTGAGTCAGCCCTGATCTCGTCCGTGTAGGTCTTGCTCTTCGCCGCATTCTGAGCATCCACCTGTTCTCCCTGCTGCTGCATGGCCCCGACAATAGCTAGCCACAAGTGAGGATGCGGTACCCCTAACTTGTCGAGCTCTTCTACTCGGTGACCATCTTTCAGCTCCTGTCGATGCAGTTGTCGGAGACGCTGGGCCTCCTTCACGAAGTACTGTCCCGTCAGCTTCATGGCCATGCTGACCTCGTGATTGGCGATCAGGTGGATCACTGTGAACACCGTGGCCTCGATCGCAGAGATGTTCTGGCTGCTCTTGAGCGTGGCCCGAATAACGACGGGCATCAGCGCCTGGATCAGCCAGAGCGGCATGGCGCCCTCCTGTAGTCGCACCACGTCTTGACGAGAGAGTCCGTAGATGTTCTCTGCGCCGTCGAACATCGCGCCGAGGTTGAACAGGTGCTGAGGCTGAGGCTGCTGGCCTGGCGGGTGCTGCTGCCGCTGCTGGGGAGGGAGGAGGAGGGAGGAGGAAGGGAGGAGGGAGGGAGGAGGGAGGGAGGAGGGAGGGAGGAGGAGGGAGGAGGAGGGAGGAGGGAGTGTGCCGGCCCGGGGCTGGGGCCCCCGGTACCCAGGCATATGATAGAAGTGGCATGCGAGAAAACACGGGTGAGCAATCTCAAAATGATTGTTGTTGTTGTTGTTGCTGTTGGGGTGGTACATTCAATTATTTCTGGGTCCCGTGGACTCCCGTGGGCTTGGTCAGCCAACTGACCGCAGATGAGCTCCATCATGCCCCATCCCTGGCATTTTGAGGAGGGCTTTCCCGAGGCGCGCTCCTCGCACCACACCGTTCCCCCATCCTTCGGTGGCAACTCATGGGAGCCTCCCATACCATCTTGTCGGATCTTGCGAATCGACGCTAATCGACGCTGATCGACGCTACTGCACGCTGAAGACGGAACCATGGGGGTACACCACGCTCCCATGGTTTGCTACCGAACCATCCTGCTCCTGCTCCCGAGACCTTCCTCCTCCACGATTAAAAACCTCGATCCTCATCCCTCCCTCCTTGGGAAGCCAAGGCGACGCGAGGCGACGCGAGGCACGCAGCAACCTTGGTCAGGTCCTTGAGAACCCAGGGCGTCTTGGTCGGAGTGCAAGCCTCCTGAGAGGGAGGGTCCCACCCGTCGTCGTCGTCATCGTCCCTCCTCCTCCTCCTCCTCCTCCACAAGCTCGTCGCCGTCCACCTCCTCCACTTTTTTTTCCTCCTGAACCTCCCCTCGCCCTCTTCATCCTTCTCTTCCTCGCCCCAGTCGTTGGCCTCATCCTCCTCCTCCTGCTCCTTCTCCTCCTCCTCCTTCTCCTCCTGCTCGTCCTGGTGATTATGTTCGTGGTCCTCCTTTTCCTCTTCCTCTTCCTGGTCCTCTCCGCCTCCTTCTTCCCCTCATTCTGCTTGTCCTCCTACTCGTCTCCCTCACCCCTCGTCGTCGCCGTCCTCGTCCTCGTCGTCGTCCTCGTCCTCGTCCTCCTCCTCCTCCTCCTTTTCCTCATTCTCATCCTCCTCCGTCGACATTCGATAATCCTCCCCCTTCCACATCTCGTCGTCCTCCACCTCCTCATCCACCTCAGTGGTGTTTCGGGGCCATTGAGAAACTTCCGGAGGTGTGCCGACACTACCGGACAGTATTCGGGCAGTCCGTTGTGTCCGCAGGCTTCAGGGGGAACATGGGAGGAGGCGCGGGACCAAAAGTCGAGGGATTTGGGAGAATGAATGTGGGGCAACAGGAGCAACAGCAGCTCTTCGTGTTCTGTTCATGCTCACCTTCCTCATCCTCCTCATCCTCCTCCTCATCCTGCTCCTCCTCATCCTCCTCTTCCTCATCCTCCGCATACTCTTCGTGGTCTTTCCAACTATCCTATCGTTCCATATCCTTCCTTCTCCCCATCCGCCTTGCATTCCTCACCCTCCTCCCGGTCTTCCTCCTCCTCCTCTTCCTCCTGGTCCTCCTGGTCCTCCACCTCCTCCTCCTCCTCCTCCTCGTCCTCCTCCCCGTCACCACCATCAAACCATCAATCATGACTCATCATCATCAACAACATGATCGGTTTCATCACCGGCAATCAATCAACAATCACCAACCACGAATCGCAATCATCCACCATGCAACCTCATCACCATCAACAACCAACAATCAATCATCAATGGCCAATCATGAATCAACATCACCGGTCATCAATCGTTAATCAGCCACCACCCACCGTCAATCCTGAAGCATCGCCGCCATTACCATCATCAACCGTCAATCACCAACCATGGATCATCACGATCAACAAGCATCAACCTTCAACAACCGATCACGAAGGACGTGCTATCATCAGCATCGTCATAAACATCACTCATCAAGAACAAGTCAGCAAGCATGGGCCTTCACCCCCATCACCGATGATCCATCAGCAGTCACCAACCATCAATCATCACAATCATGGCAATCATATCCCATCATTCGTACTCATTTTGATGGTGACCACCATCACCAACCACCAATCATACGTGACAAACACCAAGCCTCATCATCAACCGTCAACCACCAATCACGAAACACGAACAATAAATCACCACCAACAACCACTCGCCATCATCAGCCACGATTCATCTATCACCAACCATTGCCGACCCTGATCAATCACCAACTACCAACCATCGAAGATCAATCACAACAATCATCAGCATCGCCATCAACATCACCCATACATCGTCCGAATGCGGGCCATGAAACATACTCATCATCACGATTACCAACCATCGAGCCTCAATCAACAAACACCACCACCAACCATAGACCATCCATTTCCGTCACCGACCAATCACCATCATCAATCGCTAACCACCAAATCGTTTACCATCTTCAACATCACCATCACCAATTATGAATCATGAACCATAAACTACCCCCATGACCCATCACCACTATCCCCATCACCAAGTCCAATTAAGCGATCGTGCGACATCCGCATCAATAACAATCCTCACCATGAAGCAGGTCTCATCAATGAACACTCACCAGCCACAAATCGCCACCGTCACCACAGAGGCCCGAGAGGCTAGAATCAATGGCGTTCCTCAGGTGTTTGAAGGACGTTGGCGTTCTCACCTTTGAGACGCGCCAAGAGCCTTCCCAAGAGGTCCCGATTGGCAAGAATTAATGGTTGCCCTGCGGTTTTTCGATGTGTCTGGGATTATCGTCTGCTCGAGCTTCCGACGCTCCAAGGCAAACCAAGAGGCTCCGTAGACCGCCCCAAAACTGCCCAAGAGGCCCCAATGAGGGCCCCAGGACGGCCCAAGAGGGTTCCAAGACGGCCGAAAGAGGAACAAAGACGGCCAAAGATCGCCTCAAGAGGGCCTCACGAGAGGCAAAGAGAGAGAGAGAGAGAGAATATACACGAACCAAACATCCTATATTTCCCCCCCCCTAGAGGCTCCCCCAAGTCCCCAAGACACCCCCAAGCGGCCCAAAAGAGGCCCTAAGAGACACAAAAGAGGTCCCCAAACGGGCCCAAAGACTCTTGGAAAGAGGTCCCCAAACGGGCCCCAAGACGCTTGAAACAGCTCCCAAGACGCAAGCACGAGTCCCCAAATCAAGCCCAAGAAACCCACGACGCCTCAACCGTGGTCTCCCCGCTTCTTTTGGGGATCGGCGGAAAAGCGCAAACCTCTTGAATAAATCACCAGTCATCAGTTATCAGGCTTCCGGCATCAACCATCAGTCATCAGTCGTCAATAGTCACGTTCCTCATCATCGCCACCACCACTATCATCATCATCATCATCATCATCATCATCATCATCATCATCATCATCACCACCATCACCACCACCATCGTCATCATCATCATCATCAGCAGCAGCATCATCATGGTCATCACCACAACCACCATCACCATCACCACCACCAGCATCATCAAAATCAGCATCATCATGCTCATCGTCATCGCCACAACCACTATCATCACCACCATCATCATTATCATCATCATCATCATCATCATCATCATCATCACCATCCTCACGACGACCATCATCATCACCATCATCATGATCATCATCAGTGTCATCATCATCAGTATCATCATCAACACCATCACCATCAAAAACACCATCACAATCACCATCGCCATCACCATCACCATCACCATCAGCATCACCATCAGCATCATCATCATCATCATCATCATCATCATCATCATCATCACCATCACCATCACCATCACCATCACCATCACCATCACCACCACCACCACCACCACCACCACCACCATCACCATCACCATCACCATCACCATCACCATCACCATCACCAGCATCAGCATCAGCATCAGCATCATCATCATCATCATCATCATCATCATCATCATCATCATCATCATCATCATCATCATCATCATCATCATCATCATCATCATCATCATCATCATCATCATCATCATCATCATCATCATCATCATCATCATCATCATCATCATCATCATCATCATCATCATCATCATCATCATCATCGTCATCATCACAAGCATCCCTGCCACTCGTCCTCGTCCTCGTCCTCCTCCTCCACATCGTCCCTTCCTCCCTCCCTCCCTCCCTCCGTCCCTCCCTCCCTCCCTCCTCCCCTCCTGCCCATGCGTGAATAGATTTTGGCGTTCGCGCGGCCGCCTCCGTCCACGCAAGGAGCCAGTGCGTCTCGTCGGCCGGGGGCCCCCGAAAAAGGGGAGCGAAGGGGAACGGAGGGAGGACGAGGCAGGACAGGCTCCGACACCGCTCCGTGCGCAAGCGGGGAGCGCGATGGCGTGGGGCGGTAGCCCCCTCATATGTGCAGCTTGCCAATCCAACGTCGCCGTGGCGATTGCTTTGAGAGCTCTTTGGACCACGGGGGAGGAATGAAGGGCGGAGGTAGTGAGGGGACGAACGTGAGGGGGCTCGAGGGGGGGCTGGCTCAGGGGGGATAGACCCCCGACAGCAAAACCGCACGTTCCTGGGCAGGGTGACGGGCCCAGGCGACGACTGGGCGATCGGGGATCAATGCTTCAGCCCCTGCGCCAGTGCCCTCCCGTGGTCGCCCCTGAGACCGTCCGACAGGCTGTTCAATTCTGTTTGAAGCGAAGTGAGTAATAACCTCCGCGAATCTGCATTGGCCACGGGGCTGGGGCAAGCAAACGCAAACCCGTGACAACTACTGCCCGGGAATACGGGCGTCGATAGGCAACGGATCTATCCAGAAAGGCTGTTCCTTAAACACCATCATCGGGTTTGCGCAGTGTCTGCACACCATCCTAACCCTGCATACACATTCCCACGCAATGCGAAGGGGGGCCAACAGTCACCCACAAGGGGGTCACCATAGCCTCCAGAGAACATCAGGAAACGAATCCACCTGGACCTGGACGCCCCAGAAAACCCCCCAGGGCTCCAAAAGACTGCCAGCAACCTCTCGATCATTTGATCCTGCCTCCTCCTCCTCTTCCTCCTCCTCCTCCTCCTCCTCCTCCTCCGCCTCCTCTTCCTCCTCCTCCTCCTCCGCCTCCTTCTCCTCATCGATCCCCAATTTCCCAAAAGAAATGGTGATCCCTCTTGGCAGGGCATCGCCCCGCACCACCTGGCAGCCGTTTCCGGAGCGAAGCACGTCCGCGACGACCGAACCGGCCACAAGACTTCGCGCGGGGACTCCCTGGGGAGACCACCGTCCTGGTCGGGCGCACCCTCCCGGCGCGGGCGTCGTCCTTGGACAGAACGCGGTCGGAGAAAATGTCCTTCTCGGGGTCCAGCTGCCGCCCGCGGCGACCCGGGAAGGCCGGGGTGGGAAGATGGAGGGGGAGGAGGCTGGGGACGAGGAGATAGGAGAAGGACGGAGGAGGAGACAGGAGGGACAACCAAGGTGGAGGAGGGAGGTTGAGGGGACGAGGGGGCGGGGGGGCGGGGGCGAAACGTTCCAAGGGCACGTCCGACAGCACGAGGCCAAGAGGAAGGGAAGAACTGCTGAGGGGATGGAGGAGGAAGGCTGGAGGAGGAGGAGGAGGAAGAGGAGAAACACACAGGTGTTTGAAAGTGCCCGGTTAGTTCGGCAAGTGTTGTTGACCTTCGATGGCCTCGGGACTTCCAGGGACCTCCAGATGACCCTGGCAGTGTGGGTGGAGAAAGGTGATATAGGAGGGTCCTGAACGGCTGGCAGTCCCGGTGGCTCAAGAGACAAGCACAACGCAGGATGCATCCCACAAGAAATTATAAGTAAAACGCACCGACATCGGTGCTACCCTCGAGAGAAAATCGACAGCGTGGTTGCTAACATCCGCGTGGGAGGAGTGATGCAAAATGTTGGGCAAAGCGGACCGTTAACACACGAGCAATATCACCACATCAATCGAATCCGCCGAGAAATTCGAAGGAGGGGCCAGGAATACCGAGGGAACGAAAAGAAGGTAAATATCGACGATTACGGGCGAAGGGGAACACCATGGTACCCAGACTGTTCCCACGGAGCAACCAGTGGAGAGCGCAAGGCAAATGTGGTCGTGTAGTGCGCAGCGGCAGGTTTTTCCTATATTTGTTCGACCCTCTGTAAGCTCTCGACGTTACCCCCTGTCAGGTCATTCCTATCCGCAACGGCGGGGGCTGAGGTTTTTGTTTTTGTTGTTTGCAAGGCGCGTAAGCGGCCTAAACAGAAGTTAGAGGAGGGGGATGCACTGAAACAGATCGTTGCACGATGGGGAAGGGTAGGTAAGCGGCATCTGCGCGCGTCCCCAAAAAGACCCGACGAACGGGTGCGCAACCGGGAGCTAAGGCAATCTGGCTCGGTCACAGCGTGGGTGGGGTGGGGTTGGGGGGGATGGGGGGGGTGGGGGGGCAAACGTCAAAAATCGGCACCAACAAAACACAGCCCAACACTACGAAGGAAGAACACAACTGACGCTCGTCAACGCGCGAGGACGAATACTTTGAGGCTGCTAGGAGAAAGACTCGGAACTAATCCGATGGCCTGTAAAGGTACACGAGGCAACGATGCAAAGCAGCGCCCCAACACCACCTTGAAACTGTCCCAGCATCTTTGAAGACGTCCCCCGGCACTGTTTCGAACGTCATCACAAGGGGTGTCGCGTGCGACATTGGATGATGGCGATGATGGTGATGTGCATGATGACGGCGGTGATGTGATGGTGATGGTGATGGTGATGGAGATGATGATAATGATGATGCTGATGATGGTGAGTATGGTGATGACAAAGAGCAACATGATGATTGGAAAGAGCGTGATCCACCGCCGCTTTATTGTGGAAAATTCCCCCCCCTCCTCCAGAACCCGGGGGTCCTCCCCCTTCTGAAAATCCCCCCCTCCCTGCTGGGCCCCCCCCCCTCCCCCCCCAGAACCCCCTCCCCCCCTCCCCCAACCCCTCCCCCCCTCACCCTCGAAAGCCGTGGAAGGTCACTACCGGTTCGAACCCCCACACCCCTCGAAAACCGCAGGGAGGGGGGGGCACTACCGGTTCGAACCCCTCCCCCCACCCCTCACCGCCAGCAAACGACCCCCGGTCCCTACCACCGTCCGCGCCACATCCCCCCCTGTTGTTCCCAGCGCCACTGTCCTCACCACCGGTCCCCACTGATTCCACCACCGTCCCTACTATCCCCACCAGTGCCCCCACCACTGTCGCACTCTCCCCACTGTCCCCACCACTGTTCCCACCACGGCTCCACTCTCCCCACTTTCTCCACGGCCCCAACCACTGCCCGACTATCCCCATTGCCCCCATTGTTCCACTGACTCCTCCGCTGCCCCACTGAGCTGTCCCACTGTTCCCACCACTGTCCCCACTGTTCCCACCACTGCCCCCACAGTACCTCTGTCCCATTGTCCCACCGCGGTCCTCACCACCGCCTTCACCACTGTCCCCACCACCACTGTACCCTCCAGTGTCCCACTGTTTCCACCACATTCCCACTGTCCCCACACCACTGTCCCCACCACCGTCGTCCCCACCAGTGGCCCACTGTCCCCACTGTTCCCACCATTGTCCTCACCACTGTCCCCACCGCTGCCGTCCCTGCCTTTGTCCCACTGTCCCCACCACTGTCCCGCTGTCCCCTCACCACTGTCCCCACCACAACCGCCCCCACCACTGTCCGCACCCCCCCCCCCCTGGGTTTTCGATGGGGGGGGGGATCGAACCAGTAGTGACCCCCCCCCGCTTTCGAAGGGGAGGGGGGTTCGAACCGGTAATGACCCCCCCCTTTTCACGATGGACTGGGGGGGGGGGAAGGGTTCGAACCGGCAGTGACCCCCCCCGGTTTTACGGATGAGGGGGGGAAAGGGGTTCGAACCTGTAGTGACCCCCCTGGTTTTTCGTTAGCAGCGGTAGAACACGCTCTTTCGATGAGTGTGATGTTGGTGATTTTTGTTGCAACAATGGCAATGGCAGGCGACAGCCAACGCATTGAGCCCACGCTGGTCCAATGTCAGCTAGAGAGCACAATTAAGTGGTCTTTGAATTCGATCGAACGCGTTACCTGCGCGAGGCTTCTGGCGCCATGGAAGCCAAACCACCGCCTCGGGTGGGCGCTAATGGAGACAACGAGCAAGCAGCAGCAGCAGCAGCAGCAGCAGCAGCAGCAGCAGCAGCAGCAGGGAGGACAGGGAGGGCCGATCGATCGGTAAAGGACGTTACTCGCCAATAAGCTTGCCACTCGAGTTATCTCGGGGCGGCTGGCGAGGACATGCTGCGGCGGCGGGCGGGCGCGGCGCCTTAAACTTGACCCGACCTCGCGCGCGAGCGAAGGCAGCGCTGATAGCGACGAACCAACAAGGGATGACTCAGCTTAGTCATCGGCTGAGCTGCAGTAGAGGGCGCAGGACCGCTTTCCCGAGTCGGCGACGGGGCCCGCGTTCCAACGCGGCCCGTGGCGGCGCACGCGACCGAATATTCCATCCAAGAACAGAAGGACCAAAACTCGTCCAGAAGCAGTGCAAGGTCGGGAACCGAGGGGCTCAACCTTAAACAACAACTGCTTTTCAAAACGAAGAACGACGAATGAGGGTGAAAGACCGGCGGCGTTCCCGCGTTCGCGACCTGCTGGAGACAGGAAGAGGCCGTGGAGGACACGCTCCGGAGGAAGACGCGAGGCCCACGGGCGGCCCCAGGGTCGGACGAGCTGCTGGGGAGGCCCCGCGCACGGGGAGCGGGAATCGGCAACGGGGGGGAAAGCTCCCCTGGCGGCCGCAGCAGGACGCGGCGGGAGGGGGCAGCTTCGCCCTGGAACCTGTTTTCCCAATGTCAACCTCAGCGAACGGAAGCAAGCAATCCGCGACTGCCGCGACACCCAGCGGACGCATCAATTGCGGTCGATGCGAGCATGCCCCGCGACTGCGGTTCCGACAGCGGCGAGCCCCCCGCGGGGGGCGGCCCTCTCCTCCGACGCGAAGCGACGAAGGCGACTGTCTCGGCTTTCTATTGGGGCGGTTTCCTCCTGGGAGCCGCGCGCGGGCGCCGCGTGGCCGAGGGCGCGCCGCTCGCAACTGCGCCGCGCGCGGCGCCTAGTTCGCTGGCCACCCCCGCAACTGCGGCCTTGGCGGCGGCTCGCGCAACTCCGGGGGCCCGCGGGCGCTGCGCAACTGCGCCTGCTGGCGCCCCCGAACACTCCGAGACCGCTCGCGCGACTGCGTTTCGCGGGACCGCGCGCTCAGCGGCGGCGGCGGCCGCCGCCGTCGCGCGGGGCTAGACAGCTCCGATGGCGTTGCGGTCGTCCCCGGACTGCGCCGCTAGCTCCTCGCGCCGCTCCTGCAGGCGGCGCTTCAGCCCGCGGACGTTGCGACCGAAATCGGCCTTCTGGCCTGGCCCCGCCTGGGCGAGGGCTGGCGACGGGGGGGAGTGGACGAGGAGGGAGAGGATAGCGCGAGGAGCTCAAACGAAGGGAAAAGGAGGAAAGGGGGGTGCGACGACGACGACGGCGCAAGGGCGGAGGAGGAGAAATCACGGAAGTCCGCAACTGCAGCCAACGGACGGGGCCTGCGACGAGGACGACGGGACAGTACTAGGCCCACGGAGAAGACTGCGGCCAAAAGAAGGGTACGCGGCGAGAGGGAAATGCGGAGGGGGGGCCGCAACGAGAGCGACGGGGAAGGGGCGACGACGACGACGACGACAGACAATCGCGGATCCACCTTTTCGCCCGTCTCCGCAACTGCGGCCGCGCCAAAAAACTAATCCGAACCTCAAGGCCGCGCAGCGCTGCCCATCGCTGCCGGACCAGTCCGCCCTGGAGCTTCTGAACTCCAACTTGAAAATGAGCGCTCGTTCGCCCTCTGAGCAACTGATTTGTATTTTTCGTTGTATACATAACTAAAGACATCCCCTGGAGGAATGTGTTTTCCTCTTGGGTCCGGAACGACGGATTGAAGTCATGAACAGACGCGCGTGAGATAACCGCCGTCGGACCCCGTGATATTCGCGCGTGTCCAATTGTGGCTTTGGCGTCTGCTTCCGTGGATCCGATTTCCGTCCGCGCGGATCCGATTTCGGATTAGCTGGATCCGTCTTCGGTCTTCTTTTCTACGGCGGATCCGATTTTACCCCGTTTGAAAAGTATACGATAAAAGCGGGAAGCTGGGAGAAATCGGATGCGCGGACCCCGGAAAGCGCCCGCGTTAAGATTATTCGGGGGGAGGGGGTTCGGTCATCACCTTCCAACTCATCACGGCCAGTTGCACGTCAAGACGAAAAATCTTTCGTCCTGCGTAAGTGCATACAACATAAAAAAGTAGACAGATAGACGGAGAAAAAAACGCAACTGCGCCCTGGAGGAGGCGGAAGGCCTCCCCCCGTGCCCGCCGCTGTTGCGGGCGCGGACTCCGCGGCAGGAGCGCCGTCCCAGGTACTCGAAAACCCACCTTCACATGCGCTGGATCGGCCACCTTCCCATGCGCTCGAGCCCGCCACCGGCCTTCTTTCCTTCCGCCTCAACGGTCCTGTCCTCCACCGTCGCCGCCCCGTCCGCCGGCGCCCTCCCATCCGCGACGGTTGCCTTGCCAACCTCTGCCGCCGCACTCCTGTCCGCGACTGCGGCCATTTCCGCCGCCCCCACCCCATCCTTCGCCTTGCCAGCCGCCGACGTTGTTATCTCTGCGGTACCATCTGCCACTGCGGTCAGCTTCGCCGCCGTGGTCGCCCAAACTTCCGCCAGCTCCCCAACCGCCGCCCTTGTTCCCTGGAGACACCGCAACTGCGGACCTTGTCTCTTGTGCCGCCTTGGCACCCCATCCTGCATCCATTTGTCCCGGCTGGAGGCTGCAGTGGCGCAGGCACGAACCCGCCCGACCGCCGTCGAACCTGCCGTCGGCGCGGGCTTGGGCCGAACGTGGATGGAGGAGGACGGGGAGGAGGAAGAGGAAAAATAGGAGCAGGATGCAAGTGAGGAGGATGAGGCGTTCGTGGGACGGGTCGAAAAATCACTTTTCCAGGGCGGCCCCCCCGCGACCGCTTTCTCGCAGCGGAAGGGGGCGGTGGCCAGAACGCGCCCCAGTGCCCAGAGAGGTGGTCAGAACGCGCTCCGCCAGAGCGCACCCCCCGTGACTTCCCCGCGGCGGTGGGGGGCGCTCCAGAGCCCAGGGAGGGATCTACAACGCGCCCGATCCAGGATGCCACCCCGTGACCGCTACTCGCGGCAAGGGGGGCGCCCTGGAAGAGCGAGCGTCGTCGTTTGCGGCGGCGACGGCGGCGACGGCGAGGGGGAGGAGGAGGAGGACATGCATGTACTTTGAAACGTGTATATCTTTATACGTATGCACATGCATTTGCGCTGAAATGTGCATATACATATAACATATGCATGTACAAATACGTATACGTGTACATCTAACATGTATATACATATACACAAACACGTGCACATACATAAGGATATGCATCTGCTTATGGACTTACATCTACATATACATACGCATAACAATTGCTGAACGCGCGAGGGGGGGAGACCCGAACCAGTTTTTTTCACCACGCCCAGATCGCGGTGTCTGAATTCCTGGGGCGGCGGGGGGAACGTAAAAATACATGATAATCACGTCCCCGAGGCCATGATGTTTCATCCATTACTCCCTATTCGCGTCCCCGAGACCATATTCCCTTGACATTACTCAACTGTCGCGTCCTTGTGAGCCATAATGTCCTAGTAAATCAATCGATATTCGCGTCCCCTAAGCCATAAAACCTAGTAAATTACGTAGTGCTCGCGCCCCCAAAACCATACACACACATAAAATAAAAGATTCGCGTCCGCGACGCCATACACCCTCGTAAAGTATACAGGTGTCGCATTCTCGAGGCCATAAACCCTCGTAAAATACACAATACTTGCGTCCTCGAGGCCATAAGCCCCAGTAAATTACGCAATGCTTGCGTCCCCGACGCCATAAACACTTTTGAATTATGCAATGTTCGCGTCCCCGAGGCCACAAACCCTTGCAAATTATACAATATTCGCGCCTTCGAAAGCCATAAGCCATCGTAAATTACGCTACCTTCGCGTCCCCGAAGCCATACAACGTCGTAAAGTACGCAATAGTTGCGTCCTCGAGGCCATAAGCACTCGTAACTTACCCAGTATTCGCGTCCCCGAAACCATCAACCTTCGTGAATTACGCGATGCTCGCATCCCCGAAGCCACAAAACATTGAAAATTATCCCATATTCATAGTTGTGAGATGTTCCACAGTTTGTGACGTCCCAACATTGCTTCACGCCAGCGCCCAGACATCCGAACACAGCTCTGGCAAGTCCCTTTCTAAGAGAGGGGGGCCGGCGGCATAGGGGTGAAGCCCTTACGGATTTCCGCATCGTTCAAAGCAATGCCAGGGGACTGCTTTGAACGATGCGCGTTGTTTAAAGCAGTGCCCCGGCACTGTGTTCAACGAGTAATTGATCAGGACAGTCGGACTGATCAACGCTGCCCAACCGACACCTGGGGGGCACAAGAACCTGATGGGGCGAATCACACCCCACAACCGATGCTGCTGCAACGGGGGGAGGCGGGCAACAAACGTGCCGAACGTGGGTGAAGCAAGGTTGCCTTCAAGCGGCCCCCTAAACTGGCCCCCTGTCTTCAGAGGGTGCTGGAAAGGCGCGCCTCTCTTAGCACCTCCGTCTACGTCGTGCTGTCTGCCCGACCCCGACCGACTGCGAATTCACAATACATATGTTCGCGTGCGTCGTAGAAGCGGTAACTCATGTTAGGTCGGGCCTGTCCCCTACAGGGGGATTTTCGACGAAAAATTAAAAATACTCCCAACATACTCCAACATTATCAACAAATACTCAAAACATGATCCCCATACAATTCTTTTACTACTTTTGAACATTTCCCCTGTAGAGGGACAGGCCCGACTTAAAACTAATGCGGCGGCGGTTGGGCGCATCGGTGGCGACGACAACAACGACGAATGCGCAGCAGTCGAAAGCTGGAAGGGCTGCGCGCCTCCCTCGCTGCATCGAGCCGAGCGTGTGTCCACTTATCTGAAGGGGCCCTCGGACACACACACACACACACACAAAAAAAAAAAACATGATACCGGAGAAAACACCCTATAAGATTGTTGTTGGGGCTATGGGGCTATGGGGCTATAGGCCTATATCTCTATGGGGCTATGGGGCTGTAGGGCTATATGGGCTATCTGGCTATTGGGGTATTGTGCTATGGGGCTATTGGGCTATAGGACTATAGGGCTATGGGGCTATAGAACTATAGGACTGTAGAGCTATAGGGCTATAGGGCTAGAAGGCTCTAGAGCTATAGGGCTCTAGGGCTATAGGGCCATGGAGCTATAGGGTTATAGGGCTATATGGCTATAGGGCTATATGGGCTACATGGGCTACATGGGCTATTGGGCTATAGAGCTATAATGCTATAGGGCTATATGGCTATAGGGTACCCGGGCGCCCCCAGGCACCTCTGGGCACCCCCGAGCACCCGGGCGCCCGGGCACCCACGGGCACCCGGGCACCCGGCCACCGAAATCGGGCACCCGGGCACCCCCGTGCACCCCCGTGCACCCGGGCACCTGGCCACCGGCCACCAAATCGGTGCCCCATGGTCACCTACCATATGAATCCGCTAGGACCCCTACAAAGGCAAGCTCTGATTGGGGAACAAAAAGAATATTCCCCATATTTTCCCATATTTGGGGGGTTTTCGTGTTCCCCCCCACTTCCCATATTTTCTTGCGAATCGACGTTCACTTGTGTCTGTGTATTTCGTATTTCTTTCCCTCCTGATTATCGCTCTAAGTCCCTCGGCGATCTGGCTCCCATGCAGACGCATTAATCCAAAAACACCTGCTCGAGGCGCGCCTACATGAGCTAAACTTCTTGTCGGCAACAGCTCGAATCACCAGGTTTCCAGATGCTTGCCACAAGTAAATGCGCATCATAATGAGGCAAACAGCTGTCGTGCAGCTGGCGATGCGATGCGCGAGGTCAGGGGAGCCAATTAGTACCCGAGGCGCCTCAGGGGGACATGGACCCCCTCCCGCAGCTCCCTACGCTGGATCTGCGCGGCAGCGCGCATGAACATATTAACGAGAACTGGGAGAACGACGACAACAGAGGAGGGATGAGAAGAACGACAACGACGACAAGGGAAGACGACGGAAAACGCAGACGCGGTAAGACAACGGACGACGAAGACGACGACTGAACACGACAGAACACGAAACAAGACGACGATGACGACGTCGTCGACGACAGCGTCCGGACATCTCTGCAAGCGCAGAGCAAAGCCAGAGGCAGCAGCAACAACAAAAGCACTCGATCCTCGAACCTCGACGGCCAACGACGACACGCGCTGCAAAACCGAGAGCAGCACAACCACTCCGTCATCGAACCTCGACGGACGACGACGCCGACGCCGACGACGTCGGCGACCTCCGCGAGGACCGCGGTCACGTACGCGCTGTGCCCCTGAGCGAACAGCCACGGGCCCTCAGCGCAGCCGCGCGCGCACGGGCTGGGGACGCCCGTCGACGCCGCGCGCACAGCGGGGGGAGCGGCCGCGGTGCGGAGTCTGCCCCTTCTGCTCTCTGCCCCGGTCTCGCGCCCCTCCTCCTCCTGCTTCCTGACACGGTCTCCCGTCTTTCGTCCTCACGCTTCCTGCCCCTCGTCCTCCTCGCTCCCTTCTCCGAGGTCGCCCCCGCTCCCACTCCAACTCCTCCTCCTCATCCTCCTCCTCCCCGATCACATCCTTCTCCCCTCTCCATCTCTCCTCACTCGCATTCTCCCTCAAT
>CAUYUJ010019838.1:49889-77389 GCA_963575745.1 Prorocentrum cordatum | reverse complement strand
CAAAATGGCCGCGGAAGCCAGGCAATTTCAGAATGTGAACATGCCTCATAGTGCAACATTTGCCACTTGCATTACATACAATGCCCACTGCCATTTCCTGGTCGATATTATCCGTGACTAAATGCGCTGCTTAGTCAGGCCTCTGCTGTGACGAAGCGTCATGCCTGTATCGTGCTCGAATGTTCGTCGATCCATGACGAGCCCGACCAGCGGCGTCAGAAGCAACCGATTGATCTCGTGCTCCGCCGTCGGCGTTGGATCGAAGCTGATGTCCGCGGTAGTGTGAACGAAAGGGATTCCATCGAAGATCGTTGGCCCAGTGCCATGTGCAAAGGTAACGGTGGCGATTCCTCCTCATCGTCCTCCTCCTTCCCCTTTCGAACCCGTCTGCGCAGCGCCTGCCCTGCTGCGGATCCGCGGTGGGCGGGGGGGGCGTTGAGCGGGGGGGCGATCGCACGGCAGCGAGGGGCAGCCAGGCCCACGAGGCCGCTGCCCCCGCGCAAGGATCCCTGGGCGAGGGCTGCGCAGCCGGACCCCCTCCCTGAGAAGCTGCCCCGTCGTGGACTCCGGGCAAGCGGGCCCACCCTAGGCGAGCAAAACGTGGCATAAGCATACAGTCGGGGCGTTGACCTAAGGAACCCTAAATAAGGAACGAGGCCCCTTTTTCCCATAAGTCAAACTTCGATTTCCCATGGAAACCCTAAGCAAAACAACTAAGGAACACCGAGCCCCTCCCCAACGAAAAGGGTTCCTTCTTCAGAGCCCCGACTGTAAAACCTCGGAGGTCCGCGCGGATTTCTCGCATCGGCGCTGGGGCCCCCCGGCGGCGTCTCCGGCGCCGCCCCTGGCGCCGCCTCCGCGCGCCAGGGAGGGGGGCCCAGCGCCGATCCGAGAGATCCGCGCGGACCTCCGAGGTTTTATGCTGATGCCACTTTTTGTTCCCCTGCACCCGTCCCTGTGGCCCTCCTGCGGGGCACGCGGCTCCTGGGCAAGGACGCCCGAAATGGGTACGGAAAAAATTGGTACAATGCCCAACAACACATGTTATCCCAAACCGACAGCGGCCACTGTTGGACAGGCAGCCTTCTGTCTCGAATGGACACAGGCCGCGGCGGCGCGGACAGCGAATCCTGTTCAAAATGAACAAGAAACTGCTGTTGGGCGTTGTACCCATTCTTTCCGTGCCCATCTCGTTCGTGCAGATGGACAAACGCCCGCCTGGAGGCTCTCGCGGGGGAGCCCTGCCGAGCCTTGCTGCCCGCGGCCCTCGCGATGACCAAGCAACGGCTCGAGGCTCAACAGCGCCTCTGCCACAGCCTGCTGCCCTGCAGCTCTGGCCTGTCCGCCTCTGGCGCGCGGACTGCAGCGGTGCACCAGCTGAGCAAGGACCGACCGTCCCGGCATTCCTATAGTCCTGCTTTTTGTGGGCCCCGGAAACGGCAGGGCCGTTTTTTCACCGTTTCCAGAAAGATGTCCGTTGGAAGTGGAAACGGCAAAAAAGGCGACCCGAAACGGCAAAAAAACGGTTCCAGGATTGGAGCTGGAGCCGGAACCGGTCAAAAAACGGCGACGGAACCGGTAAAACAACGGCGTCGGAACCGGCGAAAAAACAACAAAAACGGAAGCGGTACAAAAAAAGGCCCTGCTGCTTCCAGGGCCCACTAAGGTCCTGCCACGAAATCTTCTTAGAACCCAAGAACGTTCTAAAGAACAGAAGCGATGCTCTTTGAACATAGACCCGATGTGATAAAACAAGACAGACTCCGCCAGAAATGTTCTAAGGACATGTCGTGGAAACCACAATTCGTTCTTATAACATTCTTTGGTAGGGCTACACGCGAGCCAGGACGCTTCACTACGATTTGAACCAGACAATCCCCCCCTCCGCGGCCCCGGCCTCGAGGCGCCCGGCTCTTCGCCGCTCCCGGATCCACTCGAAGAAGCGGGCGAGGCCTGGCCTCCAGGGGGGCCCGGCGCTTAGTGGGCCCTGGAAACGAAAGGGCCGTTTGTTTGACCGGTTTCGTTTTGCCGATTTTTTTCCTGTTCCGACGCCGTTGTTTTACAGGTTCCGTCGCCGTTTTTTGTCCGGTTCGGGCCCCAGTTCCAATCCTGGAGCCGTTTTTTTGCCGTTTCGGGTCGCCTTTTTTTGCCTATCCCATTTTGAAGGGACAATTTTTTGGAAACGGTGAAAAAACGGCCCTGCCGCTTCCGGGGCCCGCAAAGGCCGGGCGGGGGGAGGACTGCCAAAGGAGATGGTCGAGGGGGGGGGATAGGAACGTGTGATCTATCCGCCGACGTGCGCCGTACAGCACCTGGAGTCCAAAAAATGAACCCCATCGGGCCACGCGCGATTAGAATTGGGGAACTGAATACATTGGAGCCAAGGGAGGCGGCGGATGAGAAGAAACATGAGCCGGAGGATGAGGAGAAGGAGGATGAGGACGGCGGAGGACGAGGAGGAACAGTAACAGCAGCAGGAGCTGGAGTGGGAGAAACGGGAGGAGAGGGATGACCAGGGGAAAGCGGGGGAGGGGAAAGGAGCGGGGCGACAAAAACAAGGAAACTCTCGGAACCAGAATCGCAGCCCGCGCTGGGGCGAGAGCGCCATTCGGAACGAAGGGGGCAAAGCGCCGATCTTGAAATGAGGCCTGCGCTGCAGCGGCAGTACCGCTGAGACGCCCAAAAAACACAACAGCAAGCAAACAATAGGACGTGTTAGCCATCGCGGGCCCGACACACATGCGTTTCTAACAACAAGTGCTGTGCAGTGCTTGTGGTGCAGACTACGAGGTGCAACATATGGTGCGCACCCTGAAACATGTGTTGTGCAAATAAGGTGCAAGTTGCGCTGTTCAATAAACTGTGTGCTAGCTACGCGTTGCAGTCTAAGTGATGCTATCTACGTGGTGCACCTCACCAATGCTCAGCTTGAAATTGACAACTCCAGTGTTCGCTCAATCATTCCACCCACCCTCCCGGCGCTTGGTTCGCAAGACCCATGCGGAGGCGATTGATGTTATGCCGTCGCCGGCGCCGCCGCCTGCCCTCGGCGCCCTCCCAAGCTGGATCCACCGCCCTAGCGCGCCGCGTCGAATTTATCCGAAGTCGATTACCTCGCCGCCACTCTCCACCAACAGCAATCGTCGTAGTCAATCGCGTCCTCCGCCCGCCCCCTCACTCGCATCCTCTCGGGTGCCGGAATTCTCCGAGCCTGGCGCCGGCGCTCTCGCAGCTCGGTGCCCTGCTTCGTCTCCGTCCTTCGCAGCGGCAGTCGGCCGGCCGTTGAAGGGGCCAGGCGCCCCCTGGAACGTCGCGCCCTGCAGCCCCTTGGCCGCCACCTGCTTCTCCTCGGCCAGGCTCAGCTCGGCCCTGCGGCCCCCGGCCCAGCACTCGCCGCACTCGACGCGCCGGACTGCCCAAATCGCTCTGCCCATGCCCTGGATGTGATCCGCTGGGCGAGTGCCCCGCCAACGCTGCCTCCCGGACTGGGCGGGGGCTGACGCAGGAGGCTTTCTCGCGCGTGCGATCGGCGTGTATTATGTTCCCCCGCGTCGTGGTCGGACATCCTCCGCGCTTGCGCAGAACGCCCCGCTCCCCTTGGTCGGATCCGCCGCGCAGCGGCGCTGGCGCGCTTCGATCTGGCGCCGGCAGCGCGCCGCCTGCCACTCCGGGCGGCGCGCGTGCTCGCTGGGGTCTTTCTCCCAAGACACCGCTGAGCATCGAGCCCCTGATGTCGGCGCTGCCTGTCGTCGCCTTCGCCGACTATGCCCCTCCCCCCTGGTTCGCGTCGATCTCGCACTCGCTCTCCTCGCCGCTGCTCTCCCGGCCGACAGCGACGCCCGGCCAGGCGGAGCAGGGCGGAGCGGGGCGGCCCCGCCAGCGGCAGCGCAGACGCCAACGGCGTCAAGCCCGAGGAGATTCGTGCCAACGCGTGATTCGCTCAGAGAAATGAACCTCGCGAGAACATGGAAGAACCGATGGAAACACGTCGCGCTGAGGGCGAGGCTGGGTCGCCTCAGCCTTGGCTCAGACGATTGTTGACTCGAACATCATCCGTCTTGAAGACGCAGTTTCCCCGTGGGTCCCGGCCATCATCACTCGGGTCGAAACCCCGCCGCTAAAGCTGCCGCCCACCCTGCATCCGCCTCTCTCATGGGGACCTCAGACTCTACTTGCCTGAGCACAAGTTTCATCGCGTCGAGGCGCACGACAGCCTTCTTGAAGAAGTTTCATGGGCGGCGGCGTTGGAACGTCTCTCGCTTGGCACATCCTGCGACTCCCTGGGCCGCGCCTGGCTTATCCACTTGATTACGGGCCCCCGTCTCCACGGCGCCTCCTGTAAACCCCGCGGCGCCCGAGCCCCAACTAGACCCGATTGGGCCGCGGCGCCCACCAATGCCCCCCCGCTTCCCAGGGCAAGCCCACGCCGCGGACCCGACGTCACCAGATTTATGCTCGACGCGAATGTTTCCACTTCTGCGCCTGCTTTGCTCGCAACCTTGGCCTGGCCCCATAAGCCGCTGCGCCGTGAGCGAGATCTCGAATGAGTTCCCTAACGAGCATCCTTCTCGTAGGGCTCAAACTCTGCAACTTCTCGCAACGCGCCCAGACGGCGACGATGATTATTCAAATTCTTGGAATCAAACTCGAGATGCTATCCGCCCGGCTGGGCCTCAATAGCTGGCTCGAGTGTCGCGGCGCCCACAGACCCTGTGGAGGCAGGCTTCTGGTTCGCTCCGCTGGTTGCTGATTTGCGCCGCTGGTTGATTCGACCATGCCGATATGAACGCGCCGCCCTCCTGCCGCGCGCGCCCGCGCTATGGTGCCGGTTGCTCTGGCCGAAGCGCGCCCCAGGTCGCGGGAATCCCTTGCTCTTGCCCTTGCCGCCCTTGCCGCCCTTGTGGAGACCGCGCTCGTTCTCCTCCTAGCGCGAGGAGCCCCTCGCCGTTTAGTGCGAGGCGAAGGCCGCTCTTCGTGCCCCTCCCAAAAATCGTCATTGCGTAGATTATGTCTTGGCCCGTCCTCGTCGTCGTAGACCGGGATCGTCGCCCATCTGGAGGGCGCCTTCTTCACCTCCAAAGTTCGCCGTCCACCTGAATCCGTTGAGATCTAGTCCAAGCGTCTGAGAGCGTTGATCACCTCTGGCTCGCTGAAAATGACGGCGGTCCATGTCTTGACCTTGATTGCGCCCTTCGCGCCGAGCTTGGTTTTGCGCATCATGATGCAGCCGCGTACGGGCTCTGGCAGCGTCACCCTCTCGCTTAAACTCGTTGGACCTGCTCGACGCCACCAGGGTGCACTACAGCATGGCCTGGCCCTTCTCGCGAGCCGAGGTGTACACTGCCTGCTCGCAGGTCCTGGGCATGGTCTGTTCTAGCACCAGAGCGAAGCGTCGTCAAGCTTGATCGCGATGGTGTTGACGCAATGCTCACCGATGGTTGGTGTCTTCTACTTCCACTCCGCTGATGGTTTCCATGGCCACTCCTGATAGGCGCCTCGACAGCTTGGTGCCCCACTTTTCCCTCTCGGTGTCAATCGCGCCGGTCCGTAATTTTTTGAGGTGTTTTCACGAGTTGTACGTCACTTCTGGGTTGCCTCCCCGTCATGCGAGGGTGGAGGTTCCCGATGTTTGCATCCGCGCCCTCGATGTCCTACCTCTTCCTGTTCTTTCCAGGCAACGGTCACGGCCGCAAAATCGAGCTCGCTCCTGTCACCACTGGAAACCACGGATGACTCTGTTATTGTGCTCAGCGCACGCGTCGCACACGTCCAACGTGTCGCACAGCATGGGAATCGGGAGGTTGAGATGGAAACAGGAGGGCACTTGATGACTCACTGGGGGATCTGGAGTTCTGTTGTTCCCATCGTGCTTGAGGACCACATGCAAAAAATGATGTTGAGCACCAGAAAAACATCGAAACAGTGTCGAACGAGTATCCCCCCCAGGGCCCGACACTGGAAAACCCTCAAGTTTCGGCATTTCCTTGGTGCTCAAAATTCTTTCTGGTGATCAAAGCGAAAGCAAGACGGAACATCATAAGTCTGGAGTCGGAAGGGAAAATCACGGCAAGCCAGCCCGAAGCAAAAAACGGCTGCACCGGGCGCAGAAGGTGAGGCCCGTGAGGGCTGAAGGGAAGCGCGGGAGCATCAGTATGTGGTGAGAAGTCTCCAGCTCACAAGTGCGAGCCTGTCGGACAGGAAACGCACGACGCAGCTGACGCTACGAAGCTCGGCCCCAGCTCGAGCATCGAGTCGACCCGAGCTGCTTCAAACCGAGAGCTCACTGTGTCATCGATGCCGCGGAAACGAATGCAGTCCCCCCAAAACAGATCCGAACATCGCAACGTACTGCGGGCCACGGCCAGCGCCCAGCCCAATTCATGCGATGGGAGGGGTCGCCCCCCGACGGGCTGCTGCCACCTTCTCCACCACCATCATCATGTTCTGCATACTCTTCCTGTCCCCCTCCGCCTCCGCCTCCGCCTCAGCTTCCTCCTCCTCCTCCTCCTCGCCTCGTTTCCTGCTTGGCATGCCAAGGCATCGCTCCAGCAACGCCCAAGTGCGCCGAGAGCTTCCGATCCCTTAGAACGCCCCCTGAACTCTCTACCCTCACCACCCTAAGTACTCATTTCTCTCTTCCCTCCCTCCCTCTACTCATCCTCCTCCACATCATCCATCCATCCTCCTCCCCCTCGTGGAGGTGGAAGAGGGGGCGGCTTTGGCTGCACGGCCGCCATGCCTGAGCGACAAATCGCAGTGGACGCCGTCGTTCACCGGTATGGTTATACTGAGGTCCACGGAGGCGAGGTCGTACTTGTGGACCTCACGCGAGCGAGCGAACATGAGGGCGCAGGGTGGTGCGATTAACGCGGTGGTGGCGATCTTCCTCGCCGTTTCCCCCGCAGAGGCCGTCCACGCGTGGGCTCGCTGGGACGAGGCGAGGGCCGCAAGGAGGATGCACACGAAGATGCGAATGTGAACGTTTTCTTATTCGGCGTTTCGGCACTGGGCGGAAGGGGAAGGAGGGGGGGGTCTGGCTCCGGACCTCTGCTTGAGGCGACTGCTTTGCAACAGTGAGTCCCACGGGGGAAACTACGCCTGCTTGAAACAGGCGCCAAAAACAGCCAAGATCTACTCCATGGGGGGGGAGGGGGGTGCGAGAGCCCGCGCCGATCTGCAAAGCAATTAGCCTGGCGAAGAACCCCACGACATCATCTGCAGCGGTGAGTGCCGCAATTGTGAGTATCGTCTTCGGTGAGGGCCCCTATGGGGCTACGAAGCGTGTGAGAGATGTGCCGAAATTCGGGTGGAACCGCATGCGAACCCTGCCAGTGAGGCCTTCGGCGGAGCTCCCTCATGGGGCCACGAAACGTGTGAGGGGTGTGCCGAAAGTAGGGGTGGAACCGCATGCGAACCCTGCCAACGGGGGCTTCGGTGGAGCTCCCTATGGGGCCACGAAGCGTAAGGGGTGTGCCGAAATGGGAATGGAACCGCATACGAACCCTGCCGCTGGGGTGGGGTCTCATAAGAACCCTGCCACTGGGGCCTCTGTCGCAGATCTCTGTGGGGCCGCGAAACGTGTGAGGGGTGTGCCGAAATGGAGGTGGAACCGCAAGCGAACCCTGCCGCTGGGGCCTTCGGTCGAGCTTCATATGAGGCCACGAACACTGTGAGGGGTGCGCCGAAACGAGGGTGGAACTACATGCGAACGCTGCCACTGGGGCCTTCGGTGGAGCTCCCTATGGGGCCACAAAACGTGCAAAGGGTTCGCCGAAACGAGGGTGGAACTGCATGCGAGCCCTGCCACTAGGGCCTTCGGTGGAGCTCCCTCTTGGGCAACGAACCGTGTGAAGGGGGCGCCGAAATGAGGGTGGAACTGCATGTGAATCCTTTCACTTGGGGCGTTCGGTGGAGCCACCTATGGGGCCACGAAACGTGTGAGGGGTGTGCCGACATGAGCGGCGATCATGGTGACGATAACGGCGATAATGATGATGATGAAGATGATGATGATGATGATGATGATGATGATGATGATGATGATGATGATGATGATGATGATGATGATGCTGATGATTATAAAAATAATAAGAATAATAATAATAATAATAATAATAATAATGATGATGATGATGATGATGATGATGAGTATGTTGATGATGTTGCTGATGCTGATGCTGCTGATGATGATGATGATGATGACGATGATGATGGGAGGTGGGAGGAGGGGGAGGAGGAAGGAGGGAGGGAAGGAGTAAGGAACGCGGGGCGTTGTCTCTTCAAACCGAGGACCCAAAGCGATCACGATGACGCTGAGATGTTCTGGTGAACGTCAACGGACTAACTCACAAGTCATGGCCACGCCCATCCTGACCCCAGGACTGGCGTATGCACCCTACCGGCTTGGCCAGGAATGCGCAGACACCGACCCTGGGTCCAGGATGGGCCTGGCCATCATCGATGTGTTTCAGCGACGGATGGAGGAAATGAGGAAGGGCGACAACGAAACGGACACAAGGGCGAAGGGTGCGTCCCGGCCAACCCTGGCCGGCGCGCGGCGGCCCCCGCAGACACGAGGACGACGAGGCGGAGAACTGAAAGGGCGAAGAACGTAATGGAACAAGGTCTGCGTAGCACGCGGTGGCCGAAAGGCCGTGCACGGAGTCTACAACACACCCCACATGCCCCGCCTCCGGCCCGACCCCCGCCCCCCGCCCCAGCCGTCCAGGGTGTCAAGGGGGACCCGGGAAGACGAAGCAGAAGGGGGAGGGGGGGAGCCCGGGGGGGGAGGCAACCGTCTACCCCACCCCTCCGCGGAGGGAACAGTCGAGAAAAAGAGAAAGTGAAGTCTGCGTGTGAAGGCACTCGGGGAGGCGGATTGGGTGGGGAGGGAGCGCTCACCCCACCCCTCGTCAGAAGGGGTACACGACCCACATCTCCTCAATCTGGCAAAACAAAAACGTCTCCGCAACTGTCGGGGCGACTGGATATCTTCGCCACTTCGTATAAACTGCCAACAGTGTATCCTGAACAGAACTGCAATCCAGGTATCGTCACCCCTGGCTCAAGACTGTCACTAGAGATCCTCACCCAAACTGCCAGCTCGATATCCTCAACACCCTTGGCCCCAAGCTGCCACCCAGACATCAGGTGACAATTGACAGCCAATGCACATTGCCACAATCAAATACCGGCTACATCCGTAAACACGCAGAGCGGTGAGCGACCAAGCAGGCCAGCGAGACAAGGAGGGCTTCAGGGTGACGAAGGGACACCAGAAGGCTCCCGGACCTGCCCGATGCCCGAGCGACCTCTGAGACCCCCCCTTGAAGAAAGTGAGACAACCAGGGAAGAAGGATGGGAGAGGAGCATGATGAGGGGGGGAGGGGCATCGGCGCGGCGCGAGGGAGGGGAGGGGAGGGGGGGGACAATTGGCACAGCGACCTACCTCTGGGACGACCCCCCCCCCCTCCTGGACTTACGGCATCCTGCTGCTGGACACTTCAAACCCTGGTCGTCCTCATCCTCGCCCTCCTTGTCGTGTCGTCCTCCTGGTCTTCATCTTCGTCCGGCTCGTCATCTTCCTCCTCATTATGCTGCTCTTGGTCCTGCTCGTCCTCCCCCTGCCTGTCGCACTCCTCCTCGTCTCCGTAATCGTCGACCGCCTCCTGGTCCTCCTTCTCCTCTTCCTCCTCCCCATCATCATCATCATCACGGGTGTCATCCCCTTCTCATTCTGGATCGTTTCGTCGTGATCCTCCTCCTCCTCCTCCTCCTCCTCGCCCTTGCTCTTGCCTTCTTCCTTTTCGCTGGGCAGCCGGCTTGCCCCGGGTGGCCCGCCTGGGGGATTCTCGGCCGCAGCAGTGTCTCGTCCAAGTCCAGCAACAGAACCAGGGGTTGTACGCCAGACTCGGGGCGGGAGGACCAGGTCAGGAAGGCGGAGGAAGGAGAAGGATGCCTGCGACGACCAGAGAAGGACGATGCGGACTCCCTCCTCCTCCTCCTCATCATCAGCATCATCAGCATCAGCATCAACATCAGCATCAGCATCATCATCATCCTCATCATCGTCGCCATCATCATCATCATCATCATCATCATCATCATCATCATCATCATCATCATCATCAGCATCATCATCATCATCATCATGATCATCACCAACACCATCACCATCAGCATCAGCATCATCACCATCACCAGCATCATCATCATCATCATGTTCAGCATCATCATCGTCACCATCACCACCAATGTCATAACCATAACCATCACCATCGCCATCACTATCACCAACACCATCCCCAGCTTCAGTATCACCATCAGCATCAGCATCCGCATCATCGGCATCAGCGTCATCAGCAGCATCAGCATCAGCATCAGCATGATCATCATCGCCACCATCAGCATCACCATTACCATCAGCATCATCATCATCATCACGATCAGCATCAGCATCAGCATCATCATCAGCATCATCATGCTCATCATCACCATCACCATGACCATCACCATGACCATGACCATCAAAATTACCATCACAACCATCATCACCATCATCATCACAACGACCATCTGCATCATCAGCATGATTATGATGAGGATCATCATCGTCAGCATGATCAGCATGATCATCATGATCAGTATCAGCATCAGCAGTATCACCATCAGCATCACCATCATCATTACTATCACCATCATCATCAGCATCATCAGCAGCAACATAATCATCATCATCATCATCATCATCATCATCACCATCAGCATCATCATCATCATCATCATCATCATCATCATCATCGCCGGCGTCGTCATCGTCATCGCCATCGTCATCGTCATCATCGTCATCATCATCACCACCACCAACATCATCCACTCTCTCCCTCTTCTCGCTCTCTCTGCCGCCGAAAGGTACTCTGACTGATGGACTGCGCCAACTCACTCGCTATGGAGCACCGACTGAGTGCCGTTGGAGTTCGGGGGATGGGACAACGGAAGGGAAGAGAGGAGGGGGGATGGAAGAGGGAGGACGGGGGAAAGGGGCGAAGGAGGGATGAGGCAGGAAACGAAGGAGGAGAAGGACCAGTGTAAACCCAAGAGACATCAACGATGTTGGAATACACCCTCCCTCCAAGCTCCCTCTTCATAGGCCCCTACAACGGTTCAGTTCCAGTTGTCCTGATCTGCTTCGTTGGAAAGCAACCGCTTGAAGACCCGGAAGCATGCCAAAACATTGCTCTCGGGATTCCAACGCCACGGATCAACCTGACGGTTGCGCCTTGACGACCCTGGATCGCGCCAGAACGCCACTCTTGGGTTTTAACACCGCGAATCAACGTAAATGTTGCACCCACAAGACCTGAATCCTTCCAAAACGCAATGTTTGGTACGTTAACCGCGTGAACCCGTGAAACTCTTGCACATTGTATGAGCGAATGTGCGCGGCGCTAATGCGAGAACCACATTTTGAAAAGGAACCGCCCTCAATCCGTGAACCTCTTGCAATTTGTTTGAACGAGTGTGCGCGGCGCGAAGGCGAGAGCCACATTATGAAAACGGGTGACCATCAATCCGTGAAACTCTTGCAATTTGTTCCAAGCGAATGTGCGCGGCGCTCAGGCGAGAGCCACATTTTGAAACATGTGTAGAAAGAATGCACGCGGCGCGAAGGCGAGAGCCACATTATGAACACGACCCGCCCTTCATCTGTGAAACTGTTGCCAATGTTTAAGCTTCGCGTCATAGTTGGTGAGAAGGTCTCAGGCGAAACGCCCGGCCCGCCCTAAAAACTGGCCTCGGGGTGCGACAGGGAGAATGCATTTACGAGGAAAAGGAATGGAGGAGGCGGAAGAGGAGGAGGAGGGAGATGAGGAGGATCAGACACACATCGGGGCCAATACTTGCTTCAATCATCTATAAACGCCCTGGGACCGCCATACCTGCTGCGAGGAGGATGAGGATCAGTGGGGATAAGGGTATGAGGTAGGTTGTGGGATGCAGGGCGGTGGGTGGAGGGTGAAGGGACGAGGAAGGAGGGAGGGGCGATGGGGGGATCGGGACGACGAATCACCGACGAGTCGAACTGGGGGCGGAGGAATGAGGAGGAGTTCGCAGGACCCCAGGTGGCCCCAGAGAGAGAGAGGCACCCAAAAGTCCACAAATTCCCCAAGAGACCTGAGAGGCCCCAAAGAGGACTCGCAAGAAGCTTCTCCCTGCTGGAGAGGTGATTGGCGCGCCGGATGTGAGGGCTTGCTTTGGCCCTGCCAAAAAGGTTCCCTGGCGGCCTTCGGCTGCACTCGCCAGGGCGCACAGAGCGCCACACATTGCACACAGCCAGCCACTCAGACGTCCGCAATGGTCCCACGTTGAGTCCAACACGGCCCAAACGGAGGAGGGCGAGGAGGAGGAGGGGGAGGAGGAGGAGGAGGAGGAGGGGGAAAAGGAGGGGGGGAGGAGGAGGAGGAGGAGGAGGAGGAGGAGGAGGAGGAGGAGGAGGAGGAGGGAGGAGAGGAGGAGGGGGAAGAGGAGGGCCAAGAGGATCCAAGACGCTCTCCCAGGAAGCACTTAGGGGTCTCCTGGGTCGTCCTGTGTCCACAACTGTTGAACACATGTCGTATTCTCCCGACGAACCGATTTTCCACTACCACCACCATGGGTAAGAGACAAAGGAGAAGACTATTGGGGACCTTTGCTGAATCACGTAGCGATGTGATGAAACTACGCCGCCGCAACCTCTCTGTGGGTGCTCTAAAGGACCTCTGGAGGAGGAGGAGGAGGAGGAGGAGGAGGAGGAGGAGGAGAAGGAGGAGGAGGAGGAGGAGAGAAGACGGGGGGAGAGGAGGAGATAAAGAAGGAGGTACTCTCCATCCTCCTGTCTCCCCCGTCCTATATATGGTACTGATGGTGGGAAATTGGCCCATCATCTCCACTTTCTCACTCTTCCGAGCGTCCAAGATCGCCCCAAAGGCCCCAAAAACTAGCCCAACACGGCCCAACTGGTCCACTAGACCTCAAGGTGGCCCAATAGACCCCATCCTAGACAGTCTCGGGCTATCTCGGACCGCGTTGGAGGCCAACTTGGGCTATTTTGGTCGTCTTGGAGGCGGGCGCTGTGCAAATTCTGGTCGGCGTTCTGGCCTGTCGGCCAAAGAGCGCCCTAAGACGGCCCAATAGCGTCCCGAGATGGCCCAAGAAGGCCCCAGGATGTCCTCGGAAGGCCCCCCGAGGGTCCCTCAAAAAGCCAATTCAAACCCGCATTCAAACATTCCTTAACACACACTCTATCGGTCTCCAGTACCCTGCCTTTCCACAAGAGCAGGGATGGACGGTGACTCGCCGAAGGCGTCTTCGTACACAAGTGGAGACATGATTGTCATAGGATGGAATATACCCGTAGGTTGAAGTGGGTAGAAGCGATATGTCGGAAGGCGTTTGGAGTAGATTGGGCTCCCGCCCGCCCGGAGAGGAGGAGGGACGAGGGAAAACAACGCTCGACTCTTGAAAAAAGAAGGCGTCTACAGCAAGTTGGGATCTGGGAATCCAGACATACCGACTTTCAACGACCGACGGAGAATTTTAAGGGGCCCAAGGACACACAAATAAATGCACACAAATAACAGGACTCCCCATATGTTCCCATATCTTCAGGGTTTTCGTCCCCCCCCACTCCCCATACTTTCCCACATTTTCTGGGGAGCCGACGATTCATTGTTGTCTGTACTCCAGATTTCGTAATGAAAGGGAGGGGGTCTGGACCCTCCAAGAGAAGCCATTTCAGCCCTCCCCCGTGGGAGAACCCTCCAAAACATCGTCCCCAGACCCTCCAGGCCCTCCAAGATAGCCTGGAAGAGACCCCCCCCGAAATGAGACCCCCCTCCCTTTATTACGAAATCTGGAATCTGTTTTTCCCTCCTGAGAGTTGTGGACACCGTGCGAAAATTGCTGCAGCCGAACATGGCGACGGCACCGGTGGCCGCGGCAGCGCCCGCAGTCCAACGCGCGAGCCTCCTGGGCAAGGCCGCGCCGGTGTCCCAGGCAAGCCTGCGGGCCAGTGTCCCGCGCAAGAGGAAGCGAGGGAGAGAGAGAGCGCAACGCTGAGCTATCAAGGGGCCCCTCCTCCTCTCCCTCCTCCTCCTCATCCCTCCTCCTCCTCCTCCTCCTCCTCCTCCTCCTCCTCCTCCTCATCCCTCCTCCTCCTCCTCCTCCGCCTCCTCCTCCTCCTCCTCCTCCTCCTCCTCAGTGCCCCCTCTGGCGTCCGCGGCCCCGGGCTCCGCGGCCCCTGCCACCACGGGGCATGAATAGACACAGATAACAGGGTTCCCCGTATTTTCCTGTATGTTCTCTGCGTTGTTGTCTTTGCCCCCCCACGTCCCATATTTTCCCACGTTGTCTGGGGAGTCGACGATGAACTGTGTCTGTGTTTTTCCCCTCCTGAGCTGTTTTATACCAACGACAGACGATACGATGGGAAGAGGGACGAAGGCACCCCGTGCAACGAGAGGCGCCGGGCCGACAAGAAGCGGGCCAGACAAAGGAGACGACGCGCGCTGCGACTGTGGCCCGTGGCCTGTAACGCATGCGTCTGTATGAAAGATGTGCAGCACGCGCTCTGGCCAAAACGGGACGGAGCCCTTCCAACCGCTGGACACACACACACACACACACACGTGCGATCTCTCTGGACGTAGGGCATGCCGTGACAAGCACAACATCAGAATGAGCGGGCCGTGGATGTTGCACTGTCCGTGGGTGCTTGGCTGAAGTGGGGTTCCATGGTTTTGAAAATTGCTCTTCTTGTCGCCGTCACCCCACGTCCCGCCCCGCGTCCCACCGGCGACACCGCCCACGACACGACTGCGCCCCGCGTCCTCGTCCCCCTGTGACCTGCGCCCACGCAGTCCTGCCCGCACCTGCGGTGTGTGTGTGTGTGTGCGTGTGCGTGTGTGTGTGTGTGTGTGCGTGTGTGTGTGTGTGCGTGTGTGTGTGTGTGGGTGTGTGTGTGTGTGCGTGTGTGTGCGTGTGCGTGTGTGTGGGTGTACGTGTGCTAGCGGTCGGCCGACAAGGCATCTGCCACCAGAATGCGCCTCATCGGCCATCCGCCCTGGCAGACAGCGCCGCCCAGGCGCTAGCAAACCACCGTTGGTAATTCTATGTATGCGCGACACGCGTCACGCATCCACGTCGCGTACCTGGGTGAGTCAAATAATATACTTTGACTCGACGGGAAGGAAAAAGAAGGAAGAAGAACTCAGAGGAACCCACGCAACCCCTTGCGTGGCAAGCCAGGTCGTATGGCAAGGACGGTCTTACTGGCCCTAACTGCTGTCGTGTTCCGACAGGATTGCCACGCCGTTGATGCGGGCGTCATCTCTAGACGACACTTTCTAAACGTGCTGCCAATATGCGTCATAGCATGATCAAGGCCAATACTGAAGTTAACATCATTGTTGCGCGTGCCCTGCAAAGGGTGAGGTTTGATGGGAGAACGGTCAACCTGTTCAATGGTTGACCTCCCCTGATGGCCGACGTTGTGAATAATAGATCAGCGAGTTAGCGACTGGTTGAGTGGGGATGCCTGATCAAACTTGCGGCGGACATCGCCAAACCGCATGGGCCAAACCTGCCGCGACAAGCAAGGGCCCGCTGGGCCTTGCTTAGTGCTCTGTCAGAGCGGTCGTGGTGTTGTTCCACAATACGGCTCTGCTTTCGGCGCGCTGGCTAAGGCCCCTCACTCAAGCGGATGCCAAGATGCACCCGCGCTCGCCTCTGCGACAGGACGACCGCGTACGCTTACTGTGTCGGGAGACGCGCGCAGGACGGCAACGACGAGGACGACGGCAACGGTGCGCAGGAGAAGGCCACGACGGCGGGAGCGAGGACGCGGAGGCGCGGCAGAGGAGCAGCCCGGACTCTCCGGAGGGGGAGGAGGGAGGGGAAGGGGGGAATTGGATCTTAGGGTCGAATCGGATCGGAGGGGGAGGAGAGGGGGACAGAACCAACCCGCGAGTCTCCCAGTGCGGCACGCCAGACGGCCACGACGGCGGCGTGGAACCCTGTGGAGGCGCTGCCGCGCGTCGGGCGCGCAGGCGCGCCCGCGGAGCAGCCGCGACGCCTGCCGAGGAGGGGGGCGGAGCGGCGCGGCACCTACAGCCCACAGCAGGCCGATGTCTGCTGCGTCGCTGCGCCCATCTTCCTCAGATCGACAGCGGGGGTGCCGAGCTGGAGGGGGATGGCAGATCGGAGGGGGTTTCGGGAGGTCAGCGAGGTTCAATTCGAATGTTGGTGCCACTGGGAGGGGCAGATGGAGCGGTGAGAGAGGCAGGGTGAGCGACAAGGAGAGAGGGGGCGAGGGAAATGGAAGGGGGCAGGAGAAGGGGTGAGCGACAAGGAGAGAGGGGGCGAGGGAAATGAAGGGGGCAGGAGAGGGGAAAATTGGCGAGGGGAAAATTGGAAAGACCGCTCGTTCCCATGATCCCTCCAGGGCATCATCGCGACTCGCGCCCAGACGTGGCCACAATGGGCCGCCTCCCGAAGCCCTAGCCAAAGCATTGCCGAGTGTCAAGCGCAAAGTGCACATGCAAGAGCGATAGGGGGCATGGGTAGGGCGGTGAAAGACGCGGAGGGAGGACGAGCAGGAGTAGAAGCTGGAGGGGAACAGCAGCGGAAGATGTAGCAAGAGGATCGGCACGAGCAGAAGCACGAGCAGGAGCGCGTACATGAGCAGGAACAGGACGACCGGGACGACGCCACGACGAACCTTGAAACTGGAGACGTCGACGAAAATGCCAATTACCTCTCCAGCGACGGCGACGACGACTCACGACGACGACTACAAAGACAGCTCTGCAAATGCATGGGCCTGCAACAACGACGACGATCTACGGCGAAGACCGACCGCGACAAAGACGACGCCGAAAATGACGAGGAAGACGCCGACCCGCAACGAACCACGACGACGAAGACGACCACCACGAAGACCCACGACCACGTCGACGACCCAAGACCACAACGAAGACGACGACACGCGACGACGACGACGACGACGACGACGACGACGACGGCGACGGCGACGGCGACGAGCGGCGGCCGGTCCAGCGGCCGAGACGGCGGCCGAGGCGGCGGCCGGGCGGCGGCGGCGGGCCGCCGTCGCGCGCCGCATGCTCGCAGAGCCGCGGCACCGCGCCTGCTCCGCGGGGCGGCCCCGCTCACGGGGCGAGGGGCGCCTCGGGCGGCAACGGGGTGGGGGGGGGCGGGCGGCAGCGGACGGCGCCCCACGGCTCCCTCCCTCCCCTCCTCCCCTCCCCTCCCCTCACCTCCCTGCCTCCGTGCTCCCTCCTCCTCCTCCTCCTCCTCCTCCTCCTCTTCCTCCTCCTCCCCTCCTCCTCCTCCTCCTCCTCCTCCTCCTCCTCCTCCTCCTCCCTCCTCCTCCTCCTCCTCCTCCTCCTCCTCCTCCTCCTCCTCCTCCTCCTCCTCCTCCTCCTCCTCCTCCTCCTCCTCAAGCAACTTGGGCTGGAGAACAACTTCGGCAGCTCGACGGCCAACCCCGCGCCTCCCCGTGTTTCTGGGGGGCAACACATTCTCTGTGACGCATCTTTTCGGATAGGCAAGTGTGCTGCGGAATCGGGACCCTGTACGTGTCTCCGTTCGGATGTTGTCACGACTGCGGAGCATATGTGACAGATGCGGGATGCCCAACTATAATCATAATATTCAAGGCAACTCGGGCAACTGCGGCACAGTGTAGAAGACCAAAGAACCTGTACAAGCCAAATCCGACCAAATATGGCGGAGACAGTCGACAGCAACCAGACTTGCAGAAGGTTCAAACCAAGAAAGGAAGGCCGCCGAAGAACGTCACCAGCACCGTACAGGCGCTCACGTCCGCCATGGCGCTGCTGACCAACCCGTCCAACAATCAGGTCTTGGCGCAGCCGATTGCGGCCATTCAGCCAACGTAAGCAGAGGCGGTGCGGTGAGCCAAGGGCGCATGGCGCAACGCTTCGTTGAAACACTCCCAAACCTTCGACCAAATCTCCGAGCGCCATGAGAACTTGCAGAAAGCGATGGCCAAAAAGGAGGAGGAAGCCACCCGTGCGCTCGCGCTCGCCGAGATCAGCAAGCGAACGGCACGGCAGCGGTGGCGGTGTCTCCAGAGGAGGGCGTCGTCACCATCAGCGGCGAGGTCGTTTCCAGCGGCATGCGTTGTGGCTCGAGCGGCGGCAGATCAGGCATCATACCTGATGAGCCCATGATGAGAACGTCACGTGGGATGAAGCGTTTTTCAATCAGCTCGACACATTGGACTGCACCCTGCAGGAACAGGCGGAGCTCAGGGTCGTTGAGAGTGAGCCGGCGGCGGTCCAGGACAGCGTGGTCACCAAGGCCGAGCAAATGGCCGAGTGGCGAGCCGACGTCTTCGCACTCACGCAGAAGGTCCAGGACTGGCTCCTCGAGAAGCGGTATACCGACGGGGCCGAGATCGGCGCTGGTGGCGCCGCGGACGGCGACGCGCAGTCGAGGGCGGGGAGCGAGGCGAAGTGCGCGGCGAGGCGGCAGGCCAGCAGCAAGCGGCAACCATAGCACGAGCCTCAATGTCAACGCCAGCGGGCCAACCCACTGGCCATCGCTCGGACGTCCATTCCCTGTGCTTTGTTCGGTTTCGTGCGTGGCTTTGTCGCCAAATGATCAAGGATGCTCCTCGATGGTCCTCGCCGAAGGAAAAATGCACACGTCCGAGCGATGCCAAGCAGCGGGCCAACCCACGGAAACGGAAATGCAACAAAGGATGGGGCGCATCCGTCAGGCCAGTGCCTTGGGAGAGAGGCAGCAGCCAAGGCGGTGTCAGTGGGCGACGTCAAAGGAGACTCGGCGACGGCGGCGGCAACATAATCGAGCGGCATCTGATGCCATCGAGGCTGCAGCGCCGCGCAGCTACATCTTCGGCTTCGAGCAGCAGGGAAGAAGAGAGTTGTGCACACTGCCCTACAGCAGGAACGCCTGCCTTGGCACCACGCCGTGGGATGTCCTGTCCCCTCCCACGGCGCGGAATAAATGTCAATCCATCGGCATCGTGGAGTCTCGCGTCTGTGGCCGCACTCGGGCGAAGTGGGCGCGACGGGCGAGGGCTCTCAATCTCGAGTTTCTTGGTAAACCTGCGAGGGGCACGAGTAGATCGCCCCCAGAGGCGATGGCTGGGCGCGCCAACGACGGTGGGAAGATCCTCCTGGCGCAGGGCAATCGGAACGTTCATCGCGTGCTTGATCAGCCTCGCGATGGAGCTAGCAAATATTTGGCAAAGGGCTCAGATGCTCTCGACTGGTTCATGCCGGCGCTGACACACCCACGCACACACACGCACACACACACACGCACACGCACGAATGGCGTCTCCCTGCTTGTGGTACTGTTACATGCTCGCCCGTCGATGCAGTTCTCGGATGACAACGCTCAGCGCGTCTCCAATGTAGTCGCATTTCTCCAGTCGGTGAAATTACCCTGGCTAGCCATCGGAAAATTCAACATTGACGTCGAAGTGTTCGGACGTAGCGCATTCTGTAAGCGCGAGGGCGGAGTTATCCGCAGGGCTGGTCTTGAGCATGCTTGCATCGGGACATCGAGTTTGCCATGATCTCAGGGTGTTGCATTCCGTACATGCACGGCGTTGAATAGTGTACTTGGCACGCCATGGGCACCTCACATCGGTTTAGAAGTGCGCTTGAGAGGAGCTGGGCATCAATTCATATGCGAACGCTCGATGTGGCAACCATACTGCAACAATGTGCTCGACCTCAAGTGGAGGCAAGTGCTGGCTACAAGTCGAATTCGAAGAACATTGAGCAGCAGGCATTCGTGCATAAAAGACGTGAGCGCATCAGAGCTGAGTGTGAGGATCTGTACGCTGATTGTTTGCCTAACGACTCTCAGCGTGGTCCTATCAACTCTGGAGGTCACGACCCCTCCCCGTCCATTTTTTTTTGCTTCTGCCGAAATCACAAGCCACTGCTGACGGCCACTGCGCCGGCCTCAAGCCCGCGCCCAAGCCGGCGACGCCTCGCAGAAGAGGAGGCGCTCCTCCTCTGGGGACAGCGCGGGAAGGCAGGCCATGGACCATGGACCATGGACCATGGCCGTGGACCCGTCCATCTCGTCGGGGGTATAGGCGTCAGTGGAGGACCCCCGCTTAGAAGCTTTCGGGTTCGGGCCCGAGGGGGAAGTGGATCCTTGGGCTGACGAGTCGTGCTTTCACCTTGTGCATGCACAGTCGGCTCCTGTCTTGCACAAGTTGGGGGTGGGGTCCCCCTGGAAGGGGTAGGCAACGCTGGCACGGGGAGTGGCAGTGAGGGAACGGGAGAGTCCTCCCCGGCCGAGCGCCCCAGGAACTCTGGACCCCTGGAGGGGGGGGGCGATGGTCTCACCCCAGCGGGTGCCTGTCTCTCCTGCCCCCCGCCTCTACTTTGGTCCCTCCTCGTCTTCGTGGGAGGCTCAAGTCTCCTGGCACGCACGAGCCATTCACGAAGCTCGGCCCCCTGGTTCGGCAACCGCTGGCCTTCCGAGCTGGCGGCGCCCAGGTTCTATACATCAACGACGCGTGCGCCAGGTCTGTGGGCGCTGCTGAGACCACCGTGTTGAATCATCACGAACTGGCAGCATGCACCGAGTTCCGGAGTGCCGGGTGCGCCACCAGTGCTGCAGCGAACAAGCGAGCCGAGCACGTGCGCCAGGAGTCGCCGCGAAACTGCAGTTCTACGTGGCGGTCTCGAGTTCGCACTGTGGTGCAGCGGGTGCTGCGACATCGGAGGAGGCATAATGGAGTACAGTCGGGGCGCTGACCTAAGGAACCCTAAATAAGGAACGAGGCCCCTTTTCTCCAGAAGTTGAACTTCGATTTCCCTTCGAAAACCTGAGGAAAACGTGAGGCAAACTAAGAAACAATTAAGGAACACGGAGCCCCTACCCAACGAAAAGAGTTCCTTCTTCAGCGACCCGACTGTAGTTCAGTTAGCGCACCTGTCAGCAGCAGCCGACGGAGGAGGCTCAGCTTCTCCAGTGAGCGTCGATGCGTGGGATGGGCTTCTCAACAGACGTCGGCGCATGTAAGATCTGGATGTTGAGCAGCTGGTAGTTCTGTGTGAGCAAACTTTCAGGGTCCCTAGGCGTGCTCACAACAATGCTGCTGCAATACCCTTCAGAGAGTTTCAACAGTGGTTCAACTCTATAGAGGCCCAATGGCCGTGGGACAGCTCACAAAAACATAAACGAAAACACGTATCATGAATGCCAAGAACTGCGCGACCACCCTTCAGGACAATCGGTTTTGATGCACTCAAGAGACATTGTGGCCCGCAGCTTGGAGCGATACACCATTCATTGTGGAGGTCGAGTGTTGCATCATAGGATTCGGTTCTGGCAACTTGTGCACTCATTCGGACTCGAGCCGATGTTGAGCAGCTGGAGCCATTATCCATCAGTGATGTTCGCAGGGCCCTGCCTCGTATGAAAGCTCGGGCTGGCTTTGGCATGTGCAAACTTGCACCAACACGTTTCCAACGCTTGCCCGACGAGGACCTCCCAGAGCTGTGCAATATGTTCAGTATGGCCGAGGAAGGCCTCCCATGGCCGCGGCAGTCCTTGTGCGTTGTGGGCGAACTCCTGGACACGAAAGCGGGCAAACAACGACCGAGTCATCGGGTTGACCGGCACGCCGGCTCGGATGCGGGCCATGGCCCCGGAGGTGCAAATGACAGCGCGGTCCCTAGAGCAGGTGGTGGACCACCGGGACGCGGCCATCACGGACAACAGCGCGTCGAGAGAGGCGTTCGCCCGCGCGCTGGAGGATGAAGCGCGGGCACGCATCCATCCTCCACGCGACCATGATCTGATGGACAATACACCTTTCGACTATTCAATTGAATGGGAACCCCTGGCGGAATGTGCCTTAACGAAGGGGCTCCCAGTAATCTTTATACATCTATATGTGTGTGTATGTATATATCTATATATATATATATATATGTATGAGCTGCAGCCCCACCCCCGCAAGCGGGGGGGGGGGAGGCAGCTGAAGTCGGGTCCCCCTTTTCTTATTCCCGTCGCTGCGTGGGCGCTCTTGCCTGCGCATGCCTTCGTCACTGCGAGAAGCACAGCTCCCTCAAAGAACGGATCCGGATCGACGACCTCTCGCAGCGCGCCCGTAAACACAGTCCAGACGGCATGCACGAACGACACTGATCCGCGGGGCAGTCTCCACAGCGGCGGAATTCAAGAGACTCCACCTCGGCATCGCCGAGGAGAACGCCATCACGTGCTCGCACCGCGCCGACGCGGCGGCCGTCGTGAGCGCCTGGAGGCGCAAGGGCAAGCCCATGCGCGTGGCGCTCCTGTCGGCGCACCTGGGCGCGGACTCGAGCGCCGGGCAGCGGCGCGGGCGAGCTACGGTCAGGCAGCGGGGCCCCAAGACGGGGAGGGCTCGCGCCAGACTCTGGCTCTTCGCTCAGGCCGCTCGTCGGCGGCAAGCGTTCGCCCAAACTTCGGACAGCAGGCCCACGAGCTGCAACAGATTACAGGCATCATGTGCGGCAGCTGGATCGTCGAAGCACGGGCGATCTCTCAAGGAGTTGCTCGATCTTCGATTTCCTGGGCGTGAACCACGGTCCCTTCTTCCACGGCAGTGTGGTTCACCATGGATTTCGGTTTCGTTGTCCGAAGTTCGACTACGACGATGGATCGAGAAATCGTAGACATTGGCACTGGCACATTCCAGCAATGTCCGCGGGCCCATGACGACGGTGATCTTGCGCCTGCTCGAAGCTGGCTGGGCTCCGAACTCTCCTACCGACGAGGACAGACCTGACGCCAACTCCTCGGACATCAACGCATGGCAGCATCATGACAGCGGCTTCCAGGCGTTGGGCCAGGCGACCCCATCTCTTCGATGAGTTTCGAAAATATTTCGAGCTCAAGCAGTGGAAGGATGTCTCCATTCGTTATGTGGCGTTGGGCTCGAGCTCGGCGCGGGCATGCTGCCCCTGAGGAGCATGGTGTCGAATCTGACGCAAGCTCGCAAGGGACGCCAAGCATCATAGCTATTAATGCCAAGGTCGACTGGCAGGTCTTGGATCAACCAACGCGGGTAGCAAACCAAACTTTGCGACAGTGACTTGTGTGTCGTTGCGGGTAAGGGAAAGAAGCAGCAATGCATCCGTGCTGGGCGTGCTTCAAACATGTTGACGTTCGTGCCTCTTCCGAATCCAACGACCCTTTGCCCCAAATAGCTGCTGCGTGTGAGTCTTGTCCGTTCCCGCCCCCTGGACTCCTCACCCCCCCCGCCCTCGGTCGAGAAAGTGTCGGGGAGTTTCGTTGTCGGGGGGGGGGGCCTGGGGCTTGACTTTCTCTGGGCTGGCGCCTCTCAAGATCCTCTGGTGGTCCTCGGGGGCGCCTCAGGAGTCAGGAGGCCAGGACACTCACGACCCCAGGCTTCGCCATGTCATGTCAGCTTGTGATTAACAAATCCGTGGCGGCGCGTGTTTAACAAAAATAATTCCCCTGATTTGGCGAATCCTGGGGGGGGGCGCCCGCCATGTTGAAATCAACGGCGGCGCCGCCGCTGACTAGCACCGACGCCCAGCCGCCAGCGGGAAGGCGACAGACAACACAGACTGGGGGAGGGGAGAGGGGGCAGGAGGCAGAGGCGGCAGAAGAAAGGACCGTGAGCCAGGGCGACATCTATTCGAAATGAAACAGAAGAACTGCTGTCGGCGCTCGCCCCAGCACCTTCCGTGCTCTTGCCTGTCGAACCGATGCGTTTCCTTTGCCCTGGCCGCAGCTGGGGGGGGCGCCAGCTGCCCCGCGGGCCCGCGAGCAACGCGGGCTGGACGAAAAGGGGGCGCGGCCGAGAGGGGATGTGCCAAGCAGCTCACATTGTTGACTTTCCGAAAGCCTCTTTGCGCCGAAAGCGGCCATGCATCGAGGACTGGCCCCTCAGCGGGGCGACCGAAACCAGCTGCGCGCAGCAGGATTCGCAACCCCCCCTTTCGTTCTCCAGCTTTCCGTCCGACCCGAGCAATGCGGGCAGTCCTCCTCCCCCCCTCAATCGTGGTTTTTGTAGTCGTCGACGGCGACGATAACGCCGACGCCGACGACGATGACGACGACAACGACGACGACGAAAGCGAGCACGGCGACGACGACGACACGACGAAAACGACGACGACGACGAGAACGACGCCGACGACGAAGGCGAGGACGAAGACGAGGACGAGCACGAGGACGAGGCCGAACGGCGGCGGCGGCGACGACGACGACGACGACGACGACGACGCGACCGACGACGACGACGACACACTGCGGATGGATGCCCTATGGGGGGGGCTGCACACGCCCTGTGATCTCGACGACGACGACGAAAACGACGTCGACGACCACGACGAAGACGACAACGACGACGACGACGACGACGACAAGGACGACGAAGAAGACGACGACGACGACGACGGCGGCGACGACGACGACGACGACGCCTGAGAGGCTGAAACAATTCGCTTCGGATGTGTACGACCCCTATATCACATCCATACGAAAAGGCAATCGTTTGGAGGCTGTCATGCAGGGGAGACACGATCCCCTCGGCGGCCCCAGCGACGACCCCCTGGTGCGCGTGTCTAAAAAACATGTTTCGCGCCCCACGGGGTCCATTCATCAGCTCCTGGGAGGGATCGGGTCATTTGTTAATCACGAGCTGACATCAGGTCTAGTGCTTCCCACCTTTCTCCTCTGCTCCTCCAGTTCTGGGGCCCCACATGATGGGCCCACTCACGGGGCCCTCCCAGAGCTTCGGGTGCTCGAGTGGGTGCTGCGGTATTTCAAAGGCGTTTTAGCGTGCGTGGCCGATTGAGCCGAAGTGGCGCGAGGCTGGCATTCCGAGCTGCTTTCGCAGACCAAAGGGGGCCCCGAGCCGACATCTTGAGGGAGACCGGCTCCCCTCTCGGTTGCGCAAGGAAGGGGCATTCACGCGAGTGCCCTCCCTTTTTGGCGGGGGCAGGCGTCGTGCGCAGAGAGGTCCCGATCTGGCTCCTTCAAGGCAACGCTGGTGTCGACGCACTTGCAGGGCGAGGCCGCCGCGCGCGCGGGTCTCCCAGGCCAGCCGCCATTTCGTGCTCACGATCGAACATGAGGCCCTTCTCGTTTGGAGGCTCATTCGTGTTGGACTCGACTCTATCAGAGCCCCACGGTTGCCGGGGGAAGTACAGGCCGGAGCCTCGCGCAGTGCTGTGCCCTCCCTTCCCCCTCCTCCTCCACCTATACCTGTTGCACGTTTCGGGTCCGCACACTCCCTGACTGAACACGGTAGCGCGTGCAAAGTATGTCAAGGATCAACGACTGAAGCGGCGTTGCCGGGATGTCTGACAGGTGAGCTCTTCCAACTCCTGCACACAGATGGCCAAGTGTCACGAGTTCCAAAGGGACGGCGTCTGAACTTGGCTGGAGGTTGGACCAACCCCTCACACGCCCTGAACTACCATCAATATCTTACACTCTGGTTTTGGAACACGCGTGGTCTCTTCGGTCAGGCCCCGCTCAAGGGCCTGGGAGAAGAACCTTGCAGTCTTTCTGTGTCTGAGGCCAGGCGCGAGTACCTTGACAGGACACGTCGCGGCCTGTTTCCGAACTGCTAAGCTGTAAGCCTGGTTATCACAACATGATGGCGGAAGACCTGGAAGTCCCCATCCTCCCTCCCTGCCCTCATCCTCCTCCTACCCCTCCTCCTCCTCCCCCTCCTTCCTCCTCCTCCCTCCTCTCCTCCTCCCCTCCCTCTGTATAAAACGGAGCGATGATGTCAGGATGGAACGGCCTTTTTTCCCTACGTTGGTAAAGAAAGGAGTCATCACCGCGCGCGGGGAGACAAACGGAATGCCGTCGAGGCGTGTCCTTGTGAGTCGATCGCTCTGCCATGATCTCGTCAATCACGACCCGCATCGAGGGTCAGAACCCGTCCAAAGCGCCGTCGCGAACCCGACTGTTCCTTCTACACTATTGCGAAGACAAGATCAAGATGAATCCGGATGACCGTACATCGAGAATCTCTGATAATCGGCGGGTCTGGAGCGTGCGTCCGGCGCGGCGGCCTGTCCAGTGCCCTCCAGGGAAGCTCTGAAAGCGTTCCGGAACGCTCTCGAGGGAAGCATCTTCACTCTAGGCCAGACTGAATCCTGCCCTCTCCCGCTCTCCTCTTGGAGACGTCCTGTCCACCTCACCGATACTGGCCAAGCTGGCCCAAAGACGGCCCAAAAGTTCCAAAGAGAGAAGCCTTTATGCTCTCTCATCCCTCCACACCTCTCTTCACCCTCCCTCCTCCCTTCACCCACCTTGCTATTTCCCCTTCCCCCAATCCCACTCCCCTCCCACCCTCGTTCCTACTGTTGTTCCCATCCTCTTCCTTCACCACCTGCCCCTACTCCCCCGTCATCCTTATCCCCCCCGTTTGTGTGTTTGTTTGAATGTGTGTGTGATTGTGTGTGAGTGTGTGATTGTGTGTGATTGTGTGTGTGATTGTGTGTGTGAGTGTGTGTGTGTGTGAGTGTGTGTGAGTGTGTGTGTGTGAGTGTGAGTGTGAGTGTGAGTGTGAGTGTGAGTGTGAGTGTGAGTGTGTGTGTGTGTGTGTGAGTGTGTGAGTGTGTGAGTGTGTGAGTGTGTGAGTGTGTGAGTGTGTGAGTGTGTGAGTGTGTGAGTGTGTGTGTGTGTGAGTGTGTGTGTGAGTGTGTGAGTGTGTGAGTGTGTGAGTGTGTGAGTGTGTGAGTGTGTGAGTGTGTGAGTGTGTGAGTGTGTGTGAGTGTGTGAGTGTGTGGTGTGTGAGTGTGTGAGTGTGTGAGTGTGTGAGTGTGTGAGTGAGTGTGGTGAGTGTTGAGTGTGGAGTGTGTGAGTGTGTGAGTGTGGTGAGTGTGAGTGAGTGTGGAGTGTGTGAGTGTGTGAGTGTGTGAGTGTGTGAGTGTGTGAGTGTGTGAGTGTGTGAGTGTGTGAGTGTGTGAGTGTGTGAGTGTGAGAGTGTGAGAGTGTGAGAGTGTGAGAGTGTGAGTGTGAGAGTGTAAGAGTGTGAGAGTGTGAGAGAGTGAGAGAGTGAGAGAGTGAGAGAGTGAGAGAGTGAGAGTGTGAGAGTGTGAGTGTGTGAGAGTGTGAGAGTGTGAGAGTGTGAGAGTGTGAGTGTGTGAGTGTGAGAGCGTGTGGGTGTGTGAGTGTGTGAGTGTGTGAGTGCGTGAGTGTGTGTGTGTGTGAGTGTGTGAGTGTGTGAGTGTGTGAGTGTGTGCGCGTGTGCGTGTGTGCGTGTGTGCGTGTGTGCGTGTGTGCGCGTGTGCGTGTGTGCGTGTGTGCGTGTGTGCGTGTGTGCGTGTGTGCGTGTGTGCGTGTGTGCGTGTGTGCGTGTGTGCGTGTGTGCGTGGTGTGCGTGGTGTGCGTGGTGTGCGTGGTGTGCGTGGTGTGCGGGGTGTGCGGGGTGTGCGGGGTGTGCGTGC
>CAUYUJ010019838.1:30000-49789 GCA_963575745.1 Prorocentrum cordatum | reverse complement strand
TGCGGGCGGGCGGGCGGGCGGGCGGGCGTGCGTGCGTGCGTGCGTGCGTGCGTGCCTACGTGCGTGCGTGGGTGCGTGCGTGCGTGCGCGCGTGTATGTGTGTGTGTGTGTGTGTGCGTGCGTGCGTGCGTGGGTGCGTGCGTGCGTGCGTGCGTGCGTGTGTGTGTGTGTGTGTGAGTGCGTGTGTGTGTGTGTCCGTGCGCATGTGCATGAGTATGCTCATATGTGTTGGTGCATGCGTATGAGAGGAGAAAGAAACAACTGAGGTTCGGGAGGTGCCGCGGGTGCGGCGTGGGTAGGGAAGGAAACAAGAGTCCCATTTACGATGCGGAGAGCACTGTTTATCTCGAGGCCCCGAAGGGGCGGTTTTGTAAGAATCAGGGGGCCTGTTAAAAAAGCCCCGACAATGCTTTGTTCTGGAAGTAACCAGTGTTTTATCTCGTCTTATCAGAAGGCCGCTCCTACGTCACACACTGTAATCGCGACGTCGTTGTTTTACATCATACGCGCTAATGGCTCCGTGAGGCGGATCTGGAAGAAAACCACCAGGTGTGACACAAATCAATCCGCCCAAGGCTCAGGCCCAGATCCTCCGACGACTCGGAATTTGGAATCTAGCGCCCCTGTATTTCCCGACCTCTTCCCGGGGCCGGCTGCTTCTCCCGAACCGCTCCCTGACAACCCCGCGCTGCCCGAGGAGCGGCCGCTAGAGGCCGCGACGGCCGAGAACCCTCCTGGCTGGACCGCTCACCTTCCGAGCCCCCCCGGGAGTCTGGGCGCCGACGCTGCGAAGGGGCGCGCGCTGCCTCGGCGGCCAGGCGCGAGAGGCCCCCCCGCATCATGCCGCCGCTCCGGGCGCGTGCCGCCTGGCCGCCTGGAGCCGCCGGTGCAGCGGAAGGGCCAGGGACGCGGCTGGGAACCGAGCTCGCCCCCCCTCCCCCTCTGCTCCCGCCTCCCCTCCCGGCTCTCTCGTCCTGGCTCTGCTGTGCCCGGGCTCGCGCTCGCCAGTCGCTTTGCCGGCTCGAACCACCTGCGGGCGCGGCCCCTGCTCTTTCCAAAATGCCGCCCACTTTTCCCCAAGTCATTGTCAGCGACGGCCGCGGCTCCAGCCCAGGTTTCTGGCGAGAGTCCCTCCTCCTCTGATTGTTTTCTCTTTTCTCGGGGAGGGGGAGCCATCTCCCTCCCCCGCCCCCCCTTCCCACCCTCCGACCTCATTCCCCCCACGGTCTCCCTCCCTCCCTCCTTCCCATATGCAGGCCCCACTTTGTTCGCCCCATCCTCCCCTCGCCCTCGTCATCCCAATGTTTCTTTCTCGTCGCCCCTCGCCCCACCCTCCCCCGTCCTCTTTCTCCCACCCCATGGGCCGCCGTGGATGGAGGATAGAAACGAGGGGGGAATGAGGACGAAGGACGGGCGAGGAGGGGCGAGGGGCGAGGAACGAGCGAACGGAACTAGGGGCGGGAAACCGGCGGCGAGGAAAGCGCCCACGCCGCGCCGCGGCCCCCCGCCATTTCCGTTGAATGTTCTGGCGGTGCCAGCTCGCGCCCCCCCCGCTCCAAGCGCGCACCCCTCGCGGGTGCGCTCGGGGCGCCGGCGCCTGGTGCATGCAGATTGTCGGGGGCAGCCCAAACCGCAGGGAAAACGGGGTTCGCCAAGCAGTGGGGGGGGGGGCCTCCAGGGGGAGGGGCCTCCAGGGGGAGGGGGAACAGACATATGAAAAGGGAGGAGGAGGAAAGGGTGGCGGAGGACCGAAAAAGAGGAGGAGGAGGAGGAGAAGGAGGACGAAGAGTTGAGCAGGAACCGACCGTCCCGGCATTCCTATCGTCCTACCACGAAAGGTTCGTAGAATCCGAAACTGTTTTTTTAATAACAAAAACAATGTTCTTATACCATAAAGCCGATGTGCTAAAACGAGGCAGTGCAAGCCAAAAGCGTTCGAAGAACATTTCGTCGAAAGCACGGAAGGTTCTTAGAACATTGCTTGGTCAGGCTACGAGCGAGCCGGGACGCGTCGCCACTGTTTGAAAGGAGGAGGCCGGGGAAAAGGTGGCGGAGGAGGACAGGGAGGGAGGTGGAGGTGGAGGTGGAGGTGGAGGTGGAGGAGGAAGAGGAGGAGGAGAAGGAGGACGAATAGGACGAGGAGGGAAAGGAGGAGGAGGAGGAGGAGGAGGAGAAGGAGGAAGAGGAGGAAGAGGAACTATAATTGCGGGGGCCTGGGATTCGGACGAAAGAAAGCAGTGCGGCAATGAGAAGTAATCAGCGGGATTGTCAGGCCATCCAAATATGTTTCGCGCGCGCCGGCGTTTAAGCTAAACGGCGACAGAGCATCCGATGTTAATCGAGATTTCGCAGGCAATCGAACTGTGGCGGGGTGCGCAGGAACGGAGGAAAGGGAGCCAGAGCTTAGGGCGGCACTGAAGAAGCTCGCGCGAGTAGGAGTCGCGCCCGTTCGGCCAGGCCGCTTCTGCGTTTGTTTAGATGACCCCTGGGCCGCGGACGACAAGGTCGTAAAAGCTTTCGCAAAACCAAGGCGCGGCGGCTGGCCCCAGGCTCGCGTGGGAAAGCGGGATTGAGGCGCGACGCCGCCCTGACCGGGCAGGATGGAGAAGGTGAGGGATGGACAGTGACCGCGAGGGATGCGCAACTCCTTTTTGCATCATCGCCTCTGGCTCACCAGCTAAGTAGTCCTGAGGGCTGGGAGCCGCTGCGGCTTCGCTGCGTCCTCACATCCTCGCTGGGCGTGCCTGGGGTGGCACTGTCTGGCGAGATCTTGCGGTCATCGTCGTCGACTGCTGCTCGCTCCGCGGCGGCAGCCGCTCGCGGACCCTAAGCCTTTTCGCCCCCGCGGCGCGCCATCTCTTCGGGCTTGTCGCCGTCGGGCACGCTCTGTTCCTTGATGTTGTCATTGCCCTTGCACTTGCCTGCAGCGATCGCTGCGTGTCCGCATGGGCCGATCGGCAACGCGCTGCTGGTGCGCTGCCAGAACGGACGTGGTAGAGGTGGTCGCCATCCTGAGCCGCGGGAAACTCTGCTCCTGCATCCCATCTCCCGGCCCCTCTGCTGCTCGGGCGGATGCGACGGGGGCCTTGGCGCGGAGTGGCGCGGGGGCGCGGCCGGCGCGCGCTTGGCCTGCGGCGGCGGGGGGGGGGGCGACGACCTCGGAGCAGGCCTGCGAGGGGGGCTCTCGCTGGCGGGCAGCCCCGTGCCCCATGGCAGCTTCGCCCGCGGGAAGGAACGGACCCCGGTCGCCCGGGCGGGCCCGCGCGCGAGGGGCCAGACATCGCGGGCGGGCGGCGACGACGGGGCGACGGAGGGCGGCTGCGAGAGCGAGCGGCGCGGCCCGAGCCCTTAGATGTCCTCGCGGCACCAGCTGTTCCGCAACGCGCCCCTGGCCGCGCGCCTGGATTGCGCCCTCCAGGTGCGAGAGAGCTTCCAGCGGCGGCGGCGGCATTCCTGGCAGCCTTTCTACAATGGGCGGCTGCGACTGCAGACGGCGAGGCGGGCGGGTTGCAGGCCGAGCGCGTTCGCGACGCGATGGGCCGCCCCCGCGCGCCACGGGCGCTTCATCTGGGGATGCCGCTTCCGTTGGGGACGCCGACGGGCCCTTCCTCGGCTGCCGCGGCGGAGGCAGCGGAGGCGGAGGCGGCGTTTCCCTCGGCGCGTGGCCGGCGTGCGCGGCAACGGGCGGCCGCCAACGCGCGGCGGCGCGCGGCGGGGGGCCGCGCGCGGGCCCGCCGTCGCGCGAGCTATAGGCAGCGGGGCCCCGCGCGATGCGGCCAGCCGGCGAGCGGGTCTGCTCGCGAGAGTGACGGCGGCAAAACCATATGCCCCTTCTCTGGCTATCCTGGCTGACCTCAAGTTTCTCGCGAGCGCGCGCGCGTGATCGGCATGCTTCTGCGCCATCGCTGCGCCGACGAAGTCGCGCTGCAACATGCGCCCCGACCACGGCTCGCGCGGCGGCGAACCTCCTGCATGCGACGAGGATGGGGAAGGACACGTGGTCTTGGGAGATGGAGCACGAACAGTCAGCAGACCGGCACTCCTCTGCTCAGGCGACGCCCGGCGCTTCAGGCCTGACAGCGCAGTGAGCTTGCCAGCCGCGTTGAAGGCGACAATGCGCGACGTGCGTGGCCGCTGGCGAGAGCCGCCAGATACGTCGTGGAGGCCGGATATGTCGATGCTGCCCTCGGCAAACCCGCTCGCGACCGCATCTAGCGCGCCCCCCCGGCGCAGGGCCCATAAATGGCCCGAACACAGGCCGCGGAGCTAGAACACGCACAACGAACATCATGCCAGAGTCTTGGTCTGGTAGCCGTCGCGGCTGTGACCGCGCCCGTGAAATCCAAACAGAAATGCGCGTGCTGTGCGAAGGGCATCTGGCCGTCTCGTTGGCGACGTGCCGCTCCGGGACCAAGCGGGCCCGTGAACGCCGCGTTGAATGCGGCGCCCAGAGCAAGGCCGTGATCCATCAAACTGCTCGCGGCCATCAGCTCACTTGCGAAGGTGCGTCGCGTCGCCGTCTTGACAGAGCTGCGCTGCCAATCCAATCGGCGATGTGCTTGTCGACCAGCGAATGCCTTCTGGGCGCCAGCGCGCGCGGCGCACGCGCGCAAGAAGGCAGCTCCTGGGAGCGCCCGCCTAGATTCGGCGCCTTCTTCTTGCCCCCTTCTCAACGCTGCGTCGGCGTGCGCGCCCAATTTGCCTGCGCAGCGGATGGGTGGATAGTGGATTCCCCACGGCGCGGCCTGGGTCCATCTAACAAAAATGCCGTAGTTGCGCACGCGGCCGCGCGTCGGAGCAGCCGGTGCTATTCCGCAGACGCGCAGATCGATGCTAGCGACGTGGGTGAAGGCCGTGGCCATGGCCCGATCGAGGCTAGCTAAAAGCTGGGCTTGCCATCGAGCTGGGCAGTTCCGATTGCTCTCGGGGCCTGGGTGAAATAGATTTTGCCCAGCTCGCATCCACCGTCGCCCGCGGGTGAGTGGCGCGCCCCGCGAGATGAAGGCCCCCTTGCTGATGACCAGCTCACCCTTGCAAAATGCACCCTCTAAACACTTGCGCAGCTTCGCCTTCTGCCGGGGCAAGCCTACTACTACTTACACATCGCCCACGTGCGGGATGGCTTGGTGCATGTGGTTTAGGGATGGGCCAGCATCTCGGTGCGTCTTCTCACCCGGCGCCTGGTTGCTCCACGTGGAGGACCGCTGGCGCCGGGTCGAAATTGCCACATGCCCCGTTGCCGCCAACAGGGCTGCGCGCTCCTCCTGGGCCGCGGCTTCCGAGCGTCTCCCTAGTAGCTGACTCCTTCTTCAGGCAAGATGCCGTTGCTTCCCGCGGGCCGATCATCCACCCTCGGCGGGCTGCCTCGGGTCAGCGTCGACGCGCTGAAGCCACGGGGCGTCAGGCTCGAGCAGGTGATCTGCACTTTCTGCGCAGGGTCTGTCTTCGGTCACTTCCACTTGCCAAGCCGCCGGCAGTCGAGGATGTCGCGCTTTCCTCGGAGCGTGCACCGCGAGAAGCAGCTGCGATCCACCCATGCTTGCACATCCTCCAGCACCACGGCTACAAATGACGTGCTCCCGGAACTCTTCCGGGGCGAATAGATCGGAGCCGCCCTCGATCACGGCTTCCTTGGTTCCTGCCGCGTGGACCAGGAGGCGCGCGCACTGTCCGCCAGGGAAAGGATGGTCTTGAACAAATTTGCGCGTTTCGCCCGGGGCCAACATGTCGACGCAATCAGATCGGTGGAAATTTCGCGCGGTAGTGAACGTGAGGGAGCTCATTGAGGTTCGATCCCCAATTCCTCATAAAACGGAACAGAACAGCGCATCCTGCATGACTGTCTGTTTGTAGCGTGACAGGGAGGCCCGCCGCGCGGCGTCGATCAAGCGTTGGTCGCGCAAAGAGTGCCCGCGGGATCCCTCAGCGATGGAGGACAAAGCCCCTTCGCCATGAGAGGTCGTCTGGGCGCGTGCCGGCTTCCAGCGGATTGGCGCTGCTTCGCCTGACGTCTGCCACGTGGACCTCGTCCCCCCCGAGATCTCCGCAGCAGCGTCCAGCTACCTTACCTGAGTATGAACACGAGGTAACACATCTTGCTGCGGTCGGGGCCGAGAAGCTCAACGAGCCTCCATCTACCTGCAGCAGAACTACACCAAGTCTTTACTTCGCGGCGGCCTGGCTTCCCACAGGACCAAGAATGATCCATCGATATTTTCTGCGGGCGCGATGCTGTTTTGGCTGCGGCCTACCTGGATGACCGCAACAACGCTGCAGGTGAAGACGTTCCTGGCCGGGTACTCGAGACCGAGTGCCACCTGGCGCCGGGTTGCGGCGATGCTCGAAGCCGCGCGGGTATCGGCATGGCCGAAACGTTGAAGCGTCTTCGCAAATAGGCTTGCGAGTTGCGCGCTACTCCGGCTGAGTCACCTGGGAGCCTGGCGCTGCGCGGTGCGGCTCCTCTGTAAAATCTGAAAACTACCTGCGAACGCAAAATCGGAAAGAAACTCGGTCATGCTGACTGGTAAGCAGTGGCGCCGCAGCTGCTTGCCAACGCATCGCATTTCGCGCCAAAGCATGGCGCCGCGCCGATCGATGTTTCGCGCGTGCTGATGGGGCTCGGACTCGGACCGCGATGCCGCGTCGGTCGAAACGCGGCTCTGAGTGCGCCAGGCGTCCGTAATGTGTGCGTCTTGACTGTCGTCGCTGGTCATGCCCGCAAAGCCTGCAAACGACGGCGGCGAGCGGAGAGCGCTGGTGTTGATGTTCGGTGCGTGCTCCACGATGCGATCCACGCGCCTGAAACTAATCGCGGAAATGTTGAACTCAAGCTCCCTGGCTGCGCATTGGTTGCCCTCCCCAAGACGTCGCAGCTCCACCGTCGTGAGCGGCTCGGAGCCGCAGCGTGGGAGACCGCGAAAACGGCGCGTCGGCGGTCTCGTCGCGGCGCCTCGAGAACGCGAAAAACTCGCGCGCTGCCTGGGGGCGCGATCCCTCGCCCAGCGGACCGGGCTGAGAGGCGAAGTTCGCGATGCAGCAGGTCGCGGCGCCCCCGCGCCGACCGCTGACCGCGCCTTCCCCAGTCGCATCCGGGAAGCATGGAGCGCAAGAGCGACGGCGGCGCGCTGCCCGGCGCTGTCCGCGTCGGTGGCGAGCGCGCCCCGCGCGAGCATGTCCTCGACGCATTTGCTGGATGGACGCGCTGACTCGCGCTCAGGCGATCGCTGGCGGCCGGCGGGGAGCGGCCTCCCCGCGGCCGCCGCCGCCGCCGCCCAGCGAGCCGCCCGCCGGGCACCGTGCCCGCGGGCCAAGGGCAGGCCGACCACGAAGAACATGAGGATGCTGCAACATGGATATGCTCCTCGGTGAGATTCTACCACGATGCGAGCTGCGGAGGCGCCTCGGGGTTCGAGCCTGCCAGGGGACGAACGCCGCGTCGAAATTAGAGGCGGCCGCATGAGCGATGGCAACATTGGTTGAGACCGCGGGTGGTGAAGCGGCTGCGTTCACATTCGCAGATCCACTCGGGCGGTGCGCCGCGCTCGCAAGGACCGGCGCCGCCGTCGCACGCGTCGCGAGACGCGGCGCTAGCCCAGGGCTGAGCGTCTCCGTCGTGCCTGGCGCGAAACAACGACCGGTGCCTGTCGGGCGCGACGGCTCGCGGGGCCATCGTTCCCGCGGGCAGGTCTCTCCGCGGCGCATCGCCCGCGGCTGCTTTTGCCCTCGCAGCTGGATCCTCGCAGAGACCTGAACGAAGCTGTTAGTCCGTGGGTGCCCGGGTCGAATTGCCGTCGGGTTTGCGAGACTGCCGCAGGCGCAAGCTGTTCGACGATTGGAAGATGGTACCAGTGCGGAGGCGAAACGAAGTGCGAATGAACGCCCACGTCGCGCTCTGCGATCGCGAGCCGGGGTCGCCCCCGACTCCGCCATTAACTGGTGGCCGCGGGCGTTGAAAGCTTTGCGAGCGAGAGCACTGCGGCGCAAAGACGCAGGCGACAGGCATTTCAACTCATCAACGCACGTTTAGTCCGCACCAGCGCTCGCGCCAAACGGCGGAGAGCCAATGGGGGCGAGGAAGGGGGGGGGGGGGGGGGGGGGGGGCGAGAAAGAGGACAAGGGGGGCGAAGAGAAAAATCTCGGGCGCTCAGATGCCCAGGGAGATCTCCGCTGGTTTCCACTCTGGGGGGGGGGGGGGGGGCGCGGTCTCGAGCGGGCCCCGCGGGGGCGGGCGGCGGGGCGACGGGGAGAAGGCGGACCGGAGAAGGTCGACAGGAGGGGGGGGGGGGGGGGCGGCGGCGGGCGACGACCTGGGCGTAGGCGAACATCAGGACGAGAACGCCGAGTAGGGCCGTGAGAGGGGGAGATTGCGAGGTGGGAAGGGGGGGGGGGGCGCGGAGAGGGCGAGAAATTCAAAGGGAGCGGGGGGGGGCATGGAGAGAATGGCGCGACAAAGGCGGGCGGAAGGAAAACGATGAGCGCGGGGGCGACAGAGAGAAAATGAGAGAGGACAAACAAAAAAGAAAGAAATAAATAAAGAAAAAGGAGGGGGGGAGACAAGAGAGAGATGGATATATATATATATATATGTATGTATAGAGAGAGAGGGAGATAGAGAGAGAGAGAGCATGAGAGAGCAATGAAGAGAGAGAGAGAGAGAGAGAGAGAGAGAGAGTGAGAGAGAGAGAGAGAGAGAGAGAGAGAGAGAAGAAGAAGAAAAAAAAAAAAAAAAAAAAAAAAACAAAAAAAAAAAAAAAAAAAAAAATGGACAAAACAGATAACTAAATATCTCCCACATCGATCTCCCTGCATGACTCCGAGATGGATGCGCCGACCGCGGGTCCGCTGAGACCCGCGCCCACGAGAGCTGCCCCGTGCGCGAGTCCTCTGTTGCGCGCGCGCGGCTCCAATCGCGCCCCCATCTAATTTACCCTTTTCGCGCGTCCTGCGCTGCGCGCGGCTTCCTCTGTTTCGCATGGCTTCCGTTGCTTCCCGCGCGGTGTTCCACTTCGCACTTTCGCGCGCCGTCTGCGGGGGCCGAGCGTCGGCGCGGCGTGGGCTCGACGCGAGGGCGCGCGCCGCTCAGCCGCTCGCGCAGCTCTCGCTGCCGCCGGCGCCCCCTTGTTACAACCCTCCTCTGGTGGGCCCGCGTCGGCGTCGATGAGCGCCGCGCGTCTGCGCTCGGCCTTGCCAGGCGCGCTCCAACGCAGGTCCTCGGCCGCCCGTCGGAGCGGCGGGGGGCGCCCGTCGCCGCGCGCCCCGGAGAAGGCGCGGTGGGAGAAATGCAAGTGCATTTGGGCTCGGGCGCGGGAAATGCGCCGCCGCCCCCAGCGCTGCCGCGTTCTCGCGCGCTCAGCCTCGAAGGGGAAGTACGGGGCCCAGCGGGGGGCGGGCCTCGGCGCAAACTCCCGCGGGATGGCGCAGGCGTCGCGCTCGCGCCCCCCCCCCCCCGCGGTCGGCCGCCTGCTCTCCGCGACGCGGCCGCAGTCGGGGCGCCGCAGCTTTCCCTTCCAGGTCGGCGCCTCGCCCGCCTTCGCGTCGAGGCCGACGCCGACGTCGGGCCCCCCCGCGGCTCCTCGATGTTCTCGCCGGTCGGCCCCCCCGCGCAGACCGCGCAGGCCCTGGGGGCGGCGCGGAAGCAAGAGCCCCCCGCGCGACTCGCGCGCCACGCGTTGGCCATGGCCCACCGCGTCGCCCGCCGGGGCCGGCCGCCTGCAGATCGGCTGCGCAATCGAAGTTGGGGTGCCGCGCGCAGTCGCGCGCTCGTTTCGGGCCAATCCAGCAAGTCCCTCTTGGCCGAGCCCTCGCATCATCGCGCCGGGGTGCGCCGCGCCGCGGCCCGCCTCCGCGGCGGCCGCTTCGTCTGCGCCTCGCCCGGGCGACTCTCTTGACTGATGCGGGGCTAAAACTTGTCGCTCGAGTCAACTGCCAAATTGCCCCTAGCGGCCGCGCGCGCGAGGTTCGCGGGGGGCGCCCGTGGCCCCGAGATCTCTCGGGTCGACCGCCCCGCGTGCCCGAGCATCCACGGAGCGCGCCTTGTCGGCGACGTAGCCGATGGCCCCTGGCGGCGAAGGGATTCCGCTGCGACGGAGCCCCGCGGCCTCGCAGCGATTGCAAGCCTCGCCCCCCTGCCTCGAATGGGGGGCGCTTCTGGTCGCGCCCGCTGCCCGCCAGCCCCGACTCTCACTTGCCGATGACGCCGCTGCTGCGCGGCAAGCGCTAGGGGCCAGCAAAAACACAAAATTAGCCTGGCGAAGGACCCAACCATATGCAGTTGTGAGTAATGCTGGTGTGAGCACCGTCTTCGGTGGATCTCCCTATGGGGCCGCGAACCGTTTGAAGGGTGTGCCGACATGGGTGTGGGGGCGGCATGCGAACGTTGCCACTAGGGCCTTCGGTGGAGCTCCTTATGGGGCCACGAAACGTGTGAGGGGTGCACCGAAGTTGGTGTGGGGGCGGCATGCGAACGCAGCCACTGGGGCCTTCGGCGGAGCTCCGTGTGGGGCCACGAAACGTGCGAGGGGTGTGCCGAGTTGGTGTGGGGGCGGCATGCGAACGCAGCCGCTGGGGCCTTCGGTGGAGCTCCCTATGGGGCCACGAAACGTGAAGGGTGTGCCGAAATGGTTGTGGGGGCGGCATGCGAACCCAGTCGCTGGGGCTTTCAATGGAAATTCCCATGGGGCCACGAAACGTGCGAGGGATGTGCCGAATTGGGTGGTGGGGAGGCATGCGAACCCTGCCACTGGGGCCTTGGGCGGAGCTCCCTATGGGGCCACGAAACGTGTGAGGGGTGTGCCGAAATTGGTGGTGGGGAGGCATGCAAACCCTGCCACTAGGGCCTTCGGCGAAGCTCCCTATGGGGCCACGAAACGTGTGAGGGGTGTGCCGAAATGGGTGGTGGGGAGGCATGCGAACCCTGCCACTGGGGCCTTCGGTGGAGCTCCCTATGGGGCCACGAAACGTGTGAGGGGTGTGCCGAAATGGGTGGTGGGGAGGCATGCGAACCCTGCCACTGGGGCCTTCGGTGGAGAGCTCCCTATGGGGCCACGAAACGTGTGAGGGTGTGCCGAAATGGGTGGTGGGGAGGCATGCGAACCCTGCCACTGGGGCCTTCGGTGGAGCTCCCTATGGGGCCACCTATGGGGCCACGAAACGTGGGGCCACGCGAGGGGTGTGCCGAAATGGGTGGTGGGGAGACATGCGAACCCTGCCACTGGGGCCTTCGGTGGAGCTCCCTATGGGGGCACGAAACGTGTTGCCGGCATGCGAACCCTGCCACTGGGGCCTTCGGTGGAGCTCCCTATGGGGCCACGAAAAGGGGTGTGCCGTGTGAGGGAGTGTGCCGAAATGGGTGGCGGGGTAGCATGCGAACCCTGCCACTGGGGCCTTCGGTGGAGCTCCCTGTGGGGTCACGAAACATGTGAGGGGTGTGCCGAAATCGGTGGTGATGATGATGATGATGATGATGATGATGATGATGATGATGATGGGAGGAGGGAGGGGGGGGGGAGGAGGAGGTGAGGAACGCGGGGCGCCGTCTCTTCAAAACGAAGACCCAACACCACAGGATGGTTGGGAAAAAAGGTATTGCACACGAAGGGTTTTGGCTCCACCAACGGTTGAACGCATGCGCGCGCATACCACTGGACCCCCAGCGATACGAACCAGGGTTGCTGCACGGCCGTGCTCTAGAACGCACTTGACACGCATGGCGTGGCAAGGCTGTCGGCGGCGACGAGATCCCCAAATCCGCTACCAACAAACAGTCCATGGTGGTGTGGGACAGCCAAACCGCCGTGCAACGTCAGTTTGTTCATCCGTTGACAGCAGCACGCGTCGCGGCAGCAGAACGCAGCGGCGCGCGCGGGCATGCAGGGCCGGCGATGTGGCTGGCCAGCTGCCAGCGAGACTTCGGCAGAAGAGCCGAAATCCAGGTGGGATCGTCTTAAGCACGGTATCCGGCGCAGCTGCATCGCACTGCCAGGCGGCGCGGCCTTGCGACTGCAGCGCCCGGCCCCGCGCGCTCCTCGAGGCGGGAAAGCATGCCCTACGCGAAGGAATCGCGCGTGGTCTTGCGGGGGCGGCGACAACGATCGCACGAAGGAAATTCACTCGCGCGCCCCCCGTGCCAGCAGCGCAACCGCCGCGCGCTCGCACGAGACTTCGCGGCGCACAAAGGAATTACAGCAACGCCCTTTGGGTCGCGCTCTTCGCGCGCGGCGCCAGCTCCGAGCTGGAAAGGGCGGGGGGGCCGGACAAGGCAAAGCAGGGGTAAGCGAAAAAGAACAAGAGGGCGAGACAAAGGCGAAGGAAGCAACGGAAGGGAGCCATAATGCGCGCACGCGAAGCTAACGCTGCGCGCCGAGACAGTTGTTCGTTCGTTCGGTTGGCCGTGCGGCAGATGAGAGAAAAAGAATTGCTTGCTGCCCATCGAAGAGACTTCTTGGGAATAAGACTCGCGCTCTCTTCCCGGCCCCCTTTTCCGCGCCCCGCTGCGAGGGCGCGACGATTTGTTCTGGCCCGCGGGCAGAGGGCTGCCACTTGCCGGCGAGCGGCCTTTCCACCCGTCACGCGTTCCGAACACATGCGACCAGCTAAACGCACTTGCCTGGCAGCGAGACGGCATTGATCATGATCGGGGCCCGCCTCCATGACCCCGGCTCGCGTCGCGCAGGCCCTGCGCCTGGCCGCAAGCAATTCTTGTCGGGGAATGCCCCTCCAGGCCCCCCCCCCCTCGCCCCGCCTGCCCCATGGCGACGGTCGGCCAATCGACCCAGTCGACGTGGCTGAACTGGGAGTCTGCTTTGGCGCTAGCTCCCTGGTCGCAAGCGCCGCGCGCCCGTCTGCCTCTCGGCCGCCGCTGCCAGGGTGACCGCGACGCGCTTCCCCCCATCCCCCGGCCCTGCCTCTGCGGGCCATTCGGCGGAGGTTGCCATGCAAGTCCGGGTCGCCCCTGCGCGGCTCTCGCGTTGGCGGACCCGGGCATCCGCGACCGTCGCCTCGGCCGCGAGCAGGCGCTCCGTAGGCGCCGGACCTGGGGCCGCCGCTGCCAGCGCCGCCTGTCAGCCCTTCCATGGTCGCGCCGGCTTCCATCTCGGCCTCGTCGGCTGCCTCCTGGAACGCGGCGAAGGGCGCCTCGCGGGCCGCGTCGACCGCGGCGTCGCATTGCGCGCGGCGCCGAGCTTGCTGTCGGCGACTGCGGCTTTGAGCCCTTCACGCTCTGCCCTCCCAATCCAAGCCCGCGCTCATCCGTGATGTTGGCTTCCACCCCGACGCAGTGGCCATCGAGGTCCTCGAGGCTGCTTCTCGCGCTCGATTTGCTCCACGATCTGGGACGCTGCTTCTCCCAGTTGCCGAGTTTGCGGAATTGTTTGCGCTTCTGCTGCTCGAGCATGTGCTTCGCGGCCTGGGGCGAGCCTTGCGTTGCGGCCTCTTGCCTCTCTTCGCGCTCGGCGGCCAGATGTCCGAGCGCGTCGGCGATGTCCTCGCCTGCTGCCCCTCCCCCGATCTCGGCCTCGAACTCGATGAAGGCTGCATGCGTGGCTGGCGTCGCCTCGCGCTTGAGGTCTGCCAGTGACTTCGTGATCTCCTCGGGCTGTTGGGCCTGCTGCTCGAAGCGATTAACCTCCCGAAGAGCGCGCTCCGTGGCTGCCGTAGCTGGCGGCGCCCGCGCCCCCCCTTTGGTGAAGGGGTCCCACTGCGAGTGAGCATGCATCAATTCCAAGCCTCACGCTGCACTTTGGAGAAGCACTTCTGGTCGCACTCGCTGCGCTTGAGCCTCGGCGCTCAATTGTAGATGGAGCCACACTGGCACGGCCTGCGCGGTGTCCGCAGTCCTCGTAACACCACGAAGCCCGTTTCTGGTGGCAGCGGCGGGCCCATGCTGCTGGATATTGAATGCCTGGGTTAGCCCTGAACTTGAAAACAACATGGATCACTGGCCACAGACCCACGGCGTCCGTGGAAACACCGAGAACAATGAGCACCTGGAGCCAACACCTTGAACCAACATGCGTGACCTTGACGAGGGTATGGGAACATGCTACAAGTGAGTATGTTCGGAGTGAAGGAGAGTACGACTAGGAGTGGGATCGGCGTGTACATGTCGAGCGCGTCAGAGGGCCTCGCCTCTTCCCACCCTCCCACCCACAGCATATGAACCAAATACGGCACAACTGGATATGGGGATTGGAGCACCTTCCCACCTCGCAGACTGAGGGCGCTCGCGCGGAAAACGGGACACTGCGCGGGCCGCGCTGGGCTGGGAGCGGAAAAAAAAAGGTTCCGATGGGGCGCGGCGAAAACGGACCATGTGCCAGGCCGACGCAGCACTCCCACGCTCACTAACGATTTTTTTTACCGCCGCAGGCGGAAGCGCCAGCGGCGGGAGGTCGCGAACGGGCCGCGGACGCGACTAAATTACCTAACGCGCGCGGGGCCGCGGATCAGGCGGCTCACGACAGCGTCCACACTAACGAAAGGCGCGGCGTCGGCATTTCGCCCGCTCCCGCGCGGCGTCGCTGCCGCGGTCGCTCCACGCACGGTGCGGCGACATAGCCATGCCCCGCGCGGGCGCGAAATGCCCACGGAGCTTGGGCGAGGGCGACGAGCTGCCCACTTGCGCGCCCCCCCCCCCCCGACTTCGCAGGCAGAGAATTTGCGCCGCGCCGAACGGAGCGGCACTTTCACGCGAAATCTGCGCGGCGCCGAGGCGAGAACTATATGTTCACCCGCTCGCGCGTCGACGACGTGGCGTGCGACGATGTCGCGCCGCGGCCCAGAAGGAGCTCGATTCTCAAGAGGAGTGAGCCGGGCGCCGAGGCAAGAGCGGCATTTCGACCTTTCGCGCAGGATGTGCGTCCCTTCCTACTCCTGGCGCGCATTTTGCAACATGGACAACGTAATCACATCGTCGACGTTGGATTGGTTTGTTCGCACGTGGGATAGAAGGACCTGGGATGTGCCCTTAGCGGCTGGCTGCATCGGAGGCTGAGAAAAGTGAAGTAAAGTAGGCTGGGACAGGGTAGCGTCAGGCAGAATAGAGTAGGTAGAATAGGGTAGATGGTAGAGCAGTCGGGTCGAAAAGAGCAGATCAGAGAAGAGTGGAGTAGAGAAGAGTAGAGGGGAGGGAGGAGGGAGTGAAAGCAGGAGGAGAGAGACGACGAGAGGGGAATTTGGAGGAGAGGGGTGGGCAAGGTGTAAGAGAGCTGTCCCTGTGGTTGTCGCTGCCCACCCATGGTGCAAGAAGACCCTGCGCAGAGAGACGGATCAGCGGCGGTTCGCGCACGCTGGCACGCGTGGCACTCCCTCCCAGGCGACCCCGCAGATGGGGGGGGCGGCCCTGCAGCAGCAGAAGGGGTGGCTCTCCTCCTCGCCCCCGCCTCATCGTCCTCCTCCTCCTCCTGCTCCACCTCCTCCCCCTCCTGCTCCTCCTCCTCCTCCTCCTCCTCCTCCTCCTCCTCCTCCTCCTCCTCTCCCTCATGGCCCCCCATCGTACGCTCCCCCGCTCGCCCCCCTCACCCTTCACCCTCAGAGTGATAAACTGCATGTGTCCTTCCCCTCGTCGTCGTCGTCCTCCTCCTCCTCCTCCTCCTCCTCCTCCTCCTCCTCCTTCTCTCCTCCCGCCTCATCCTTCCTCCGCCCCGGGGAAGGTACCTGGCGCTGGGGAGGCACGAGGCACGACCAAGCCTCTCCAGGAGGAACGGAACACCCCAGGGTAGCCGGCCCCGGGATCGGCGGCCACCCTCACTCGGGGGGAGGGGGGTGGGAGGGCGATCGAGGGGGGGGGGCGACAAGGGCTCCGCTCCCCTGGCCGGGTTTCCCCCCCTGGCTCGGGGCATCCTGGCCCCATCCCCCGCTCGCCGCCCGGCGCTGGGAGGCAGGGCGGACAGGCCGAGTGTGGTCCGCGCTCCCTGCCCCTTCGGGCGTGCGCCCACGAATTTGTTGAACGCGCTTGGCATGGCAAGGCAGAGAATGACTGCCTACCAGACCAACCCAGCCTGACCCGAAGACCCAAAGTTCGGGTTGGGGGGGTACAGGTTCCCCATGTCTTTGTTCACTGTTCCCCGACGCCCCTCCCCACCTGGGAATCGAGGGAACTGTGGGCCTTCGGTTGGGTTGGGGTGCCATGGTGGGTGGTGAGAGAAGCGGAAACAATTTCTGAGGCGCTACCTCGACGAAATCTGGGTGGTCGGTGCGACCTCCCAGTGCGATTCGTCCATTCGTATATTTCTGCAATGTTGCGCATGGTTTCCTACTGTTTCCATTGCCCAAAAGCTTTTCAAGTGTTCCGCTCCTGCCTGGCAGGGTCTCCCACCGCTAACCTGGTCCCCCGACCAGGATGCAGTCTTTTCATTTTGTCTCGTCAGTGAGCAAGCGTTTGCTGACCACGACCATCGCGTCCAAAACATCGTCCGGCGCCTCCTCCCCCCGCCCCTTCTTACTCCTCTTCACCCCACGTCGTACGCATCCTGCTTTTCCAACTAGTCCTGTTACGGTGCTTCCTCCTCCTGCTCGTATTCCCCCTTCTTACTCTTCCCCGAAATCTCCTTCCTCAACACTCCTCCTTCTCCACCTCCTCAACCATCTCCTCGCTCCTCATGTTCCTCTCCATCCTCCCCCTGCTCCTCCTCCAACCTCCTCTTCCTCCTCATCGTCGTCCTCCTCCTTCTCCTCCTCTTCTGCCGCATCCTCATCCTCCCCCTCTTTATCCACGTCGTCCTGATCCATCTCCTCCTTGTCCTCCTCATCCTCCTCCTTCTCCTCCTCCTTCTCATATTCCCACTGGCTCATCTCGGTAAGACGAAGCCAGGACGAGGATGAATTCGGGTGAGGATAACTCGAGCATCTCTGAGATCTGGCGGCTCTGGAGAATGTCTCGGGCGTCGCGGCCGTCTCAGAGCGTTCTTGATCGCTCTGAGAGCGTTCCAGAACGCTCTGGAAAGGGGTTTATCCTCGTCCTAGCCCCGTCCGATTTCGTCCACGCCTCCGTCTCACTCCCCTGGCCAAGCCAATTCCAGCCTATGGGCCCCGGACTGGTGCGTAGACCCTGCCTGCCCCGCCCCTGGACTGCACTGCAGCAGAGAAGGTGATTTCCAAGTGGGCCGACGGACGAGTTTTCACGCCGAGTTGCGCGGCGGGAATGCGGAGGTGAGGGAGCAGGAATGCGGAGGGAGGGAGGGAGAGGGGGAGAAGGGGGGACGAGGAAGGATGAGGAGGGAGAGAAGGGGAAAGGGACGAGGATGTGCGGAGGAGGATCAATCAGACACAGGGATCCCAGGGAGGAATGGGGGAGAAGTCGAAGGGGTGTGGGGCAAACAGGCCCTGGTCACAATAGACAGTTAGGTGCCACAATACTGACACTCTGCATAACGTGGATTATACGCGCCCAGGGGTTATCACACCAGACGGCAAGTGCATTCCCCTGCACTCCTCCCCCGTCTCACTTCCTCCCTCCCCTCCTGGTCAACTGCATCCTGCTGCCGCTGCTCCCCCTCCATCGCCCCTCTTCCTCCTCGCCCTTCTGTATGTCTCCCATGCTGGTGCTCCTGCCCATCAGAAGTGGAGGGAAAGAGTCAGCAAGGGGGGGGGGAGGAGGGAGAGGAGGAAGGACAGTGGGGACCCAACTGTCCCTCCTCTCCTCCTCGCCATCGTCTCCCCCCCTTCCGCCTCGTCGCCCTCCCCTCCCCCCACCACCCCCTTGCAGCGCCTGGCCCCTGGCCGTGCCTCCGCCGCCCCGCCCAGCCCCGCCCTGAAGGAGTGCCCCCCCTTCAGCGAGCAGGACGTGCCAGGAGCCCGCGCGCGCGAGGCCCGCCGCTGGCGCGCTGCCCCGTCGCGACCGAGGCTGGCACGGCAGCCGCGCGGTCGGCGCTGCACGGGAGGGCTCCGCGGCCGAGGCTCGGTCCAGCGCCGGCTCCGGGCTCCCGAGGGCCCGTGGCTGTGCGGGAGCTCCTGTTGGGCCCCTGTCTCGGAAGGCAATTTCGGGGGCACGCTTCGACACCTGGGGCCCCCTGGCCGTGCGGGAACTCCTTTCCTGGAGCCGTCCGTCTCAAAAAGGCCCCCCCTACACATCTCAAAAGACGTCGCTGGAGGTTCCTCGGGCCGCGCGTAGCCGGGGTCAACACTGTCGGGGGTCGGCCCATCTTCCCCTGTCCCCCCAGAAGACCCGGGCTGGCGCTGAGCCGGGTCCGCGCATCCCCGAAGAGGAGGGGGACGGACGCTCGACGTCGCTGTCGACGACGTGGATGGCCCTCGCCTTAGGAAAAATACGCACGTCCGAGCGATGCCCAGGGAGGCTCTCATCGCCGCGGCTGGACGCGGTTGGCGGACCACTGGGACCCCAGCTCAGCCCTGGCCCGGCCTGGCAGTCCCCGAGCGGGCGGGCCCCTCCGGGCCGCCAGCGGCGCCGGGCAGAGCACGCCGAGCGACGGGCGGCGGCTCGAAGCTTCGGGGCCTCCAGGAGGCCCACCTCGAAACCCTGGGCCATCCTACAGATGGTGGCGGGGGAGTCCCCGCGTGTGTCTCCGAGAAGAAAGAGAAAGAGAGAGAGAGAGAGAGGAGAAAAAAAAAGAAAGTGGGATCGGGGGCGCCCAAACCTGCGGTCCACCCTGCGACACCCCTCTAAATCTGGGTGCGAGCGGGCCCGTGTAACACACCTTGGCGGCTCCTCATTGGGATGCCCAAGTCCCATGCCTTCGCATGAATGGGTAAGTTTGAGTACGAGCAACATGTCTTAGCGTGTTAACATAAGAACAATCGCAATTTCGTTTCGCATCTTCCAACCGCGAAAGTCAAGTTCGGCCTCGCCACCCCTCTCCACAATCAAATATGTCTGACCCGGAGATAATAACCACTCAGGGGTTAAAAGGGAGGTACTTTTTATCCGGGCAACGGGGTTAGCGAGTTTGAGTTTGCCTGCCCAAGTAGGGCGCATTCTGAACATGAATTGGTCTGATTGTAAGAGAGTCTATTCGAACGCGCGTGTTCGTGCGACCTCTGATTGGGATTAAGTACCACAAGTGGATGACGCCCCATGCAAATACGAAAATTAGTGTGTGTGTGTGTGTGTGTGTGTGTGTGTGTGTGTGTGTGTGTGTGTGTGTGTGTGTGTGTGTGTGTGTGTGTGTGTGTGTGTGTGTGTGTGTGTGTGTGTGTGTGTGTGTGTGTGTGTGTGTGTGTGTGTGTGTGTGTGTGTGTGTGTGTGTGTGTGTGTGTGTGTGTGTGTGTGTGTGTGTGTGTGTGTGTGTGTGTGTGTGTGTGTGTGTGTGTGTGTGTGTGTGTGCGTGCGTGCGTGCGTGCGTGCGTGCGTGCGTGCGTGCGTGCGTGCGTGTGTGTGTGTGTCGGCCTGGGTATGGGTGACAAGATGACCTCCAAGATGGCCCAAGGTGGCCCGACCTGGCTCAACATGGTTTCCAAGATGCCCCAATATGCTCCAAGACCGTTCAAGGACGGCTCCAGGTTGCCGCGGGGCCTTCCACGGAAGCCCCCGAAAAAGGCCTATAAAAACCCGCGGGTAACCACTGAATGTTACCTTCTCGCCTTGTTGCTGTCGACGGCTGCAACCGCGAGATAGCTTCGAGAGAGCCCAAGAGGGCCCAAAGAGAGGCCCAAGAAAACCCCAAGACGGCCCCATGAGCGCCCACGAGCGCCTTATGAGCGCCCCAAAAAAAGGCTTAAGAGGCGATGTTGGGGGCTTCCGGGGGGGCAAGCTGATTAAGGACCCCCCTTCTTTGCTCGAGCTCTCCCAAGATGGCTTCAAGAGGGCTTCTGAGGACCCCAACACAGCTGCAAGAGA
>CAUYUJ010019838.1:0-25000 GCA_963575745.1 Prorocentrum cordatum | reverse complement strand
ATCTCGGCGGAGGTCTCCACAAACTTTCCGGGTATTACACATGAAATCTCTGGGAAAAAACTCTGGAACATCTCCTTCGCGCAGCAATCTCCCGAAAATCTCTGGCAAATCTCTGGCATGCAGAAATCTTAGACAAATCTCCAGGAAACCTTCAGCAAATCTCTGGAATATCTCCGGCGTGCGAGAATCTCCGGGACACTTCCGGCAAGCCTTCAGAAAATTGCCTGCTGAGGTTTCATTGGAGATTTTTGAAGCGCAAAGAGTTGTAGGAGCTTCGCCGACTAGTTTTTAGGCGCGGGCGCGTTTTGGGGATTTGCCGGAATATTTTAGGAGCGAAGATGTTTTGGATATTCGCGGGGAGTTTTTTGGAGATTGAGGATTCGCGGTACTTCGCGGGGAGATTGTTTTTGAGATTCCATGGCGGTCGTGCTGCCATAATTGACCAAATCTAACAAGCGATTACTCCTTGGGAGAAGGCCCCCCACCGTTATCCAGCCCACCCAACAAAAGAAGGAAACTGTTCTCCGCCGCGACAACGACGACGACTACGATAACGAACGCAAGGAGGAGCAGGAGGAGGATCAGCAGGAAGAGAGGGGGGGAGGAGGAGGAAAAGGAGGAGGAGGAGGAGGAAGAGGAGGAGGAGGAAGAGCAGGAGGAGGAAGAGGAGGCCCCGAACGCCTGAGGCAAAACATCCCGATGATCCGCCTTCTCACTGGGTGGCCGCCTCCTTGGCCCGAATGCGGAAGAGGAGGACGAGGAGGAGGAGCAGCAAGAGGAGGAGGAGGGGCGAGTCTGTTAGCCAACGAGAGTAACAAGGGGGGAGAGAAACTAGACCTTTAGAGGTTACGTCTCCGCCCGCGTGGGCATCAACACCGCCGTACCCATCGTCTTCGACTCCAACTGCCCTGGCCGAAGCTGCTGCGACGGCATCAACACCGCCACGTCGATCGCCCGCGTCTCCAGCTGCCCGGGTGAGCGCCGAATCGAGGGCATCAACCGAGCCGACCGTCTACGTCTCCAGCTGCCCTGGCCTGCGCCGCATCCTCTACGACTCTAGCGGAACCAGCCATTGCGGCCTCGTGGGCATCAACGCCGCCGACCTGATCGTCCACGGCTGCAGCTTCCCCGGCCAATGCTGCTTCGAGGATACGCCGTGCCAATACTGCAACGTAGGCTGCGAAAAGCGCGTGGAGGGCATCAACACCACCGCGACGATCGTCTACGTTTCCAGCTGCTCCGGCCAATGCCTTCGCGGGCATCACAACCGCCGAGCCGATCGTCTACGACTCCGGCTGCCCCAGCCAATGCTTCTGCGAGGTCATCAGCACCGCCGAGCCAGCCGTCGACGACCCCAGCTGCCCCAGCCAATGTCGCTTCGAGGACACGCCGTGCTGGTACTCCGACGTGGGCTGCCGCGGCCTCTGCGCGCGCGCAGCGCCGACGCCGACGCCGCCGTGCCTGGAGCGAGGCGCCGCCGTGCCTGGAGCGAAGGCATAGGCGAACGGCTCGGCGGTACTGTACCGCCGAGCCGTTCGCCTATGTCTTCACCTGCCCCAGCCAGTGCTGCTTCGCGGGCATCAGCACCGCCGTGTCGATCGTCACGACTCCAGATGACTTGGCCAATGCTGCTCGAGAACAGCCTGCTGGCCATCCCGAGGCTCAGGCGCACGGGGTCAGGGGACTCGGAAGGTGCACTCTTCCCGTTCCGCTGCAGCCGAACGTCAACACAGGTCGCCTCAGGATTACGCCAACAGCCTGGCCGCCACCACCCCAAAGGTGTGCGTACAAATCACGCATCACAACGTACAATCAGATATTCCGAATGATAGCTGCCTTCTCCGCGAGTTGTGCTCGCAAATATTTTCTCTGTTCGGTACATGTGACTGTCGTTTGCAAAATGTTGAAACGTACTTTCTTGAGTTATATCACGGCTGCGGCCCTGCTTCGTTGTGAACATATGTTATATTATGTGTGTGCGCTTGATTTGCAGCTTGAAATCGATTGTTGGTGTGCTGATTCGATGTCCGTGGGCTATATGTTGCATTGCTCTTGAGCGCGCATGTTGTGATATCACGGCTGCTGCTCAGCTTCGCGGTGGGTAACGTCTGCACGATGTGACCGAACGAATCAAAAGTTTTGGAGTAGTGCGGCATTGTTGTTGTTTCCACTTGTGCATTCCCAGTGCTCGGCCTTGGATATTTCTCCGCGATTTGCCAACTAATGATTTCACCGCACGTTCATCATCGCATTGTTATTCGTATCATCATTATTATGATTACCCGTATTATTATATTATTATTAAACGTGCGTGTGGTCTATCTCACGGCTACGGCTTTGCCTCGCCGAGTATGTCCTGTGCACTGTGTCTGCGCTCGACTTGCAGCTTGATGTCGATTGGTTGCACGCTGGTTCAATGTCAGCAAGCTTTTTTGCATCATTATTCAGAACGCATGTTCTTATCTCACGGCCACGGCTTCGCCGTGCTGTAGACTTATGTTGCATTAGCTCAATGGACTTGTCTTGTCGGTTGACATCGTTCCGTCGTTATCACCGGTCCCCTGCAGTGTGCTCAACCTCGCCGGCATCTGTGCTGCGTGCTCGGTTGTGACCGCCTTCATTTCCTGCTCTCGCGAAAGTCCTTCTCTTTCGAGCGATATGGGCTCACCATCCATTTTATCTTCGCGGCAACTGCCGGGCTGGGACGGGGCTCCCGCGCACCCGCCTTCGGGCCCTCCTCCAACAGGGGGGCGGGAAGGGGCTCCCGCGCTTCCGCCTTTTGGTCCCCGCCCCCCGCCAGCATGCGCAGGATCGCTGAAGCTGGGGCTCTCTCGCTTTCATTCCCTGCCACACGCGCGCGTTTCCTTGACAGCATTCATGCCTCGTCGCCTCTCCCCCCTGCTCGTCCTCCTCTCCCCGCCTTTCCCCCCTCCCCGCCTTTCCCCCCCTGCTCGTCCTTCTCTTCCCGCCTTTCCCCTCTCCCCGCCTTTCCCCCCTGCTCGTCCTTCTCTGCTTGCGTTTCCTTTACACATAGATCCTGCGAGCGCACTCTTTCTTCGTGCAGGCCCGCTATGGCGTAATCTGCCGCCGGGCCTCCTCCCCTCCTCGTCTTCTTCCCCGCCGTGGTGCTGATCGTCGTCGTCGACCTCCCCTCCTCTCCCCGCCGCACCGACTCTGACCAGGATGTCAGATGCTCCGAGCGCTCTTGCCCCAGTCCCCTCAGCGGGGGGTTCGCCGCCCCCCGCGCGAGGGGCATCCGCACACCCCACCCCTCTGGCGCTGCGAGCGCCCTTCTCTGCCCCCCCCTGGCGGGGGGCAGTCCGCTCCCCGTGGAGGCAGGGCCACCCGCGCGCCCCACAGCCAGCCCGGCAACGCCGTGTGCCTCTCTTCGTCTGCCGTCCTCCTCGCTCCGTTCTGCTCCCGTCGTCGTCGTCGTCGCCGTCGTCGTCGTCGTCGTCGTCGTCGTCGTCGTCGTCGTCGTCGTCGTCGTCCCCGCCTCTCCCCGCCGCCCCCCTCTGCCCAGGCACGGCCTCCGCGTGCGCTGCCCGCCTGACAGGCCTCCAGCCGCCCTGTGGGCCCTCCTCTCGCCCCCGTGCCCGTGTGCTGTGCCTCCTTCTTTCCCCTAGCCTCCTTCCTCGGCTGGCTCCTTCCCCTCCCGGCGCCTCGCTTCCCCTTGTGTGTGTGGTATCCCCTTCCTTCCCCTCGGCTTCCCCTCCCCCGTCCGTCGGCCCGCCTCCCTCGGCTGTCCGCCGTCGCTCCTCGCTCCTCGCTCCTCCCACTCTTTGCTTGACCCCCCTTTCCCTTGTCCTGCTGGCCTGAGCCGGCTTGGCGGTTGCCTTGCTTTCCCGCCGTTCCAGCCGCTGGCATCTTCTGACTACCGGGTGCTCACGCGGCTTCCCTCGCGCGAGTCGGACGGTGTGACGAGTCGCCCACCCGCGACGACCGAAAAAGTGTGTGTGTGTGTGTGTGTGTCTGAGTGTGAGTGAGTCTGGATGTGGGGCGAGTCTTGTTGCGAGAGAATCTGAATCTGACAACGAGTGATCTGAGTGTGAGTCCGAAAGTGAGTGAATCAGAGAATGAGTGAGTCCCATAGCAAATGGGTCTGAGTGTCAGCGCACCTGAGCGAATCTGACATAACCTCAGCTTGACTGAAAAATGGAGACTGGAGGTAAGAAGGTGGAAGCGTGAGAAGAACCCCATACACGGGATATGAAGGAAAACGACTGGCCCCGAACCACTGGCCCCTGGATGGGATCAAGAGCACACGGCGCTCACATCGCGTCTCCAACAGACCTGAAACGAAAACAGGGGGGTTGACTGCAACCACTTCCCAGGGAAGCCAGCTCGAACTTTTGAGATGGTAATTTCCCCCCAGCCAAAGAGCCGAACACAATGACCATCTGCAACGTTGGAGAATATGTTGTAAATATGACGTGGATACACATCGGACGCCGACAACGAACATTGAGGGAACAGGGTACGGCCTGTTCGTGTCGTGACGACTTCAACGTTGGTTTCTGACCCCGCGTGGATCGGTCAATCTTGCGCGATCGCTCGCGCAAATCGTTCGACATCGGGCTGTTCCAGGTCACTGGCGGCGTGCAAACTTGATCGCCCGAGCTGGGGTCGCCGCCGTGTCGACACCGCACGAATCTGCAAAACGTCCTATCCCCCTCTGCCTGGACACCCCCGGATCGGAACCCTCCAAGAGCGATGTCCCTCCAGGATTGCGCCCGGCTCAGCGCTCGCTCGGAGAACTTAGCCGAGCCATTGCAAAGAACAAGGAGGAACAAAAAGAGGAAGATAGAGGAGATGCCGTGAGAGAGCAGCGCCAATGCAGCAGACGCGACGGACGTGCGGGGAGTCGTGAAACCACGGCCACCTACGGGGTGGAAGCTGCACTATCGGTGGGGACCGGTGGAGATAGACCTAATGGACAACCATGGAACGGATGCAGCCGTGGAAAGGACCGGCTCGGTGGAGACACGCTCGGTAGACTAGCCGAAGGGACATTGTGTGGATGCATGGAAGTTTACATGTACATGCGGAAACAACTGCAGCGGCGTCAGGCCACAGGACATGAGAGAGATGGGTCAGAAGGGCAGGGCGAGTGTAGAGGTGCATGATGCTACATGTTTGCCAGCGGTTAATTGTTGCACTCTGGTTGGGGCACGCTGCGTGATGCAAGCTATTTGGTGCAAGGTCTATGGTGCAACCTCTGTGTCCAACGCAACGTAGCTCAATCCAGGTGTATTCTACGCGGTGAAAACAGCGTGATGCAAGCCATGCGGTGGAAGCTGTGCGGTGTAACCTATGTGTTGCAAGCTGTGTGGGGCCCACTATGTGGCGTTAGGTATGTGTACCCCATGCAGTGTAGCATGTGCGGCGTAACCTGTGTGGCACAAGCTGTGTGGTGCAAGCTGTGTGAAGTGATGCCAGCTGTGTGGTGCAAGCTGTGTGGCGTAGCGCCGACGGGCACCCAGCACGAGCCACCCCGCGGCGGGCACCCAGCGCAAAGAACCAGGAGCTAACACCCAGCACGAGACGACCACGAGGCGCTCACAGACGGGCACATGGCGGGAACCCGAGAACACCACCCAGTACGAGCAACAACCTGGAACCACCCAATTACGTCGGAGAGAAGGGGGCCAACGTCGATCCCAAAACAAAGTGTCATTGCCTTGCCCTCTGGTCTGCATGTGCGAGCTATGTGGTGCAACATGTGCAAACAAGGTGGATTACGCTACACAGTCAAAGATACGTGGTGTAAGCTATGAGGAGCAACGTCAGCGGTAAAAGGCATGTGGTGTAAGCAATGTGGTGCAATCTGCGTGATTCAAGCTACGTCGTGTAAGCCATGTGGTGGAAGCTATTGGCTATAAACTATTGGAGAAAGCTGTGGGGTTCAGGCTCTATGTGGTTTCGTATATATATATATATATGTATGGTCTAAGCCATGTGGTATAAGCTATGTGGCGCAATCCACTTGGTGCAAGCTATGTGGGATACGATATGCTGCGCGAGCTATGGTAACACGGTGTAGGCTATTTGTGCAAGCTAGATGTGATGAGCTACGTGGTGCGACCTATGTGGTGAACGCCGCGTGGTGCGATGCGAAATCCGCTGGCCCTTCGGCGTGTGTAAGAAACTTGTCCGTTTGAGTCGTCGTCGCTTTTGTCGTCGTTGTCGTTGTAGTCAAATAGATGATCTTCCTGTTTTCCTTGTCCTCACGGGGAAGGCGTGGATGAGGGGGCGTGGGGGAAGGTGAAGTCGGGTGGGGCGGGGGGCGGGGGGGGGGCGGGTAGTGGGGTCCCGGGTCAGAGAACTGCCCCCCCCCCCTGGGGTCCCGGCGGGTCCCGGGGGGGATTCGCCAGCGGGGCTGCTGGGGGAACTCCCGCCTTCAGGGTAGGCGGCACAAAACGTAACGCCTTCGCAATATGGGATGTTATTGTTGGTGTTATCTATTCGATTAAAACTATGCAACATATTCCGTGTTTGATGCCATGTGGTGGATGTTGCAAGCTGTAGTCCCGTATGCATCTGCACACTGGGAAGGGCGTGTAATGAGGGCGACCAAACTGCCGTGCACGAGAGAGAGACAGAGAAAGAGAACAAAATACAGAAAGGAAGAGAGAGATGACACATAAAGACAGGGGCGAGCACACACACCTACATACACATCTGTATGCATGTAGGTGTTTGTATCTATATATATATACATATATATATATATATATATATATATAGATGCTCGCCCCCCCCCCACCCCACCCCCACATGATCATACACATTCTCCCTTGATCCCTCCCGTCCTCCCTCTCCCTTCCCTCCTCCTGCTCTTCTTCATCATGGTTTCCTACGTTGCCAGCCGCAACATTGTCGATTGCAATATAAACCGATGTAACCAAATACATTGCACGCCGAGGGATTGGCACCGACTCGAAGGAAAGCCAAAGAGTTGCATTCCAAACGCTTCGATGCGACGCGACTGCAATTTTTCGCGGCTCATTGCAATCCAATCGATTGCGTTGCAATCGGTCACTAGGAATCCTTTTGTTGAGGATCTTCTCCCCCCTCCTCCCCCTCACCCTCATCTGCCTCAGATTCCTCCTCACACTCTTCCTTCTCATGCGCCTAATTTTCCTCCTCCTCTTCCTTCTCATCCGCCTAGGTATCCTTGTTGTGTAAGTTTTCAACACGAACCCTTCGATGGAGGAGTTCTATCGGACTCTTTCTGCGAAGGGTTTAAATAGGAATACTTCTGCGGAGGGTTTCATTAGGATATGTATGTGGGAGATTTCAATGGGAATCCGTATGTGGAGGATTACCTCCTTCCTCCTCCTCCTCCTCCTCATCCGCCTCATGTTCCCTCACCCTCCGATATATATATATATATATATTATATATATATATATATATATGTATATATGTGTATATATATGTGTGTGTTGCGAGAGGGGGAGATGGAGAGGGAGAGGGATGGGAGAGAAAGAGAGAGAGAGAGAGATGTGGAAGTACACGAAACAAACCTGCACGCATCTGTAGGAGAGTGAGACAGAGAGGAATGTGAATGGAGAGAACGCGAATAGAGAAAGACAACGAGAGAGCGAGAGAGAGAGAGAGAGAAAAACGAGAGAGAGAGAGAGAGAGAGAAAGAGAGAGAGAACGTGGGGAAACAAACACAGGAAGCTCATGCATCGCAAACAATCAGCACGGGCAGCACAGCGAGGAGGAGCATGACAAACGAGCGCGGAGGGGGCGTGGCAGGAGCAGCTGTATGGAGACCCCAGTGCCTACCGCTGATAAGCTCCCTCAGCGACCGCCACCGCAAGCGCACTTTCCCCTGCGCGGCAATGCGACGCGGCATACCAGTACGGCGATGTAGGAGGACGGGACAGCAAGTGAGAACCTTGTTCGTCGGCTTCGGCACAGGCCCAACAATGTGCAAATGCATGCAAGGATCTGGAAAGAGGAAATCGCTGTACGGGAGAAACGAACAGACACGTCTGCGATAGAGGGGCGATCCGCAGTATAATGATGGGGAATAGGGGAGCATGTACACAGAAAGAGAGAGAGAGAGAGAGAGGCAGAAACATACGAGGTAACGTGATGATCAAGATGGACTGGGACTTGGTGGTGCAGACGGGCGAGTGGGACAGGGAGGCAGGGGAAGGCAAGCGGTGGGTGAATGTGCTCAGCTGTTCCCATGAACGACACAACATGGGAATGGCCACGTTTTGCTAACCACGGGGGAAACGGAATAGTACAGAAGGGAGGGGAGGCGTTGGCAACGCTTCGAACACTTTCCACATCGTACACGAATGCGGTGTGACCTCGAGCGCCACTCCGAGATCACTGAATAAGAAGGACTTGGGGAAGAGAATGGCACGAAGGTGGGGGAGACAAAGGGGAGGCGAGAAAGGGCATGGGGTTGAAAGACGAGGCGGGAAGGGTGGAGGATGAAGGGGGGAGGAGGAAAGGAAGCGAAGGGGTTGGTGGCGAGGCGGAGTTGAGGGGGACAGGGCGAAGGGGAGAGGAAACGGTGCGAGGGGGGTGCGATCCCGCAATATCTGACATCCTACCCCATCCGACTCATCAAGTCCCATTGCGCTGAACGGTTTTCCATCCGCCGACTAGGGTGTCATCGAGAACCTCGGTCCTCAAACGGCATTACTTCCAATCATCCGTTCTCCCTCCTCCTGTCGCCTCATCCTTCTCTTCCTCATTCTCCTCCTCAACCTCCCCCTCCCACCACCCTGGTGACCCCAGGGAGGTCACCCTGCGACACGCTGAGCCCCCTACGTACAGCTTTTCTCCCGTGTTCTAGTCCTAGCGCCCCTCCTCCTCCCGCCCCTTGCCCCCCACTCGTCGTCCTCCCCACCGCCCCTCTCATCCTACATCCTCCCCTCCTCGTCCTCGACGGCCCTGCGGGGCATGACGCTTCCTCCTGCCGCCGAATCGGTCCAATCCCCACCCTCCTCACCCCCCCCCTTCTCGACGGTGGCGGTGGACAAACCTCCCTTTCGTAAACCACCCTGTGGTGCAAAACGGCCTGGGACCGAAACCGACGGACCCGGACCCGCAAAAAATGACGGCCGCGACGCCCTCTCGCGAGACGCGTCAGGGTAGGAGGTCCGTCAGCCTCCGACCTTCTCGGGCTGGGCGGCAGGGAGGACGGGCCCCGCGATGCCGGAGGGCGGCCGAGCGTCGAAGCATGTGTGGGGCGGCGGGCCCGAAACCAGCCACAGGCAGCAGACTTCGCCCCCCCGAGCCCCCCCCCCGTCCCGAGTCCCCCCCTGTTCTTACCAGCCTCGAACTTATCCCTATCCCTAAGACTGACACGCCAAAAAGCGATGACATAGGCATGCGCCCTCAAAAAAATAAGGGAATCCCTAAGATTGGCATCCTGATGAGGAGATGCCCAGCACAGGGATAGGGATATGTTCCAGGCTGGTAGTGTTCGGCAGCGACGAAAGGGGCGCATAGCCCAGGGGCGGGCATTACACGTGTTCGCCCGGGAGCCTCTTCGAAAACATAGATCATCGGCGCGCCTGAGTACCTGAATTTCTCTCCCCTGGGCTATTCGCCCCCATCGTCGCCTCTGACCTGTCGTCCGACCAGAACCTGTCATTCCGACCTGCCGGCGCGAAACCCCTCCCATGCGACGAACGCCCAAAAAGGGAAACCGAACCGCGCAACAGCAGCCGCAGCGACGCAGGCGTACCGGAGCCGGGGCCGCGCGCAACACGGCCTCCTCCCCCATATCCTCCATCTCCCCCCCTTCCGTCCGACCCCCACCCAACCCCATCCACCATTCCCATCCTTCGGCCCCCCACTCTGTCCCTCCCTCCACCCCCCTCCCCGCCTCCCCCCATCCCCGTTCACATGTCCTCCAGCCCCCCTCCCCCTCCACGTCGACGACGAGGGGAGCGAGCGGCGCGCGGGCAGGCCTATCCGAGGGCCCCGGCGCCCCCAGCCGTGGGGGCGGCCCCCCGCTGAGAGGGACGCTCTGCTTGGGCTGTTGCTTCTGCTTTCGCCTTCAGAGGGGGCGGGGGGAGCGAGGGAGGGTTTTCTTCCAGCACAACAATCAGCCAAGGAAAGGTTGTATGCCTGATGTGATCCAAAAGATGTGGTGGTCAACGTGTGAGAGCGAGGGAGGGGGGAGGGAGGGGGGAGCAGAACGAGAGGGGGGAGGGCGAGGGGGAAGGAGGTGGGCGGGGAGGTGTTCCTCTTCAATTTCGCTTTGTCCCTGCCCAGCATGCTCAACCTCAAAATAACCGCCCTCCCTGCCATCATCGTCCTCGTCCTCGTTGTCGTCATCATCAGAATCATCAGAATCCTCATACTCATCAGAATCAACATCAGCATCATCATCTTCATCATCACGGCCATCATCATCATCATCATCATCATCATCATCATCATCATCATCATCATCATCATCATCATCATCATCATCATCACAAACGTCACCACCATCTCCATCGTCAACATCATCCTCATCATCCTCATCATAGTCTTCATCATCAGCAGCACCATCGCCATCACTATCAATACCACTGTCAACATCAACATCAATATCATGATCATAATCATCATCAGCAACATCATCATCATCATCATCATCACCATCATCAGAGCTGCATTGTCGTACCCACGCCATCATCGTCACTGTCATTTGAATCGTTGCCTTGACCATCAACTCGTCGCAAGCACCGCATCGTCGCTGACATTGTCGTGGTCATCGACAACATGATCATCGTTGGCATCGGTACCATCGTCCATATCACCGTTCTTGCCCTTCCTCCCAGCCTCCCCCCACTCACATCACCTGCCCCTGATCCTCAACCTTTCCCCTCGCCCCCCTTCCCCTCTCCTCCCCTCTGACTACGCAGCCCTTCCCTTCCCTCCACCCCCTATCCCTGGCCCCTCACCTCCCTAACTCTGCACTCTGTGGCTTCCCTCCCTCCCAACCCACCAACACACGTAACCATGTTCTTGTTGACGCAGTGTAGTGCCATAGACACTTCAAGGGCGGAGTGCCTCAAACAACAGAGGTTATGTTCTCGATGCACGTTGCTGAAGGTCCGACCCAAGCAAACCCTTCCCTCCCCCTTCCTTGCTACCCCCTTCCTTCCCACCCCCTTCCTTCTCTCTCCGTTACCCTGCCCTCCCCTTCCTGTCCTTACCCTCCTTCAACAATGCCTTCCCCCGCCTTCCCCTGAAGGCGTGCCGCACTGGCAGGGCACGACAGCCCAGAAAGCCTGGTCTCTACAAGGTTCTGGGCGGCAGTGAGGAATGCCATGTCAACGTTCGCCGCAGTCTTCGCCTCAGACAGATGAGCAGGAGGATGAGGGGAAAAAGGGGGAAGGCAGGTAGAGACGCAGAGGAGTAGAGGAAGAATAGGGAAGAGGAACAAAAGGATCATGAGGAGGAGAAACGTAGAGATGAGAGAGAAGGGAGCTAGGCGCGCTCGCGCCATACCTGACATGCTACCCCTCCCCCCGTCTTTCCCAATGCGCTGGTGTTCGTGTGTCCATCGACGGGCGCAACAGCGGACCTGGAACCCCTAAAAGAATAGCATGATGCGCAATCGAAAAAAAACGGTGTTGCGTAAATTGGAGAAGGAGGCAGCGAATCAACAGGAGGATGCGCAGACCGAAGGGAGAGACGAGGAAAGATGAGAACGAGGAGCGGGAAGGCCAAGACCATCGCACGGATTCGGCAAAACAACATGTTCGACTTCGCTATTTCGGCTCGAGGGCATCGGCATCAGCAACCTGCTGGTCGGGCGCATGCTCAACCTGAATAGCGGGGGCTTGCAATCACTGGGCTGTTCTTCCCAGCCTTGGGATGCCTCCCCTATTGGAGGCGATCGTAGGCGCCTCTCGAAAACGTGGGCCCGAACGCGAAAGGGGGAATCGCGTGGAGGCCATCCAGAATACACCCGGGATACCTTCCACATTCAGGACATGCAACAGTGAAACTGTCGTTTGCCATTCTGTCAAGCACTTTGAGCCCATGACCGTTGAGCTGCAGCGAAAGCTCGGCCAAGGCCGCAGCATTGCCAAGACAGCTCGCCTCGACACGGTCACTCTTGGACTTGGCATCCAGACATCGCGGGCGGCAGAGACAACGGAGCCAACGCGTCTTCTGCCAGGTCCAGACGCGCCCGGCACGGGCGCGGCCCGCCACGCGGGGAAGGGGCGGGGAAAGCACCGCCGCAGCCCCAGGGCAAGAAACCGCCACCCCCCACGGTGGCGTATCCTTGCCACACTGCCGTGATCGATCGAGCGCCCACGACAAGATCGGTTGCCCTAGCGGGGGGCCCAGCCCGCACCCTCCACCCCGCCGGGAGCCATGGCTGGCCACGAGGCCGGAGACTCAGGCACTGACTGACGGAAACGCTTCATTCTCTTGTTGAGCTGCCGTTGGGCCCCCGTCTCCGCATGGGGGGGCTCGGGCAGCCTGCCAGCCGCAACTTGGTGCTTGCACTCGGCACTGTTCCATTGCGCATGAAAAACATACGCGCGGACACGGAAGCCAAACGCTTGACGCGTGATCCAGCATCGAAAGCCGCGCGGAAACGAGGCGCGCGCCCATCTGGCACTGAACACTCCCGAGCGCGACGACCAGACGCCACTCAACGCGCGCTCTCGCACGCGCGCGCAAACACAATGTCCCAGTGAGATGAGAAATCCTTACACCTCGACGAAATCCGCGGATGCATCGGGGCACGCGTAAAATCGAGCCGCGCTTACCAGCACACACGAGTACTTATGTATGTTGCAAGTATAAGGAAATATTCAAGTATATATGTACTACCGACATACATAGCAGCGTTCCTGGTACAACACGTAGTTTCAATGAGGGACCGTCACGCAACAAAATTTGCGTCGGCGAATCAATTACACTCGGGATCCAGGAAGGGGAGGGGCCAGGGGGGTCATCATGGTTTTGACTGGTTCTGGACATTACATATGTTTGTGAATCTGTCTATACATAGAGTGAGAGGGATCGAGAGAGAGAGAGAGACAGACAAAGAGAGAGAGAGAGAGAGACAAAGAAAGGAATAACAAACAAAGAGAGAGAGAGAGGGAAAACATACCCTTGGGGAGCATGGGCTGTTATTCAAGTATCCCGCGGTGCGGGGGACGGGAGGAAAGGGGACGGAGGGATGAAGAGAATGAGGGAGGGGGGGAAAGGGAGGGGAGGGGCGGCGAGAGGGGAAATGCAAATGGCTGCGCGGTCGTTTTCGTTCATGCTCGCTCCGTTCATGTGGAATCAGCTTCAGCTTAATACTCACGGTAAGCTTTAGCTTTATATTCAAGTCTTAGATTTTGCTTTGGTTTTGCTGGAGGTTTGTAGCCTAGCTGGGCTCGCTTGGTGTTGCTCTTATCTTACCTCTGCATTTGGCTGTAGGCTGTGACTCTAACTTGAGCTCAATAGGAATCACTAGCTTGGCGCAAGGGCACCGCAACGGACACCAGATGAGGGTAAGAGGGGAACGGGCCACATAAAGAAAGCGGCTGTATATTCCCAGACTACAGTCGGGCTGCTGAAATAAGGAACGCTAAATAAGGAACGAAGCCCTTCTGTGGCTCCAAAAGCCTGGTTGCACGAGAAAGGCTAGAGGAACAATCACGGAAGGACGTAAGGAACATCGAGCCCCTTCCGAACCCAAACTGTTCCTTATTTCAGCGTCTTGGCTGCATCGCGGCGATTGCCAGACCGGACGACCGACATCGCGGCAGCACCGTTCGTCCACACAGGACGCCAGAGAAGGTGCCTGCTGGCCTCGCTCTTCCTCCTGAACGGTGGAGCTCCCGACGCCTCCACGGCTCCAGCTCCCCCGAGCGAACCCGCCGCAGACACCACAGCATATCTGAAGGGGCCACGGGACACACAAATAAATATACACAAATAACAGGATTTCCCATATTTTCCTACATTTCATGTGTTTTTGTCTTCACCCCCACTTCTGGGGAATCGACGACGAATTGTGTCTGTGTGTTTTGTTTCCTCTCCTGAACAAAGCCCTGGGCATCATGCGCGACCCCGCCGGGCAGCCCGCCAGACACCGCACAGGGAGATGGAGCAGAGGGGACCGCGGCGGGAGGAGCAGACGCGGAGGTGTCCGGAGCCTCCGCGGGCGCCCCAAAAGAGGCGCAGGCGCGCACGGCTTCGCACGCGAATGCGCACGGCATGCTGAAGCTTGCGGCACACACAGCCCACGTATGCATGACGTGATGCCATTGCCTCACTCCGTGCACAATCTGTACGCGCATCGCCACTGCACAATCGGAGCCAGCATCACCCACGTCATCTCCGTCGCCGTCGCTTCCGATGTCATCGCCATTGTCAACATATGCGTCAACCTTATCGTCGATGCCAACCACACATCTCATCCATGACAGCGATCTGGGCGTGATAACTTGATGTTTCGTGGTCGGATGCCTCATCACAACCACCCACCGACGCCGTTTCCATTCGCACTAGAGGAGGAGGACGCAGAAGTGCGGGAAAGAGCGTCCCGCGGCGTGAAAGCCAGGACCAGATGGCGACGTAACCAGTATCAGCCAAGCAGCGTCGTCGTTTCAAGCAGGCTAGGCTGGCCAGGCGGAGGACCGCTGAACAGCGTGCGCGATGTCAGATTGACGTGGATATCAAGCAGCGGGGGAAGAGGCGAAGGCGCGAGAGACCTCGGATTCAAAGCGTGGCGTTCGACTGTGACTGTATACTGGGACAGGTTCAATAGAGAACAACACATAGCAATTTATCACGCACCAAAACAACCCCAAGAACGAACCATGATGTCATTACGCAAGTCTAAGGACATTCCGTCATACTAGGCCCCCCGCTGAGGTGCCAATGAAGAACGCTCCCATCGACTCAGCCTCGAGCGGATTCGAAAATGGCATGCAACATAACACATTATGCATGCCGCATGCGTATTGTACCTGCGATGCAGCTGACAGTGTTATTGACACATCGTATCACAATGCTTCCAAGATGCAAATTCTCTGACTATGAACTCGATTCGATCGCATCATGATGATCATTCGACCTCGTCAATGCGAATTGCAACATGTGGCAACAGGCTGGCAGTCGGATACTTGCCCGCACACTCTCAGACCTCAATACCATGCTCTACGAGAAAGAGCGCAATGACAAACAACAAGAGTGGGTTCAAGACGGACGCCTATCAGCGAGGTAACGCACAAGTGTCTCACTGTCGCACTCCCTCCTCCACACATCCTCATCCTCACGGGCCGAACCGCTGCACATCGAGGGGCTCCCCGTCTGGTGAGGTGACGGACGCTGTGGCGAGAGCTGCGGTGGCCTCTCGATCACAAGGATGAGGAGACGTTGCGAAGCGGACGAAGAACGGTATGCAATGTTTCCAGCGTGGACCTCTGAACAGAAAGTATTACGCAGTGGATGTGTCGGATATGAGGGACAGTACATGGGGAGTAAGCTAACTATGTGTCAACTATTGTATATGTATACGTGGAGGTAGAGATCTGTGGTGCAAGCTATGTTGTGTAAGCTGTGCGAAGCAAGCTTTGTGGTAGGAGCTAGGTGGTGCAACTATGCAATGAAATGTGTAGTGTAAGCTATATGTTCTACATAAGCCATACCGTGTAAGCTAGGGGGTGTATGCTATGCGGTGCAAACCATGTGGGTACGGCGTGTGATGCAATCAATGTGGCGTCAGTGATATACAATAACAGCAAATGTGTGAAAGGTGTGATGTAATAACAATGTGATGAGAACTATGTGGTGACGCCTGCAGTGCTGCGAAAATGATGTGGTGAGAGCTATGCGGTCCAAATGCTCCCCCCCTCCACCGCGAGCTCTTCCCCCGTGTGCTCCGCAACCTTATCGACCTCGTCCATCCCATCTTCCTCCTCCTCCTCCTCCTCCTCCTCCTGTCCCTCCTCCTCCTGTCCCTCCTCCTCCTCCTCCTCCTGTCCCTCCTCCTCCTGTCCCTCCTCCTCCTCCTCCTCTTCCTCCTCCTCCTCCTCCTCCTCCTCCTCCCTGTCCTCCTCCTCCTCCCCCCCCCTCCTCCTCCTCCTCCTCCCCCTCCTCCTCCTCCTCCTCCGCGCCCTCGGGCGCTGGCCTCGGGCGCGCGTGGACAACCACACCGGCCGAGACGCCGGCGCCCTGGCAGCCCGCCGGACGACGCTCCGGGGGGAAGCTGCACGCGCTCGCCCCTGCACGGAAGGCTGCGCTGCTATTACCAGCCTGGAACATATCCCTATCCCTAAGCCGGGCACCTCCTCGTCACGATGCCAACCGTAGGGGTCCCCTGATTTTTGAGGGCGGATCCTTGAGGTTGTCATCGCCTTTTGGCGTGTCAATCTTAGGGATAGGGATACGCTCGAGGCTGGTAATGCCAGTCGGAAGCCGGGCAAGGGCTGCTAAATCCGTGGCTGCTAAAATCGACCTCCGGGAAGTTGTCTTCGTCCTTCCGGGAAGAAGCCCGTTGACTGTTTCGCGTGCCGCGCCTCATTCCGGGAAGTTGTTTTTTCCTTCCGGAGGGCCGTTTTAGCAGCCACGGTTTTAGAAGCCCTCGCCCAGCTTTTGAGCCAGGCGCCGCTTGCTGGGGCGACTCCGCGACCACGTGCACCCGCGAGGCTGGGCACCAACCTCCACGAGAGTGGCCGCCGGAGCTCTCGGTTTGCAGGGCTCGCTGGGGCTTCGCCCTCGGCGCTTCGCGCACGGGCCAGGGAGGCGCTGGCGCGCGGCTCCACCCTCGCCGAGGACCGCAGGGAGGCCGATTCCAAGAGCTGGAGTGCCTGGTGCCACAATGCCTCGGGATGAGCAGTCAGCGGGGCCCACGGCAGCGCACGTCCAAGGCGAGTTGTCCCTCGAGCCTGCCCGGCTCGCCGACGCTGCCGTGGGCGAGTGGGCAACGGCATTGCATTCCCCGGACGCCGCCTGGCCACTCGAGCAGCGCGTCGAGGCAGCCGCCGCCGCGAGCGCCCCGCTGGACGGCTTCGACGACAGCGAACTGCCGCCCCTGACGGCGGAGGACCTCTGGAGGCTGGCCACGCAGCAGACGGGCAGCGGCAACGGCCCAGCGCGATGAGCTGCGACTTCTGCCCTTGGACGCTTTCCACGGGCTGTCGGAGGCGTACTTCTTGGTCGAGAGCGAGGGCGGCTACCCGGAGTACGTGCGCGGCACGGTCGAGGCGCTGGTTACCAAATGGGGTCGGGGCCTGCAGCCGCGGCTCTACCGCCTCTGGGCCACAGCCAGATAGCCAGTCGTGCAGACCTGGGCAGAGGGGAAGCGATACACCTGGGCGTGGGGCTCCGGGCCAGGCAGAGGAGCACTGGACGCCGCCTGGCACTCGGCGTAGAGAGCTGAGACGGCGAAAGCCACCGGGGCGCCATGGCGCAGGCTACGGCAGGGCCCCGCAGAGGGCGGAGGTGCCTCACCGGCACGCTGGCCCTCCTGGGGGACGCCGCCGACCAGCGGTGGCGGTGCCCGTGCGTCTGCTCTGCCAGTGGTCGCGCCGCGTCTGGCGCGGGGAGCTCACGGACGCGCCAACGGCCGCGGCTGCGAGGTGCCACCAGGGTCGGCTGACGGCGTCGTGGGTGCGCGGCCCCGTGGCGGCCGTCGTGCAGGCTGCGTGCGAGCTGGGGTGGAGGCTGGAGGGGCCCGCCCTGTGGCGGCTCGCAGACGGTGCTCCACTCGACCTGACAGCCGAGCCCACGGAGCGCATGGCCAGGGAGGCGGCGGAGGCAGCCCTGCGCACACTGTGGAGGCAAGCTGCACAGGGGCGGCCGCGAGGCGTCGAGCACGGGGCCGACCTGACCGTCGCATAGCGCCCGCTGAAGGCAGCTGTGGAGTGCTCCGGCAGGCGCACCGCGGTGCGCGCTCACCGGCGCAAGCAGCGCCCCAGCGCGGGCTGCCAGGCAGGGCCGGTCCGACGGCAGGTGCGACCGCTGCGGGACGCCGAACGCGGACGAGGTCCACCGCTTCTTCGCCTGTCCGGCGCGGCAGGAATTCGCCGATTGTCGCGTGCAGTGCGCCACGATCGCCCTCCTCTGCCGCGGCCTCGCGCCCGCGGAAGCGCCATTCGCTTCCCTGTCGGGCATGTCCCGAGGCCAAGAAGGCGCCCAGACGCGTGGTGGCAGCGGCCAGACCGCCCGCGCCTCGCCGGACCGGTGGCTACCGACGGCACGGCGGCCCATCCGGGCGACCCCCGCCTTCGCCGCGCGGCGTGGGGAGTGGTCGGCGCCGGCGGGAACCTGACCGTCTGGGGCGCCCTGCCGGGCCCAGATCAGACGGTCTACAGGGCGGAGGTCTATGCTGTCTTGCTTGCGTTAAGTCGGGCGTGTCCCCCTACAGGAGGATCTTCTACGAAAAAAGAAAAATACACCTAAAAATACTCACAAGAAGAAATAAAACCCCAAAAATTAATTATGCCCCAAAAATGTACCAAAAATACACCCAAAATGCTCCCAACATGACAAATGAAACATACCCTCAAAAATATATAAAAATAGTCCCCAGACTATTGTTTGACTATCTTTGAATATCCCCCCTGTAGAGGGACAGGCCCGACTTAATGCTTACGCTGCAGCACGCGGACCTGGCCGAGCAGGGTGTGCTGCTGCTGCTGGACAACGGGGCAATGCTCCGAGGCTTGCGCCGCCCTCGAAGTGCTGCGGCAGCCTGCGCAGCTGGGGAGGCATCCGACCTCTGGCGCTGGATCGCACAGCTCGCCAACCCAGCCCTGGACAAGTGTTAGGTCGGGCGTGTCCCCTTCAGGGGGATCTTCGACGAAGAAATTAAAACAGATGCACCAAAAATGCCCCGACAATGCCCACAAATGGTCAAAACATAGTCCCCATACTATTTTTTGACAATTTTTGTTTGAACATTTCCCCTGTAGAGGGACAGGCCCGACTTAAGACAAGTGGGACGTCGTCTGGGTCCCGAGCCACATCGACGACCTGGAGCCGGCGAAGGCCGTGCGCCGGCTTCGGCGCGCCCGCCAGCAAGCCTGCTGGGCCGACGCATGGCTGCAGGCTAGCGCGGACGCTGACACCGCTGCCGAGCGCGGCCTGGACGGCCACGCGCTCCCGGCGGCCACAGTGCGCCGTGTCAGGGACATCGACCAGAAGGTCGGTACGGTCCTCAGCCACATGGCGGCGACTGTGGCCATGTGGCTGAAGCAGAAAGAGGCTGAGCGCAGCAGCCAGGCCCGCGCTCTCTTTTCCTTTCCTGCCCCCCCCCCCTCCCCCCTTCCCCCTCCCCCTGCATCCTGAGCGGCTGTGCGAAAGCGCCAGGCCGCGTGAATTTGAGCTTTGCCTTTGCCTCCGCGTCCTCCTTCTTCTCCTGCTCCTCCGACTTCTAAATTCCTCGTCCTCCTACTGCTTCTTCCCTCCCCCGTCCTCCCCCTGCCACTACTCCCCCTCCTGCTGCTCCACCGCATCCTCTTCCTCCCCCTCCTGCTGCTCCACCGCCTTCTCCGCCTCCTCCTTCTGCTCCTTCCCTCCTCCTCCTCCTCCTCCTCCTCCTCCTCTTCCTCCTCCTCCTCCTCCTCCTCGTCCTCGTCGTCGTCGTCGTCTTCAGGGTCGGCGGCACCGGCCGTGAGGCTTTCAAAGTGTGTGATGTGAGCTCAGTGGTGACAAATACAATGCTGCGATCACTCTGTGGTGAGAGCTGTGCGGTCCAACCTGTGTGGCGCATGCTGAGCGTCCAAGCTACGCGGCGTCCACCAAGCGCCCACGAGCGGGCACCGAGCGAAGCCCTGGCGGGTCCAACCAGCGCACCCAGCGAAAGCGCGGGGGGGCCCTCGGGGCGACCACCACGGGGCACCAACCGAGCACTGGGCGAAACCACGGCAGACCCGAGCAGAACCCCATCAGGGGAAGTACCCTGTTTGGGCAGCATGCTCTCCACCATCGAAGACGCCTGTCCGAGGAGGAGGAGGAGGAGGAGGAGGAGGAGGAGGAGGAGGGAGGGGGAGGAGGGGAGGGGAGGGGGAGGAGGAGGGGAGGAGGAGGAGGAGGAGAGGAGGAGGGAGGAGGAGGAGGAGAGGAGGAGAGGAAAGGCTCATGCCCCTACGGCGGGACGTTGGGACATAAGCGTCCCTGGGGCAGCCGTCCCCGATGGCCGAACCGGGGAAGGAGAGGGAAGCTCCTCCCCTCCTCCTCCTCCTCCTCCGCCTCCTCCGCCTCCTCCTCCTCTTCCTCCTCCTCCTCCTCCTCCTCCTCCTCCTCCTCCTCCTCCTCCCTGGTTCATCTTTCAATCATCGCTCCGTCTGCTAAACCGGTGAGGGATGGGGGAGGCTCGCGGTGCCTTCGCCCTGCCCTCTTCCTCGGTGACCTGCAGCTCGTTGGTCATGTCAATCTTGTTGCCGATCAAGATCTTGATGGTGGTGGGGCCGCACCTCGGTCAGTTACCAGCCTGGAACAGATTCCTATCCCTATGCTGGGCACCTCCTCATCACGATGCCAATCCTGGGGAGTCCCTTAGTTTTCCAGGGCGAATCCCTAAGATTGTCATCGCCTTTTGGCGCGTCAGTCTTAGGGATAGGGATATGTTCCAGGCTGGTAAGTCAGGACGAGACGGGGGAGGAGCGCGCCCAAAACCGACAGCAAACCGAGTGGACACGCGCACATGCAAGGCCGGATGCGAACCATACCTGCATGAACTGGTGTTTCCTGGCATCCAACTCCCGATGTTACGTTGATGCTGAATCCCCGACTCCGACCGTGCATGTATCGTGACTGCACGCGACGGAGAACACAAATGTTGAATAACCGAGCCCAACCTGCACGGCCGGGAATGGCTGCCAAACTACACATGGTCCGGAAAAAGAAGCAGCCACGATCCAGGGATCCGGCCAACCCCTGCCGGCGGCGGACGAGAAGGGGGGGGGGGGGGGGAAACGGGTGGGCAGAGCACGGGGACCGGGAGGAGGAGAGCGAGAAGCACACGTGAAGACGCGAGCTCTGGGGTGCAGGATCCACACGCGATCCTGCGGCACCAAGGCTTCGGGTTGCCGTGGCAATCTGAAGAGGTCGTCGCCCAGCAGCAGACGAAAGGGCGGGGGCTTTGTGGGCCCCGGAAACGGCAGGGCCGTTTTTTCACCGTCCCCCAAAACATGTCCCTTGAAAATGGAAACGGCAAAAAAAGGCGACCGCAAACAGCAACAAAAACGGCTCCAGGATTGGAACCGGAGCCGGAACCGGTCAAACAACGGCGACGGAACTGGTAAAAAAAACGGCGTCGGAACTGGCAAAAAAACGGCAAAACGGAACCGGTAAAAAAACGGCCCTGTCGTTTCCAGGGCCCACGAAGGGCGGGGGGGATCGGCACCGCCCGGGCCGCCTCGAGCTCCCCGAAGAGGCACGCCGCGGGCGCCGCTCCGCACCCCCTCGCCGCGCCAGCGACGCAGTCGGGTGCTCGCCCGCGGGGCCAGAACCGAGCCCACGGCTGCGAGCTCTCCTGCCCCCGACCCCTGCTCGCAGGACCGCATGACCGGCCGGCGGGGACGACAAGGGCGAATAGCCCCGGGGCGGGCACGACATGCCTTCGCCCGGGAGCCTCTTCGAAGACATAGACCATCGGGGCACCTGAATACGTGCACTGCTCTCCCCTGGGCTACTCGCCCCTATCGTCGCCTCTGGCACGAGACCACGGCGGCTCTCCCGCCCGGCGCCAGAAGCCGCACAGACGCCATCCTGGAGCCTCCCATGGGGTCCAGCCTGGCCGGCTGTTGCTCTGGGCGGGTGCAGCGCCGAGGCGGCGATGAAGCGCCCAGAGGGCCCGGAGGGATCGAAAAGCGCCGGGGACGCTTTCCAAACGCGGACCTCGCTGAACAGCTCGTGGGACTTGATGGCCCTACACTGCCGCGCTCATCATCACTTGCCAGAAGGGTAATGGCAAGACAACTCCTTTTCGAAGCGGGGCTCTCGCCAGAATGGCACGGGCATCGGATGCACGTCTTTCAAGGGAGCGTTCTCTAAAGTGGAAAGGAGCGACTGTAGGGAATTATGAGGGGACATGAGGCGGGGGTGTATTGCAGCATGGTTGGTGCGTCCTGGGTTTACTCTGTTCCCATCTGCCCATCAACCTTTTCTACTTATCATCCCACTTCTCCTCCTCATGCTCATCCTCGTCGTCGCCCTCCCCCATGTTCCTCATCCGTCTCGTCGCACTACTCCTCCTCCTCCTCCTCCTGATCGCCTTTGTTCTCCTCCTCCTCCTCATCATCTTCCCTTTGGCCACCATCAACATCCTTTTCCTCCTCCACCTCCCCCTATCCGCATCTTACTACTCACCCTCCCACCCTTTCTCCTCCTCGTCCGAGCGCCGGGCTCGTGGTGTTGCTGGACTTGCCCCAGCCACTGCTCGACGTGGTCGAAGGAGGCCCTGCGAGCTGCTCGGGCCAAGGCGGGCAGCGGCAAGAGAGAAACCTGGTCCAGGCCGTGGCGAATCGCAGCGGCCGCAAGGGCAGAAGACTCTAAAGCGGGCTCAAAGGCAGGATGGCCCCCCAGGGAGCCGGAAGCAAGTTGCACCGTGTTCTTTGGGAACCCTCCGGGAGCCCAGACCGTGCCCGAGGAGGCCCAGAGAAGTGCCCGAAACGCTCCGGCATGGCACAGCTGGCAGGGCGCCTGGGACGCGCATGCGCACTCGTGAGCGGGAAACGGGCCTCGCGGCAGCCATGACACCGCAATGCCCGGCCTCTCACAGGGAACGCCCTAAGCAATGCTTTTGGTTTTCGGTGTGTTTTCGCTTTCCCTCGTTTTGTCTTCAGTCCGCCTTTGCTGCAAAACGACGTCAAAACGCAAACGGCCCAAGTCATCGTCAGAGCACCGTTTAGGTCGAGCCCTGCTCTCCCATGCCCACCCCACGAGCAACCATGCGGAGTAAGAGTGCGTCACGCGGGTTTTGTCAGTGGCACACTGGACCAGCGCGGGTACAGTCGGGGCCTTGACCTAAGGAACCCCAAATAAAGAACAAGGCCCCTTTCTCCCATACGTTGAACTTCGATTTCCCATGGAAAACCTCAGGAAAACCTGAGGCAAACTGTGAGACACTCAGGGAACGCGGAGCCCCTCCCCAACGAAAAGGCATCCTTCTTCGGGGCCCCGACTGTATGACTCACCTCGCTCGCACGACGCAAAATGTGAGCCGCAGGAAAATCGCAGCGCGCTGGCGAAAACCAGCGATGGAAAGCTCGCTCCGTGGAGTTGACGCGGGTCGAAACTCTCGCGTCGGATCGCCAGGGCCCCTGGCGCGCAAGCTTCGAACAGACGCAGGCCAGGCAGGGTGAACTCCACAGCAGGGCGGCCCCCCCGAAGGAGGCAGCATGGCGCCGAACGGGGCACCGTGGTATTGACGACGGCGGTACTGTCGCTGATGATGCCGCCAACGCCGCGAAAGGGCACGGGAACAGTTATCCCGTTCGAAGAAAGGCTGCGCACATCACTCACAATGGCGTCCAGACGCTCCTCGACACTGAGCCCCCAGCTTCTCCGAGACCGAGGGCTTCATGTGCTGAGGCAGGCCTCCAAAAGAGAAAAACAAACGTTGATGCAGAAACTGGTAACACAGGCGCCCCATGGGCCTGAAAAGTGAAACGCCCCGAAGCCCAGGCCTAGACAAGGGGGCGCGACGAGGTCGTTGTGGATTCCGAGGAGGAAGAGGAAGGAAAAGGGCGGCGCATGACGGGGGAAGCTTGAAGGAGGAGGAGGAGGAGGAGGAAGGACCAGGAGGAGGAGGAGGAGGAGGGAAGGAGGGGAAGGAGGAGAAGGAGGAGGAGGAAGGAACAGGAGGATGAGGGGGAAGAAGAGCGTCCCAAGATAGGGGCGCGGAGATGGGCGGGCCGGGGGGCCTGCTGGTGGCGTCATACACGAAGATGAAGCCTCTCGGAGGAAGGCCACTTTCCCCCTAGGCGGCCCTGCTCCCTCTCTTGATGCGTCCTCCCTCCTACTTCCGCCTTCTATCGCCTCCTCCCTCCTCCCTCCTCCAGCCTCCCTCCCTCTTTCCGGTCGGGGACCGACTGCAGAATGGATGTAGCCCAAACTTGATTTCCTCTTCGAATTCCCACCCTCCCCCATGAGAATGGCATTGTTTAAAGCTTCGGCGAAGAAATCAATCCTGTAGTCGATCCCCGACTCGACTCTTCCTTGTAAATAACGCCTCCCTGTCGCAGCACCAGACGTGCCGGCAGGGTGGACGGGGCTTTTCGCCTGGGACTTCCTCACCGCCTGGGATCCTGAAGCGCGAGATCCACCACAACTACATGGATGGAAGGGAGCCGTCTTCAAAATGGAGCTCTCGCTTTAGCGTCAATAGCGCTCGGTTTAAAATATTGCAATAATTTCAAGGACGGTGAAGGTCTCGCTATCCAAAGGTACCTCTCGGTTTGGCCTTGCGCGCGTTCGTCTTTGAAGATTGCGGTCGTTACAAGGCTGGAGGGCGGTTCCTTTTCAGAATCGGTCTCTCGCCTAAGCGCCGCGCACACTCGTCTTGAAGGCCTGCACCAGCTCCAAGGATAAATAATGGTGCCTTTTCAAAATGGGGCTCTCGTTTGAGACCCTGTTTAAACCTGAAGAGCAGGAGCTTGAGCATACAGCTGCGCTGTTGCAGGGCGGTTCCTGCTCACACCGGAACTCTCCATGTTGAGAATTCCATCTGAATGTATGACCGTGAGTGTGAACTCGTACAACACTACACAGATGGGGCGGTCCTTGCTCAAAACGAGGAACTCGCTGCACCCCTCGCTGAACTGCCTGATTCCTCGTTGATGAAACGAGGATCTCGCTATACCTTCTCGCATTCCCCACCACTTCCTTTTCAGAACGGGGCTCTCGCCAGAACGGCAAGCTCGTGGGGTGCTGATCTTTCGAGGTGGCACTTCTTGCCATGCCAGAACTCTTGCAAGGACCTCTGAGGAGGGGACTTGGGACGGAAAGGTGTACTCCATCATCCTTGTCCCCCTCCTCCTCCTCCTCCTCCTCCTCCTCC
>CAUYUJ010019837.1:1598787-1609493 GCA_963575745.1 Prorocentrum cordatum | reverse complement strand
GAAGCCTCTTGGCCCGTCTTGGGGCGCTTTTGGGAGCCTCTTGGGCCGTCTTGGAGCATCGGATGGCCGAAAAGGCGACAAGCCCTCTTGTGAGGCCTCTTGGAGGCCACTTGGAGGCTTCTTGGGCCGTCTTGGGGTCATCATCGGCGTCTTGGAGCGCTCTTTGGGCGTCTCGGGGGCCTCTTGGACCGTCTGGGGACCTCTTGGGGCCCTCTTGCACCGATTTGGAGCCCTCTGGGGCTCCGAAAAAGAGTTCCGGCATCCTTGAACAGGAATTGCCGGGAGCCTGGGTACTTTTCGTCCGGGGACCCCCAGGGCCCGCCCCGCACGCGCGAATTAGAAAGATCGTTTACCAGCTACCGGAGATCTTAGCACGCTTCTGGCCCGTTGAGCCGGCGAATTTCTATTGCTACTACTTTCTTTTACTGTCATTACCCCAGTGCGACCCTACCTAGAAGTTGGAGCCCCTAGGAAAACAGCAGCATCAGTTGTAATGCTATGCCATGCCATGCCATGCTATGCTGCGCTGTGTTATGCTATGCTATGCTATGCTATGCTGCGCTATGCTATGCGAAGCGATGCTATGCTAAGCTGCGCTATGCTATGCTAAGATATGCTATGTTATGCTATCCTATGCTCTGCTATGCTATGCTATGCTATGCTCTGCTGCGCTGTGCAATGCTGTGCTGCGCTGTGCTGCGCTATACTATGCTATGCTATGCTATGCTGCGCTATGCTATGCTATGCTGGGCTATGCTATGATATGATGTGCTGCGCTATGTTATGCTACGCTATGCTGTGCTCTGCTATGCTATGCTAAAGCTCAGCGAAGCTAAGATGAAGGTAAGCCAAGCTGAGATAAACCTGAGCTAAGATGAAGCTAAGTTAAGCTAAGATGAAATAAGCTAAGCTAAGATGAGATAAGCAACGCCAAGCTAAGGGGACGTAACTGGGGGAACCGCGGGGCGGATGCCGGGGGACCCCCCCCTTCGCGCTTTGCACTGCCCGGCCCCTTTAAGCTAAGAGAGTAAGAACCCTTTTAGGCAGAACCTCGGTAGGGAATTACCTATACGACGACTGCGGTTACGAATGCAAATGTGTCTGGGAGTACGTTTTTGCCATGTTTAAGAAAACTACTACGACGCCGACTTCTACTACTAGTACTACTAGTACTACTACTACTACTACTACTACTACTACTACTACAACTACTACTACTACTACTACTACAACTACTACTACTTCTACTACTACTACTACTACTACGACTACTACTACTATACGAGACTAATACTACTACTACTCCTTACTATGACTATGACTACTACTACTACTACTACGACTACGGCTACGCCGACTACTACTACTACTACTACTACTACTACTACTACTACTACTACTACTACTACTACTACTACTACTACTACGACTACGACTACGACTACGACTACGACTACTACTACTACTAGTTACTACTACTACTACTACTACTACTACTACTACTCATGCTGCTGCTGCTGCTACTACTACTACTACTACTACTACTACTACTACTATACTACTACTATACTACTACTACTACTACTACTACTACTACTACTACTACTACTACTACTACTACTACTACTACTACTACTACGACTGCTACTAATACTACTACTACTACTACTACTACTACTACTACTACTACTACTACTACTACTACTACTACTACTACTACTACTACTACGACTTACTACTACTATTATATTTTACCCTTAATAAACTACTGTCATGTTGCTACTACTACTGACTACTCTACTACGCAAACTACTGATGCTACTACTACTACTATACTACTACTAACTACTTACTGCTACTACTACTACTACTACTACTAGTATTGCTACTGTGACTACGACTACTTCTACTTCTACTTGTAGTACTACTATTACTACTACTACTACTACTACTACTACTACTACTACTACTACTACTACTACTACTACTACTACTACTACTACTACTACTACTACTACTATTACTACTACTACTACTACTACTACTACTACTATTACTACGACTCCTACTGCGACTACTACCAGTACTACCACTATTATTATTACGACTACTACTACTACTCCTGCTACTACTGTTAGTACGACTTCAACTACTACTGCTACGACTACTACGACTACTACTGTTAGCATTACTACTTCTATTACTACTACTACTACTACTACTGCTGCTACTACTCATACTGCTACTACTACTACTACTGCCACCACTAGTACTACTACTACTGCTACTACTACTACTACTACTACTACTACTACTACTAGTACTACTACCACTACTACTACTACTACTACCACTACTACTACTACTCCTACTACGACTGCGACTAGTATTATTTCTGGTATCTGTACTATTACCATTACTACGACTACTTCTACTACTACGACTACTGCTCTTACGAATGTGGTTTGTATTGCAAGTACTGCGGCTACTAACAGATCGACGACGACGACTACGACTAAGACTATTATTTTTACTACCACTACTATTACTAGTACTACTATTTCAACAACTATTACTACTACTACGATCACCATTATTGCGACGACTATGACTGCGACTATTACTACTACTACTGCTACTACGACTACGACTACTACTACTACTACGGCTACTACTACTACTACTACTACTACTACCACTACTACTACTACTACTACTACTAGTACTACTACTACTACTACTACGACCACTACTACTACTACTACTACTACTACTATCACCACTACTACTACTACTACTACTACTACAACTACTACTACTACTACTACTACTACTAGCATTAGTACTACTACTACTAGTGCTACTACTTCTACTGCTGCTGCTACTACTACGGCTACTAATATTACTACTACTACGACGACTACTACTACTAAGGCGACTTCTACGACTACTACTACTACTACGACGACGACTACTACTACTACTACTTCTACTACTACTACTACTACTACTACTGCTGCCACTACTACTAGCAGAACTACTACTACTACCACTGCGACCAACATGATCACGCCTGTTTTTATTAGATTTGCGACTACAAGAACTACGACTACTACGGCTACTACTACTACTACTACTACTAGTACTACTACTATTTCTACTACTTCTACAGCTGCTACGACTACGCCTAGTCCTACTACTGCTACTTTTACTACTTCTACTACTACTACTACTACTACTACTACTACTACTGCTACCACTACCTCGGCGAGTACGACTACGACTACGACTGCGAGGAGTGTTGTCATTACCGCCGCGGCTGATATTATTACGTTTACCAATACTTTTACTACGGCTACTACTACTACTACTACTACTACTACTATTACTACTACTACTATTACTACTACTAGTACTACTACCACTGCAACTACTACTACTACTACTACTACTATTATTACGACTACTACGACTACTACTAATATTAGTACTACAACGATCACCACTCCTACGACTACTAATTTTACTACTACGACTACTACGATGCCTACTACTACTTCTATTATCTACTACTACTACTACTACTACTACTACTACTTCTACTACTACTACTACTTATGCTGCGAGTGCGACAACTACTACCACCACTACTGCTACCACCACCACGACTACGACGACAATCACTACCATTGTACCATTATGTTTATTATTACTACTACGACTACTACTACTACTACTACGACTACTACTATTACTACTACTACTACTACTACTACTACTACTACTACTACTATTAATACTACTACTACTACTACTACGACTACTACTGTTCTATTGCTACTGCTACTACTACTACTACTACTACTACTACTACTACGACTACGACTACTACTACTACTACTACTACCACGATTACTACTACTACCATTACGACGACTACTACTACTACTACTATTACTACTACCTTTCACTACTACTACTACTACTACTACTACTACTATTGCTACTACTGCTACTACTACGACAACGTCTACTACTACTACTACTACTACTACTGCTACTACTACTACTACTACTACTACTACTACTACTACTACTACTCTTACTACTACTACTACTACTGCTGCGACTACTACGACTACTACTACTACTACTACTACTACCACTACTACTCTACTACTAATACTACTACGGCTACTACGCTTACTATTACTACGGCTACGACGGCGACGACTACGATTACTATTTTACGATCATTGATACTACTACTATTACTACTACCTCTGTTTCTTTTACTTTTATGACTAAAGCTACTACTATTACTGCTACTATTATTTTCATTGTTACTACTACTACTACTACTACTACTACTACTACTACTACTACTACTACTACTGCTACGGCTGCTGCTACTATTACTACTACTACTACTACTACTACAACTACTACAACTACTACTACTACTACTACTACTACTACTACTACTACTACTACTACTACTACTACTACTACTATTACTACTACTACTACTACTACTACTACTACTACTACTACTACTACTACTACTACTACTATTAATAGTAATAATATTATTAGTATTATTAATACTACCACTTACTACGACTGCTACACTCCTACCATCCTCCGTACACAGGACATCCGTATATCCGTACATTCGAGTTGCTGGGAATAGAAATTGGAATCCCCCCTGAACCTCTAATTTTGTCTTCCCCAGGGGGTCAGCATCGAGGGCATAGGGTTAGCCCCAGTTGGCCTCAAGAGGCCCCCCGAGTAGCCCAGGGCAGTCTCAACACTCTGGCGCAGCCTCCCGCGGCGGCCCTGCGCTCCGCACCGCAGGGTTGGGGTGCTGAAATCGCCCTTGACTACCCGGGGGGCTTGTTGAGGCCAGCTGGGACTACTCGGGCCCCCCGTCGAGACCAGCCAGGACTACATGGGGGGGCTGTCTGCGCACGACCCGAAGGCGCACCGCTCCAGGTTACTCCTTGTGGGCCGCTTGGAGGGCCCTCGTGGCTACGGTTGGGCGCAGCTCGAAGAACGGGCCAGGATGCACTTCAGGAGGGGGTCTGGGGTTGGAGCGGATTTGGGTTGGGGTGTGGCGCAAAGTGGGGTGGCTTCTAAGCAGGCAGGGTGTTTCTCAGAAGGGGTTGGAGGCCTTACAGAAGAACAACGCCTTGCCTTCTCAATTGGAAGGGTCCCCCCCGTCGCCCCACGCCCTCGAGAGCGCCGCCTGAGGACGAGCTCGAAGCGTTCATGAACAGCTTCGCGGAGACCCTGCAGGACGATTCGCGGGACTCCGAGATGGTCTGGGCCGCAGATCTGAACGCCGTGTTGGCCGCGAGGAGGGAGGCGCGGCAGACCGAGGCGGCGGAGCGGGTTCGCAGGGCCGCGACGGCGGATTCTCTCTCCGAGGAGTTGCGCGGTGCCCTGACTTCCACGTCGGCTGGGGGCCCCGGCAGCTCCTCCGGTGTGCAGATTGGGGGTGGCCATGAGAGGGGCGATGACCTAAGGGGGGGGGAGATCATGGCCGGGACCATGATACCTCCCCAGATTTCACGGCACCTCTCCTTACATCAATACTCCCCTTCGTCCGCGCACATGCCTCGGGCCATTATTTGCGACCCCCCTTCTCGGACGCCCCCCTCTTGGACGCCCCCGAGCAGATAGAGGAGGTGCGCGAGTGAGGAAGGCCCAGTGATGTGCAGCGCTCTTCACCGACACCGCTCCCCCCAACCCCTTTCTGCTCCGCCCAGTGTTCGCCGTTTCCCTCCCCTGGTTCTGCTGCCACTCCTGCATCGTACAGAAGGGGGAGTGGACGGACATGCTGCGCTGACGGTATGGTGGAGTCAGCGAAGGCGGAAAAATAATGGTCAGAGCTGGGATCGCCCATCCGCGCTCAAGGTCCAATTGAGCGACGCAAAGAAACAGGGTCGTCTTCACCAACTTTGGCGAGTGAGTTGTCCGCGTAAGGTCGCGCGTGAGCGCCCTTGTTTCCAATGTGGCGTGCCGCGCTGGCGGCCAGCGTAAGCCGCGTCGTAAGGGCGCTCTGCCATATCGCGTAAGACTCGCTTCTTTTCGTCGCTGATCTGCCAACTGCCTCCACAGTTACCTCCTCATCTTAGGGGGGACCGACCGCAGCGTGGGCTGGGTCTCGTGCTCGCCCACGGCGCCAAATGGGGCGTTCCAGACAGGGCCTCGCCTTGGGCACGTCTCGCCCTCGGCAGAAGACGGCGGATGTACAAGGGCGGCTGGCTCTCTGGCAGCAGCTGGTGGAAGGCCAGCGGACGCCGGCGGAAGGAAGGGCGAGGCGCCAACACGTTGGGATCCAGGGTTTCTGGAGCCGGCCGTTGTGAACCACCACTCGTTCAGGTCCCTCCTCCTCTCTGGGGGGGGGGGGGCAGACCCAGGCACCAGAGGGCACGGCGGCACACTCGCCGCCACCCCGACGCCCACGTTGCGGAATCCGCCGGCGCCTCGCGCATCTCCCTCTGCTCCAGGACCTCCACCGGTGGCCATGAAGCAAGCGGGTCCCGAGGGCAGCGCTTCCTGGCGCTCTTCTCCGCTCTCGGGCTCCTTTTTGGGGCCCTCCGGCACAAGACGGTTCAGGAGGAAGAGCTGGTCCCGGACCCGATCAGTCAGCCCGCCCGCCGGCCCCCCGCGCGCCCCGCCCCGGGCCCCCTCCGCCTCCTGCCGGGGAGGCGGAGGGTCGAGGGTCGAGGATCGAGGATCGAGGATCGAGGAGGCGGAGGGGGAGGAGGTTCAGGAAGGCCCTGCGATCCAGGGCCCGCCTCCCGCAGGGCCCGCCTCCTTCGCGCTGGACCGAGGCCTCACAGTCGGGCCCCACTGGCGGAGCGGCCCTGCAAGACCCCCGGGTACCCCCGAGGCCCGCCTGCGGCCTGTGTGGCCGGGGCTGCGCTCGGAAGAGGCCCATGCGCCCTCTCAGGGCGCCCTTTGTGCAGCCAGTCTCGGGAGCCTCGAGACGGGGGTCGATGCAAGCGGGGGTCAGCCAGGGCGCCGGATTCTGCAGGCTCCTGCAGAGCCAGGGCCGCACTGACCTGGGCCAGCGCGCAGGATCCTGCAGGATGCTGCAGGACCCTGCAAAGTCCGACTGGCCCGAGCTTGCATCGACCCGGGCCAGCAGATCCCCGACAGTCCCCCGTCGGCAGCGGGCGCGGCCGCACGCTCGCCCCTCCCTGGCCCGGAGCACGGTCTGCCCTGCTTCGGCGAGCCAAGCATGGCACAAGCATGAGCTTCTGGAGGTCCGCGCGGACTTCTCGGAGGGGCGCCGGAGCCCCCATGGTGGCGCGCCTCCGGGAGGGGAGAGGTCCAGCGCCGATCCAAGAAGTCCGTGCGGACCTCTAAAAGTGCATGTGTATGTCACGTGTTGCTCTTCTGCTGCTCCTGGGCAGGGCAGCGGCAGTGCGGTGTCGGTATCCCCCAGGCTGCTGTTCAAGACGTCAGACTTGTTGCAGGGCGCGCTGCGGCGCGTGGGGTGCGGCCGAGCGTCCTGGACTCCAGCGCCCTGACCACGCCGTGCGGCAGCCAGGAGTGAAGGCGAGCCTCTCCTTCCGCCCTCACTCCCATGCCCCCCTCCTGCCCTTCCCTCCCCTCCCCCCTCACTGCCCCTCCCCCTCAGAATTTCAGAATCGGTCCCTGGAAATGTCCCGAGGCGATTCCTGACCAGAATCTTGAGGCGGGTCCAGTGGCGACAAGAGCGACGCTGGAGGGCCGAAAAGGCAGAATAATGTACAAACACCTCGATCCTCGACCCTCCTCTTCCTCCTCCTCCTCCTCCTCCTCCTCCTCCTCCTCCTCCTCATCCTCCTCCTCCGCCCTCCTCCTCCTTCTCCTCCTTCTCTTCTTCCTCCTCCTCCTCCTCCTCCCTCCTCCTCCTCCTCCTCCTCCTCCTCCCCCTCCTCCTCCTCCTGATCCTCCTCCTCCTCCTCCTCCTCCTCTTTCTCCCTCTCCTCCGCCACCCTTCCCGAGGACCCAGCGTCTCCGAACTGCCTCTCTCACCCTCTCCCTCTATCCATGCTCGGTAAAATCCTGGATTAGGGAGCGGGTGGGGAAGTGGTTCGGGGTCGTGTGGGGGAGCTTTCGACGAGCGGGTGGTGGCGGTCCTTGCGAAGGCTCCCCCCTCGTGGCGCTTCGGGACGTTTAACACTTGGACGGGGGGGGATGACGGCCACTAGGATGCGTAATCGGACGGACGGGTGCATTCTGGGGTGTGAGAATGGCGCTGATTCGCTTCGGCACGATTTCAGGTGCTCTCGTCTCGGCGAGCTGGTGGCTCGCAATTCTGGCGGCGTCTTTCTGGCGAGTGACGCCCTGACGTGGGCTTGCCCTCGATCAGCCGTCCGAGGCTAGCCTCCGTCGGCTTGCGTTGCTTTGCCGTACTCATCGACGTCTTCACGCCGAGGCCAGCAGGAGGGACTTGGCCATTATCCCCCCCTGCCGAGGCCCGCGCCGTCGGCAAGGCAGCTAAGACCGCCACCGACTTGCCCCAGGGGGAGGCGGGTAGCTGGGAGGATCTTCTTCCTCGACGCTACGCCTCCTCCTCCTCCTCAGCCTCCTCCTCCTCCTCCTTCTCCTCCTCCTCCTCCTCCTCCTCCTCCTTCATTCCTTTTCCTTATAACTAATATTTCCCTGTCGCACCCCGAGGCCAGTTTTTAGGGCGGGCAGGCGTTTCGTCTGAGGCTTCATCATCACTTATGACCCTGGAGCTTAAACATTAGCAACAGCTTCATAGATGGAGGGCGGGTCGTTTGCAAAATGTGGCTCTCGCCTTAGCACCGCGCGCCTTCGTTTTTTTAACATGCAAGATATTCACGGATTGATGGCGGGTCGGTTTGAACATGTGGTTCTCGCGTCAGCGCCGCGCACATTCGTTTTAAAAGTTTGCCTAGAGCTTCGCGGATTGAGGACGACCCGTTTTCAAATTGTGGCTATCGCCAGCGCCGCGCACTTTCTTTTTTCGGCAGTTGCAAGAGCTTCACGGATTGAGGGCGGGTCGTATTCAACATGTGGTTCTCGCATTAGCGCCGCGCACATTCGTTTTCAAAGTCCGCAAGAGCTTCACGGGCTCACATGGTCAGCGTACCTGAAATGGCATGTTGGAAGGATTCGGGTTTATGAGGGTGTAACAGTTATGATGTTTCGCGGCGTTGAGGTCCCGGATCGTCAAGACGCAACAATCAAGTTGATCCGTGGCGTTGGAATCCCGAGAACAACGGTTGGCATTTGTTCAGGGTTTTCAACCAGTTCCCTGTGTGAAGATGAACCGTCGTAGGGGCCTACGAAGAGGGAGATTGGAGGGAGGGTGTATTCCAACATCGTTGGTGACTCTTGGATCTAAACTGGTCTTCCTCCTCCTCCTCCTCCTCCTCCTCCCTCCTCCTCCCCCATCCTCCTCCTAACTCCTCCTCCCTCCTCCCTCCTCCCTCCCTCCTCCCTCCTCCCTCCTGCCTCCTCCCTCACTAGATCCTCGACCCTCCTTCTCGATTCTCGGCCTTCCGCCTTCTCGATCCTCGGTCCTCCTCCTCCCTCCTCCTCCTCCTCCTCCTCCTCCTCCTCCTCCCTCCTCCCTCCCTCCCAGGTCCTTCCAAAAAGTGGAAGTGAGATGGGTTTCTGTTTAGCGCCCAGGGACTTCAATGACTGCTACAACCCCCATCATCGAGAAGTGGAACAAGAGCCTTACAGAGCAGGACAGCACAGATGGCTTGCTACGAACGAGGAGCCCGACAATGAAGCTGGGCGAGGAAGTGGATATTGGGTTGGCAACTTGTATGGACGACGTGACGCGCACTCATGTATAGCTGGGCACCCCTAACGTAAAGGAGGTGGTTCAAAAGACCAGCTACGCGACGGAGGCATTAGAAAAAGAGATTGAAGCAGGAGGCTATCACCTGAATGCTGGAACAACTCATCATCTTGTGGGGTCACGTGGAGTTGGAGCGCAGGCAACAACGATGATAATGCAGCAGAAGCAGCACGGAGTCGAGGGAGAGATCCAGAGACACATGAGAATGCTGGGCCCTTACTTCGCTGCAGACGGGACTATCACAGATGAGATTCGTAGGCGTGGTGAAGCTATGCATCGAGCATGGAGGGAAGGTGGAGTATTCTGGAAGGCGAAGGAGCGAACAAAAGACAAAGCGTTTGATGCTTCAGAGCCTGGTCCAGGGAGCCGGCCTATTTGGGTTAACTACAATGGCTTGGGAGAAACAACACAGTGCACACTTGAACAAAATCATGGTGAAGTTTCTACGGAGTCTGGCGGGGGGACAATGTAGGTGGACCTCATCATCGGGCAACACAAAAACTGTGAGCACTTAAAAGGTATTGGAACAGAAACGGCACGGATACATAACTATTTATCAAAAGGCTGAAACGCTATCAAAGCTGCGGGAGGTTTACAGAAGAAACGAAACAGCTTCTGGCAGCGATGTATGGCAATACGCTTGTGGAGGAGGTGGAGGGCATCACAGTGAATCGCACGACTTGATCACAGTGGGAGAGTTTTCCTTGACAGTACACCGTGGTCTTTGCAGGTCCAGGATGATTTGAGACTGCCGGCAACTATCTGTGAAGATTTGTGTGAGTGGTATCCAGATGATGGCAGAGATTGGCTGCTGTTTGCCGGATGTCCTGAAGAAAATAAGCGCTGGTGCTCGCCTGATGTCCTTGTC
>CAUYUJ010019837.1:1513787-1593787 GCA_963575745.1 Prorocentrum cordatum | reverse complement strand
TGCAAAGGAACTGCCCTCAATCCGCGAAAATCTCGCAAGTTGTCAAAACAAATGCGCGCGGCGCTAAGGCGAGGAGGAGGAGGAGGAGGAGGAGGAGGTGGACGATGATGATGATGATGATGATGATGATGATGATGATGATGATGATGATGATGATGATGATGATGATGATGGAGGAGGAGGAGGAGGAGGAGGAGGAGGAGGAGGTGGGTCGAGGATCGAGGACCCAAGAGGGAGGAGGAGGAGGAGGAGGAGGAGGAGGAGGAGGAGGAGGAGGAGCTGTGGACATCGCCCACCCCCAGGCCTGCAGCCGTTGCCGGGCGCAAGCGGCGACCGCGCCTGCGCCCCCTGGACGTCGCCACGGCGCCCTGTCGGGCGGGAGAGGCCGGGAGAGGGAGGACCACAGGGTTTCTGGCGAATTGGTCGTTTCGGCCCCGCCGTTTTCCTTCCATTTCCGCCGTGGGGCCGTTTTTCGGGGGCCATCACAGATGGATCCAGGCAGGGGGCGAAGGACTGGCCACCAGGGCGAGGGTCGAGACATCCCTTGGGCAAGCGGATTTCAGTCAACCCGCACAGTAAGGATGAGTGATTGTAATGGCCTCCGGCCAGTGCCGCCGATCCGGGGCGCTCCCGATGCGTGTGGGAACGGACGATGACCCCCCCTCCTCGCTTGAGCTTGACCCCCCCCCTCGTCCTCGCTCGAGCTCCCCCCCCTCTCGATTCTTTGTTCCCCTCTCCCCGCTGCCCTCCGCGGTTTCTTGGACCCCCCCCCGCTTGAGCTCGACCCCCCCCTCCGTCCCCGCTCGAGCTTCCTCCTTGGACCCCCCCCCCTGCTTGAGCTGGACCCCCCCCCCGTCCTTGCTCGAGCTCCCCCCCCCTCGATTCTTGGACCCCCCCCCCTGCCCCCCCCCCGTCGGTTTCCCCGTCGCTCGAGCTCCCCCTCCCCCCCCTCGATTCTTGGACCCCCCCCCCCGCACCCCCCCCCCCGTCCTCGCTCGAGCTCCCCCCCCCCTCGATTCTTGGACCCCCCCCCCGCGCAGGAGCGTTCAGTGAATAGCGTGGATAATTCGCCGGATCCCGACCCCCCCCCCCCCAGAGCGATGGACCCCCCCCTCCCCCCCGCTTGAGCTCGACCCCCCCCCTCCGTCCCCTCGAGCTTCCTCCTTGGACCCCCCCCCGCTTGAGCTGGACCCCCCCCCGCTCGAGCTCCCTCGAGACCCCCCCCCCCGGGCCCCCTCCCCCCGTCCTCGCTCGAGCTCCCCCCCCCCCCCTCCCCCCCCCCCGCGCTGGAGCGTTCACTGAATTGCGTGGATAATTCGCCGGATCCCGACCCCCCCCCAGAGCGAAGCTTGAGCGAGCTCAAGCCCACGCTCTCAGAAACTCACTCGCTGGATCGGCGGATTTCCCAATGCTACCCTTGCATCCTCCCCCCTCGGTCCATCCTTGGCCGCCTTCGCTGGCCGCGCCCCACCCGCAGAGGGTCGACGTGGCCTCCCAAGGCCCTTGCATCCTTACCGCGCATCCTCATTATACGGGTTGAGTGTAAACACATCGCATCGTCGGACCCTGAGTTCCGGGCGTCGCATTTCTTTTCGCGCCGGGCGTCCTCGCTCGGTCTCGGGCCTCGGGGAGATGCCACGGGAGGATGGGATCGATGCCTCCGGTCCCGCTCTTCCACGGTGTCGCATGCTGCCGCGATGTCAGACCTCAGAGGGCGTCTGGGGGGGGGGCCGGCCGCACGCCCAGACCTCCACGTCTCGGCGTCATCATCGTCGTCGCCTTCGAGTGTCTTCTCGGGGGGCGCTGCTGGGAGCTCCCATCGCCACGGCTGGACGCGGCTCGGAAAGCTCGCGAGGTTCGAGGGTCTGGTTTTCTGGGCGCGTGCGTCCGAGCGACAGCAGGTGCCCCAGGGCGGCATGCGCTGCTGCAAAAATAATGCGTTGGGTGTCTGGCTACAGTCTGCGCCAGGCCCATCCCGGGCGGAGGACCCGTAAGCACGCCCTCCAAGCCCAGCCAGGGCGGCGCCTCAGCCGCCCTCCTCCTCCTCCTCCTCCTCCTCCTCCTCCTCCTCCTCCTCCTCCTCTGCTCCCGCTGCTTCTTCCTCCTCGTCGCCAGCCTCAACCTCCACGGCTTTTACCTGGATCCAGATGTCGACGCCCAGAAATTGCCTCGCCTCCGGCGCACCTCGCCTTCGACGAGAAGGTCAGAGGGAGGCCGGCGGAGGTAAAGCGGGAGCGCGTCCGCGGGCGGAAGGTCGGCGGAAGGCGGTGTGAGCAACAGTAAGACGTCGACAGTTGTTGGTTCAGGGCGTCCGTAATCGGCCCCAGGCTCGTAGACACGCTGACGGCGATGTAGGCAACTTCGATGTAGGTTTCGGCGTTGTGGGTGGGGGTGGTTCGTGGCCAAATCAATTGCAGAAAAGCGCGGCTCGCGCTGCCCTACAATTCGCCGTGCCGTTTTTGTTCGATGCATTCGCGCTGCTGAAATGTAGGAGTGTGTGGTTTGTGGTTTCCTACACTTTGTTCTGCGCGAGTTCGTCGTCGCAAAAAACAGATTCCCAACACCGCCGTTAAGATGCGAAGGATTTCAATGGGTCAAGGGGGGTCCACAGGGTTCGAGGCAGCATTGCACAAGAGGGCGGATGGGGCAGGATAAGCAAATGAGAGGACTGGATGGGGACGAGGCTCAGGAGGAGGAGGAGGAGGAGGAGAAGGAGGAGGAGGAGGAGGAGGAGGAGGAGGAGGAGGAGAGGAGGAGCAGGAGAGAGTAGGAGCAGGAGGAAGAGGAGGAGGAGGAGAATGGAGTAGGTTTCTTGGGGCCTCTGGCGCATCCAGAAGCCTCCAGAAGCCAAGAAACAAAGTCGTCCGGAAGGGAGGAGGGAGAAAGAGGAGGAGGAGGACGAGGAGGAGGAGGAGGAGGAGGAGGAGGAGGACCACAATTGTTGTTCCTCTGCCTGCGAGGTGACGGCACCGTCGCGATGCGCTAAGCCGGGACGCGCTTAGGCGAATTACCACCTGGCGTAGCAGACGGGTGGACTGGAGGTCCACACACTTTTTGCTTCCTGGTCAGTTGGCCCAACTCAGCGAAGGAATTAGCAGGATGCGCTAATATTCTTGCCGCCGAGCGTGCGTCACACGCACACACTGGCCCCGGCCAGGACAACCCAGGCTCTGGGATCGGTGTGGGCAGAAGCCCCTCCCACACAACCAGGAGGGCGCATCCACCGATCCAGGTCCCAGGAGCGGCCCGGCCAACATCGGTGCAGCGGGGTGGGTTGGCGCCCCCTGGCGTCCAACGCCTTGCAAGACTCGAGAGGTTTTGCCGTTCGCGGCCTCTGGGAAGCTGTCTCGGGGGCCCGGGGACGACCCGAGAGACGGCCCAGGGATGACAAACTAGCCTCCGAGGAAGCACGTACCCAGACGTCGGGCGGACGGATCGATTCAGCCCTGGCGTTTTTCACCCGCCTCCGGGGCCCTCGCCCGGTCCGCAGGGCTCAGAATGGGCCCAGGGCGCAAAACGGCCCCTGCGACAAGGGTCGAAGCCTCGCCCCGCTGGTCTGTATCATGAACACAAATGAGGGTCGCGCGGCCTGTAGAGGCCTGCCAGATGGGGTCCGAATATCGAAGGACCCCACCGCATCGCCGATGCACCGGCGATGCGGTTCGACGTGGCGCCCAGCTTTCTCCGCGCCGACGGCGTCGATGCATTTCCGACGTAGCCGATGCATCGGCGATGCGGCGCGATCCTCCGACACCATCTGTTGGACCCCGTCTGGGAGGCCTCTAATATAGGACCCAGACATCTGGCGCTTCGGCTTTTTCGAGAAGTGGGCGCCCAGACCTCCTCGACTTGCATTCCGCAGGTTCATCCCAAGTCGTTCTGCTGACGGTCCCGCAACCCGGATCCCGGCCTCCACATGAGTCACATGAGGCGCTCCAGAGAGGGCCTCGCCTTCGAGGGTCGACGGAGTTGTCATCTCTTCCTCGGCGGCAGGGCGGCGGATGGTGGCGGAAGTAAAAAAAGAGGGCGAGTTTCCGCGATTGGCCGTATGCCAAGAGGGATGACAGGCCAGCCGCCTCCCTCGATCTGTTTGAGGCGCCGGGTGCCTGGCCCCTGGGGCCCTCGCAAGGACTCCGGGCCGTCAAAAGAGTACGATTCGGGATGAAAAACCGGCCCTGGGGAAGTGGTCGGGAGGTCGGAGGCCCATGTCCCGGACCCCCGACGTCATGATTTGTTCATAATGTCGACCCCCAGAGCTTTCGACCTTGGAGGCCAAACTACCTGCTTCTACAGGCTTATATATGTGGGGCGTATGCCGAATGCCGTTATCATTTTCTCGCCACAAGTGCCTACAGGCACATTGGTTGTTGTCATGTATACAGGCACATACGGGGTCGATGTGTCTATAGACAACGCGGCCCTTGCGCTCGGCACACTACAAGGCCTGAGAAAGGATAGATCCGTCTACGGTATGTTCTTGTTCTACAGCAGGTCCGTCATGGTATTCCACTGTCCACCTGTTTCCCCACGACCTGTTGTTCATCCTGAGTCGTTGTTTGACGGTCCCGAGGCCCAGTCAGGGCCCCCAGAGGCCGAAACCAGCGAAAATGGTTGCATCGCTACTGCGTCATGACTTGGGGGTGGCCTGAGTCTCGGAGAATTCGAGACGTCGGATTTGTAGTTCTGAGTCTAGGCCTCCCAGATGGGATCCGAGTAGATGGGGTCGGAGGATCTTTTGATTTGCTCCATGCGGTGTCCCCAGGCCTCTTCGAGCCATGAGAGAATCACGACGGACGTTTTTCGTTCGCCATTTTATGCTCTTGGGTGCCCATACCGGGCCTCGGGACCGTAAAAGAACGACTCAGCGTGAAAAACCGTTCCCGGGGAATGGGTCGAGATTTCTAGGGGTCGACGTTATGAAAAAAAACATGTCGGGGATCTGGGTCTCAAGGTGTCCCGACCCCTTCCCCCGGGCTGGCGTTTCCTCCCGAGCCCTCTTTGAGCCATCCCCAGGCCCCGTGAGGGTCCCCAATCAGGGTTTGCTCAAGATACCCCTGGCCCAAGGTGCCCCCAGCTTTTCGCTCAATCTTGGAGCCCCTGGGGCCCTCTGGGACTCGTGAGGCGTGCTCTGGAGGCCGCGGGGGCCTCCCTGGAGATCCGGCGGGCATTGGGCCAGGGGCACTTCTAGCAACACGCGACCCAGAGGCCGAGAGAAAGCGACCGGATCGTTTCCGTCTCGACTGTTTCGACGCGGTGGAGGTCTGTGGCCTCCGTCGCCGCGCGGCCACAGAATTACTCTGCCAGCCGCTGGCGGCGCGGGGCCCGCAGGCGGGCCAGCGGGCCACCAGAGGCCCGGGGCCGGAGGAGCCCCGCGCGGCGGGCCTCTCTTTGGCCCTCCTCGGCCACGGGGGGGGGGCCGCCCCAGACGTCCTGGCGCCTCGAAACAAATCGAGGCGAAGGTTTTTCACTGTGTTCGGCCTCTCCCGCCCCCGACGTTCTGGCGTCCCGACTGAAGTCGAGGCGAAGGTTTTTCGTTGTGTGTCGGCCTCTCCCGCCCCCGACGTCCTGGCGTCCCGAGAACATCGAGACGAAGGTGTTTTGTTCTCTTCGGCCTCTCGAGGCCCTTACTCTGGGCTTCGGGACCGTCAAAACACAGGGGAAACGTAAGACCCGAGTACGCCAGAACTCCACGGGGAGGCCCCCGACCCAGACATACTGGCGTCTCGAAAAAAATCGAGACGAAGGTTTTTCATTGTTTTCGGCCTCCCGGGGCCCTTATGCTGGGCTTCGGGGCCGTCAAGCATCGGGGCAAAATTTAAGACTTGAGTGCGCTGGAACTCGGGCTTGCCGACGCGTTCGGACAAGCGCGTCTTAGATTTTGACGGTGCAGTTTTCGGGTGGGGGGTTACAGCGGAAGTTCGCGTCAAATTTCAGATTGGTTCTCGTCATTTTCATGATGGCCCCGTCAGGCCAACTCGAGTCCCTCTAACCCGAGTCTTACGTCTCTCCGAAAGAACTACTCTGGGTCAGGAACCAGTCGTCGGGGCCCATGTCTCGAAAAACATCGAGGCGCCGGATGTGTGGGACAGTGCCCCCGGGACCCTCGAGAAACGCCTCGGAGTGGAGAAATGGCCTCAGGGATCAGGGGAAGGGTCGGCACGAACGAAGCGGTACGGAGAGAGGGTACACGCCGGTCGTTGAATGTATGTATTTTTGATTGCCAGACCCCAATCCTTTTCGAGCACCTTCCTTCTTCGAGAATCGATCCGCTGTTGCTGCGTGTTGTTCTTATCTGGGAGGGCCTGAGCCCAATCTACTTTATCTGCTTTCCTTCTTCATGTGTGCTTACCTACTTCTTCCGACCGACGTGTACGAAGACCGACAGCAGTTCTTGTCCTGTTCGCTTTGAAACCGACTCGCTGTCGGTGTCGTTGCGGACGTTGTCCATTTGAGACAGAAGGCCGCCTGGCCAACAGCGGCCGTTGCCGATTTGGAAAACACACTGTTGTTTTGCATCGTGCCCTTTTTTCCCGTGCCCATCTCGGGCGTCTTCGAAGGAGAGTTCTAGACTGGATGGGAGCGGGGCGCTGTCGGCCACTGTTTGAAAAGGAGCCGCCCTCTCTCAACTCGGCGGCGAGCCCGGGGGGGAGTGAGAAGGGGCGGGCCTTCTCAGAAAGCTTGGAAGCCCCCCGGCCCTCCGAGAAGTGTTCGAAGCCTTCCCCGAAGAGGCAGAACATGTCTCAGAGGGCGCGAGGGCTTCTGGGAAGTCCCGCCGCCTTCTGAGGAGGCCTTCCCCTCGCTCGCCGCCGATCGACCTCCTCGCTCGAGCGGCCGATCAACCTCCGACCGCTCTTTAGAGGTCGCTTTGAAGCCCTATCTTTCGAGGTTGCTCTGAAGCGGGGACGCGCGGGCGACCACGACGACCACGTCATCGTGGTGGTGGTGGTCGTCGTGGTGGTGGTCGTCGACTTGGTGGTCGTCGTTGTGGTCGTCGTGGTCGTCGTGGTCGTCGTGGCCGTCGTCGTCGTCGCCGTCGTCGTCGTCATCGTCGTCATCGTCGTCGTCGTGGTCGTCGTGGTCGTGGTGGTCGTCATCCCCCCCCTCGCTCTCCGCCGATCCACCTCCGCTCCAACCCCCCCCCCGTCTCCCGCGCGGCTTGGCCCTCCCGGCCCAGCCTCTTTCGGCTTCCAGGGGCCCCCGCCACTGGGCCCCAGCGGCCGGCAAACAGAAAGCGCCCGAGGTGCAAAAGATGTCCCACAGGAAATTTTGAACGATCAAGCAGTGGCGAAGCGTCTTGATTCGCTTATAGGCCTGCCAAAAATGTTCTAAGAACCTTTGGTCGTTTGCACGAAATTTTCTTAGAACATGTCTGGTTGAGACTGTCTTGTTTGAACACATTGGGTTAATGTTCTAAGAACGTTTTTTTGCTCTTAGAACATTTTTGGGTTCTAAGAACATTTCGTGGTAGACTTTAGGAATGCCAGGACGGTCGGTCCTTGTTCAGAACGAGTAAGACGACATAGGCATACATGTTTGGCGAACCTCGCGGTTTTTTTGGATATGCGATGGGATGGGACCCACTGGCGGCGCCTCAACCGCTGCCCCTGGCGCGCTCCGCGCGCCAGAGAGGAGGCTCCGGCTCAGATCCAAGAATCCGCGCGGACCGCCAAAAGTTTATGTTCATGCCGTCTCTTGTTCCTCTAGAATCACCGAACGCGTCCCACGACTTGCAAAGTGCCTCCTCGCAGACGTCCGAAAGAAAATGTGCCTCACTTTTTTACGCTGTGGATCGTAGCTCCCCCGCCGGCGGATGCAGGCCATGTGCGAGCAGTTCTTTTGCGAGTGATGGAACGCGCTTTTCTAGGAGAGGTCAGGGGGCAACGATAGGGGGGATGGGCTCAGCGGGGGTGCGCATCGAACCCCAATCGCCCATTCATCGCAGACAGGGGCCCGATAGCCCACCCACCCTTGGAACGTGCGGTTCTCCCATCGGGGGCTAATTGCCGATCTATCGGCGATGCATCGCCGATTCAAGCTCGATATTTAATTACCCCCCTTGGGACGGTCTCCCTCAAAAGAAGACGGGACCTCCCCTGAGATCAGACGTATCGGGAGAAATTACGACCGGAGCCCTCGGCACCATCTTTCTGCGACATCATTCGAGTCGGATCGATCCGTGAGGGTCCCAGGGCCCGAAGGCCACGCCCGAGGTGAAAGAATACGACGCCAGGATCTCAGGGCCTGGGGACCCACGCTGAGCGAAGGCGCGCCGTCGTACTCCTGGGCCTCCTGTGATTGCTCCGAGCGCCTGGGCTCGAGCTTTGCGGGTGCCGCTCGCCACGGGCGAGAACAGACTGAGGCGGGCATCGACCACGATGGCTCGATCCATCCGGAAGAAGCTGGAGGCACGGCCCCAGTGGCGACCCAAGGGAGGCGGCACGAAGCGCGGCCCGAGGGATGGCCCGCACACGCAGGCGGAGGCAGCCGCGACGTCCGGGCACCTGCTCGGGCCGCCGGCGGGGATCCGGAGCAAGCTCGAGGAGGAGCGGGGCCAGGCGGTGGAGCCGAGAGGCTGGCCCGCTGCCGACGTCGGGCGGCAGGTGCACCTCGACGCGTGCTGCTCCGCGGCACCGCCCTCCGGCCTGCCGCACACGCCCGGCGGCACGAGCACGGGCGGCATGCCGCCCCGGCGTGCCCCGCCGCAGGCCTCTGGCGCCGACATCCACGAGCCGCGCAGGCCCCCGTCGCCGTGTGCACCGGGGGGCCAGTCGGGCAACGAGACCCGGGCGGGCTCCGAGTCCTCGCGCGCCAGCGGCCTGCTCCGCGGGGCTGCGCCCACGGGCGCACGGCCCTGCGGGAGAGCGGGGGTCGGCCCCGACCGGGGGCGTGGGCACCAGAGAGTGGCAGCGCAGGAGCGGCAGGTGCCGATGCAGGAGTTCGCCATCATCCTAGACAAGAGGTTTGGCGATGTTCTCGGTGTCAAGGTGGACACGGAAGGCGGCGACGACGCATCTCTGTGCATCGAGCACATCATGAAGTCAGGGCTGCTTCCGCTCTGGAATGCGAACAACCCGCAGAAGCCCGTCAAGATTGGAGATCGCATCATCGATGTAAATGGCCAGAGGGGTTCGGCGGCGAACCTCATCGCGCAACTGCAGCAATTCCAGCTCCAGCAGATCATCATTGGCCGAAAGGCTCAGCTCGACACGCAGCAGGCGCGAGCCCTGAGGGGGCCGGTGGCCGCTGTCGCCATCGCCCCGGCGGCGCACGAACCCTCGGCCCGCCTGAGTGCGGATCGCACGTGGGGGCCACTCGACGGCAGATGGTTCGACAGTTGCGGCGAGGTTGGAACCATCGCAGGATCGATTATACACTGGGCACATCGAGCCGACGACAGCGACGGAACCACGGAGTTGACCCTCACAGGCGTCACCGTCCATATGAATTACCTCGGGCAGATGCTATGCGGGGTCCTACAAGGCGAACAGTTGATTCAATAGGGCTTCGCCCTCTGCCGCCAGACCAAAATTTATGGATTAGTGGTATAGAAACCATCGTGCTGCAGACGTGAGCGCTCATTGAAATCTGGATGCTTTTTTCCGACCATGCTGTGTTGAGCTGTTGTTTTTTGAAGGGACAGCGCCCCGCGTCCCTCCCACCTCCTCCTCCTCCTCCTCATCCTCCCGGTGTCCCTCCTCTCTCATCCCATCCGTGCCTCTGCCCTGCATGTGTCTATATCGGTCCCCAGCGTGTCGTTGCGATCGGTCTTGCATCTGGCCACTTCAAGGATTTCCTCTACAAGTTCGGCCCCTGGTCTTGCGCCGAGTTTCTTCCGTCGCCATACCGGATTTCACGGTGCACCGGGTTCCCAAGGACTTCCCCTTCAAGTCTCGGTCTTTTCTCTTGAACCGCAGTTTTGATCCGACACCCACGGTCCCTGGACTTCCTAGCGTTCCTCGGCGCTTTCAACGTATTCCACCTCACGCTGGTGGCCTTGCTGCTTGGGCGCAGCCCTGATCGGGCTCATGTGCTCTCTTCTCGCGTTCTTCTTTCCGCTCCCGTGCGTTAAATCGCCTCCGGTGCATCCCACCGCTCGCTTTGACCAGCGCCTGACCGTCTTGCACCATTTGGTGCCCACGGATTGTTTAAACATGTCAATACCGGCACGCCTCTCACACGCTTCGAGGCCATACAAGGAGCCCCACCAAGGCTCCAACGGTAGGATCCGCATGGTGCACCCGCGCCACATTCGGAATACCCTCACACGCTCCGTGGCCTTATAGTGGGCCCCACCGAAGGCTCCAACGGCAAACTCCGCATGGTGCACCCGCACCCCATTCGGCACACCCCTCACAAGTTTCGTGGCCCCACGAGGAGCTCCACCGAAGGCCCAAACGGCAGGGTCCGCATAGCGTACTGTACCCGCACCTGATTCGGCACCCCCCTCACACACTTCGTGGCCCCATAAGGAGCTCCACCGGAACCCCCAGCGGCAGGGTCCGCATGGCGTGCCCGCGCCCGATTCGGCGCACCCCTCACACTTCTCGTGGCCCCATGAGGAGCTCCACCGACGGCCCCAACGACGGGGTCCGCATGGCGCGCCCGCACCCCATTCAACACACTTTTCGCACGCTTCGTGGTCCCACGGGAAGCTCCACCGAAGGCCCAAACGGCAGGGTCCGCATGGCGCGCGCACCCGCACGCGATTCGGCACACCATTCAAAGGCTTCGTGGCCCCATGGGAAGCCCCACCGAAAGCCCCAGCGGCAGGGTCCGCATGGCGAACCCGCGCCCGATTCGGCGCACCGTTCATATTCTTCGTGCCCCCATGGGGAGCTCTACCGAATGCTCCTGCGGCGGCGTTCGCATACGCCCCTGCCGCACGTGTCTGCATAACTCTCACACGTCTCGTGGCCCCACAAGACGGCTCTTACGGCAGTTTTCGCACGCGCCCCCCCCACCCCCAGCCAATATTTCGGCACACCCCTCACGTTTTGTGGCCCCACATGGGGGTTCCATCGAAGTCTCCTGTGGCAGGGTTCGCATGCGCCCCCACAGTCCATGTCGGCACACCCCTCACATGTCTCATGGCCCCATAGGGAGCACCGAAGGATTCTGTGGCAGGGTCCGCACGCGTCCCCCATCCCACTTCGGTTCACCTCTCACACGTCTCGCGGCCCCCATCCGCATGTCCCGTGCCCCATCCATCCCGCGGCGCGCTGCCTAAGAAGGGGGCCATACACTGCGTGATTTGCAGCTGCATATGGTTGTGTCTCTCGCCAGTCTGAGTGTACGTTCTGCTTGGGACAATGTTCGATTCCGAATTGCTTCGAGGGGTCTCTCCTTCGGTCCAAGACGGTGCTGTCCAAGAGGGTCCTGTTCAAGAGGGTTTCTGGAGAGGGCTTAGACGAACCAAGAGAGTTCCAAGCCAGCGCAAAACAAGGCGCCAAGAAGCCGACGCTGAGCACCCGAAGTGCCCGAAGACGCTCGAAAACAGCCCAAGTGGACCCAAGAGGCGCCGCAGAGAGATCCAAGAGGGTCCCCAGACCGTTCAAAAGGGTTCCCAGAGAGGGCGCCCAGACCGCCACGGAGGGCCCAGGAGCAAGTTCCCAAATATACCCTCGCATCCCTTTCCCTTCGGCCTGTGATTGGCCGCTTTCGCTGGCCGCTCCCCGATCGCAGAGTGTCGACATGGCCCTCCGAGGCCCCTTTGCACCCCTGCCGCGCATCCCCGACGCACGGGCCGGCTGCATACGCCCCGCGCGTCTGTTGGCACGCTCGGGTTGCCGGCTGGTGCCCCGCCGCGGGCGCCTCGCAGGCAACCCGTATCGCCGCGGCGGGTGTGTTCGGAGGCTCCTCGACCGGTGCCCCGCCGTGGGCGTCGCATGGGCACCTCAGTGCCTCGTGTGCCACGCAGCTCCTCGGCATCGCTCAGACGTGTGCGTTTTTGGGGCGTTTTTGGGCGAAGGCCACCGAGGAGCCGTGTGCGAAAGCACGGAGCGCACGGAGCGGGAAGAGTGCACGGCGAGTGGACGTCCGTGCCGTGGCAAGTGTTTACATCACATGGTTTGCAAGCACAGTCCTGGCTCAACCTGGCGTGCATCACAGAGCTTGCACAACATAGCCTCCGCCACACTCGCGCACAGCATAGCCTACACCGCACCACAGCTTGCGCCGCCTAACGTACACCAAATAGTTTGAACGACATGACCTGCGCAATACAGCTTGTACCACATAGCTTACACCATAGAACTTACACGTCATTGCTTATACCACATAGTTTGTACCACGTACTGCACCACATGGATGACCTAACCAGGTTTCAAGGAGTCACTGTCTGATTCCACGGTGCAAACATCTCTTTCGGGGTCCTAGCCCAGGGAGCGCAGGTCAACAACAAATTACCGAAAGTCAGATTCTTTGGAACGACGACCACCCATTGCTTGTTCAAAGGGGTCGCGGCCCTGGCAGCAAGGACCCATCGCAGTTTTCAAGGGATCGTGACCCTGGGAATGCGGATCCATCGCATTTGTAATCGACCGTGGCCCTGGGAAGTCAGTCGAATTTCATCAGATGAGGAATCCTCGCTTTGGGAGCGCGGATGCTACCTCCTATGTTACGATACACCGTGGCCTTGGGAGCGCGGGCCCGTGAAGATTGTACCGAGGATCGCGGCCCCGAGTGCGAGGACCCCCAATAGGCCAACATGTATCGTGGCCCATGGAACGAGGGCACAGTGCAGTGCACGGGGAGTCGAGGCCCCGAATGGGGATGTGCGGCCCTCGAACATAGTTTTGGCTTGAGTGTCCACGGGCACTCAGCGCCCCGGGGAAAGCGGTCGGATGACAAACGAAGGGAACATTTCGGGCCGAGGGGGTCGCGAGCTCGGCATCATCTACTGCCCTACTGCGGGAAGCCACGTCCAACCTGCTTGTGCGCTTCATTGAACAGGCTCCCACGGCGACCACATTGCAGAAGCTGGAGGACATGCCGAACTTGCGCGAAACATTCAACACACACTTGCTAGGAAACCTCACCCTCGCAGCTCCGAAGTGGGCCAGCGGATTTGGTCAAAAAGCGACGTGTGGTGGAGGCACGTCCGCGACGCCTCGGAGGAGTGATCCCCGCGCGCTCCTGCAGCTCTACGGCGTAGCACCTCGCTGATCGCCTCCAGTTTTGTTCGCGGCGAGGGGGGGGAGAGGGAGGGAGGAGCTGGAGGGAAGGCGACGGGGGAGCGTAGGGGGGGCGAGACAGAGAAGGAGGGGACGAGAGCAGAGCGGGGAGAGGAGAATACTAAGGCAGGCGAGGGGGCGGCGGCAGGTCTTCGCTCCGACGTCCAGTCGCGCTGCTCGCTGCTCCTTCTCCTCGTCAGCGCCGGCCTCGTGCTCCTGGTCCTCCCGTTTCGGCGACTACAGAGGGTGTGATTACGCTGGGGGGTGGTTTGCGATCGGCGCCGTTGTGGCCTGGTGGGCACGACACTGTCCTTGTCGGGCCTGCTCGCGGCGCGACGGAGGACACTATTGAAGTTCCCGCCCGCCCCCCAGGGTGCCCCCGATGCTGCCGGTTGCCAACCACACCCGTTGCAAACCACACCTTTCAAAGTCGCCGACTGTTCCCCGTCCGCCACCAGCTGGGGACAGCATGTCAACCGCAGGCTCACTGACTCGAGGCAGCACTTCTACGTCGGTTGGCGAATGCAGGCTAGTTCTCTTGCGAATGGTATGAAGGTCGCCTGTTCGCGCCCTGCCTTGTCCCTAACGTGGGTATCTCGGCAGATTGTCCTTTTCATGCCTTCCTGTGGGAAGATTGTTGTTGCATGAGTGTCTGCGTCGCCTACCAGGAGCTCGACTGCTCCTGACACACGGACGCTGAAGTCCCCCATTCGAGTTCCAGCTGAAGCCCTGAAGTTGAGGAGCGTTGTGATGAGTTCATCTGCGCTCAACGGTATCGCTTGGAATTCAAATGCCGTCGCGAACCCATTATAAGTTATGTATATGTTCATCTCGTTATTGCGTTCTCTCTCTCATTCCCTCTCTCCCTCTTCCCCTTTTCTCTCTCTCTCTCTCTCTGTAAGATAGGTCGATCGACATGTCGATATCCGCTGTTCGCCGAGGGCAGCACAAGCTTCTCATGGTTGGAGGAGGGGGCCACGCAACACTTACAGGCCCACGCCTCTCGGCTTACTTCTTGGTTGGCTCTTGGCACTGCGGGCCCAGCGCTGCCCACCGACGCAAGGGGTAGACCCGCAAGTCCAGTGTTGCAGCCCTGGCACGGGTGGTGCAGCTCTGCAACGCGCGGCTCGAATGTTTCAATGGGTCATGCCGCTAGGGCCACGCGTTCCTCTTCCCTCCACTCCCACGTTCCTCTTCTCCCCGATCACATGGAGGAGGAGGAGGAGGAGGAGGAGGAGGAGGAGAAAGAAGCGAGGAGGAGCCCCCCTCTTCCCTCCAGCTCTGCTCACCACTCGCCCAGAACCCAGGCTCCCATGCACGTCTCCAGTGCCCAGTGCCCCAGCCAGCGCGCGGCACGAGCTGCCAAAACAACAAGGTCGTCCTCGTCTTCTGGCTGGGGTGTCCTCCTGTGCTGCAGTGCGCGTCCAAGTCCCAGGGGCAGGGAGCCTTACGATCAGGAGCGTTTGCACAGCGTGTCGCGCTGCCAACTCTGGCCCACCACGGTTCGGCGCGACACGCTAAGCACATCCAGGTCTCAAAGCATCAACGCCCTCCCCCCACCCGATCCCATTCCCCTTTCCCCCCCACCCACACGCCATCAGCTTGCAAGGCACAGCGAGTCGCAGGGGCCGCCGCCGCGACACGCTAACCAAAATGTCCCGACCTTCAAAAAGTAGCCACCCTGCTTTGTTACAGGCAGAGTGGAGCTGAAAGATAGCGATCGCAGGTCGTTCCTAGGGCAGCTCAGCTTTGGATGGCTGCTTTTTGAAGGGTGGCAGCAGCTGGAGGGACAGAGGAGGAGGCAAGAGGAGAAGGACAAAGAGGAGGAGGAGGAGGAGGAGGCGCAGCGCCCGAGCGGCGCCACGCCGTCACGCCACCTGGCCAGGGCCCGGGGGGTATCTTCTTCCAGTAGTGACCTCAAGTGTGTTTGGATTTTCTGAGGTGGTCTGGTCGTGGTGCTTGTGCCAGTCCTGACGCAGCTTCTGCCAGTTGGCGTCGCCCGCTCTGTTGTAGAATCCTCATGAGCGTGCCTGTGCGGTGACTCATGAATCCTTGCCAAAAGAAGATCCTCTAGTCTAGACGCCACTTGTTAGTTTTTTCATCTCGCGTGCCAATCTCCATTGCTCTTCTGTCTCCCTGCTGCTTTTCTTCTTCTTTCTCCGCGCCAGTACAGGCCCTTCATTGCCTACTGTTGCGAGCTGCGTCTAGTTGAGGCGATCAAAAGAAACTCGGTTCAGGATTTCAGACGTTTGGAGCCGCTTGAGGTCGAGGTAGAAGTCAGACTGTCTGGGGCTGGGTCCGTTCAGACATTCGCGGGAGCCAATTATCGATATGTTGCCCATGAAGGAAAATGGCGTAGGACTTGATTCAGAATAGGCATACGAGAAGTTCCCAAAACAACCATAACTGATCAACAATGCCGAGGATCGCTTTGCCCAAATGCAAGAAAATTGATCCAAATCTTCGGCCTGAAAGAATGAGCTTTTTCAGAACGCGGGACGTGGAAAAGGGCGTCTTTTCAGCAAGAGCCTGGTGTACGTTGCGGTATGTTCTCCTATTACAGTTGATTTGTTGTTTTCGAGTTTTACTTTTTGGGGGGCCACACATGTTTCTCCCTCCCATTTTTTCTATGTTCGGGCGGAGTCCCCAGATTGCGGGGGGGGATCCCAAAATGGGGGGGGGATCCAGAAATGAGAGGGGCCCCCAAATGGAGGGGGGGGGCAAGGAAATCGTAGTTCTCGCAGATGGCTGTTTTTCGTGTTGTGTATGTCTTTTGGGGTTTGGGGGGAGGTGTCGATCCCTTGGGGGAGGTCCCCGAATGGGAGGGATCCAGAAATGCGGGGATCCAGACATGGGGGGGGGGCAGGGAAAGCATAGTTCTCGCAGATGGTTGTTTTTGGTGTTGTTTGTTACGTTGTTTTCGGGTTTTGGTGGAGGTGTCGATCCCTTCGGGGGGGGGGGTCCAAATGGGAGGGATCCAGAAATGGGGGGATCCAGAAATGGGGGGATCCAGAAATGGAGGGGGGGAGGACAGCATAGTTCTCGCAGATGGCTGTGTTTCGTGTGTGTGTGTGTGTTTGTTTGTGTGGGTGTGTTTGTGTTTGTGTTTGTGTTTGTGTTGGTGTGTGTGTTTCTCTGTGTCTCTGTGTCTCTGTGCCTCTGTGTCTCTGTGTCTCTGTGTCTGTGTGTCTGTGTGTCTGTGTGTGGTGTGTGTAAGTGTAAGTGTAAGTGTAAGTGCAAGTGCAAGTGCAAGTGCAAGTGCAAGTGCAAGTGCAAGTGTAAGCGTAAGCGTAAGCGTAAGTGTAAGTGTAAGTGTAAGTGTAAGTGTAAGTGTAAGTGTAAGTGTAAGTGTAAGTGTGCGTACGTGTGTGTAAGTGTGTAAGTGTGTAAGTGTGTAAGTGTGTAAGTGTGTATGTGTGTAAGTGTGTAAGTGTGTAAGTGTGTGTGTGGGGTGTGTGGGGTGTGTGTGGTGTGTGTGCGTGCGTGCGTGTGTTTGTGTTTGTGTTTGTGTTTGTGTTTGTGTTTGTGTGTGTGTTTGTGTTTGTGTGTGTGTGTGTGTGGGTGGGTGGGTGCGTGCGTGCGTGCGTGCGTGCGTGCGTGCGTGCGTGCGTGCGAGCGTGCGTGCGTGCGTGCGTGCGTGCGTGCGTGCGCGTGCGTGCGTGCGTGCGTGCGTGCGTGTGGGTGTGTGGGTGTGTGGGTGTGTGGGTGTGTGGGTGTGTGGGTGTGTGGGTGTGTGGGTGTGTGTCTGTGTGGGTGTGTGTCTGTGTGTCTGTGTGTCTGTGTGTCTGTGTGTCTGTGTGTCTGTGTGTCTGTGTGTCTGTGTGTCTGTGTGTCTGTGTGTCTGTGTGTCTGTGTGTCTGTGTGTCTGTGTGTCTGTGTGTCTGTGTGTCTGTGTGTCTGTGTGTCTGTGTGTCTGTGTGTCTGTGTGTCTGTGTGTCTGCGTGTCTGCGTGTGTGTGTGTGTGTGTCTGTGTGTCTGTGTGTCTGTGGTCTGTGTGTCTGTGTGTCTGTGTATCTGTGTCTCTGTTTGTCTGTGTGTCCGTGGTCTTTCCTGTGTTCATGATTGTAGGTCGTGTCTGTGTGCTGGGTTCTGTGTGTGATGTGTGTGGTCGGTGTGTCGTGTGATTGGTCTGTGTGGTCTGCGTGTGTGGTGTGTGTGTGTTTGGTTTTGTGTGTGTTTTGCTGTGTGTTTTGCTGTGTGTTTTGCTGTGTGTTTTGCTGTGTGTTTTGCTGTGTGTTTTGCTGTGTTTCGGGTTCTGGGGGAGGTGTCGATCCCTTGGGGGAGGTCCCCGAATGGGAGGGATCCAGAAATGGGGGGATCCAGAAATGGGGGGGGTTCAAGGAAAGCATAATTCTCGCAGATGGCTTTTTTTTCCCAACCATCCTGTGGTGTTGGGTCCTCGTTTTGAAGAGACAGCGCCCCGCGTTCCCACCTTCCTCCCGCTGCCCCCCTCCCTCCTCCATTTCGGCACACCCCTCACACATTTCGTGGCCCCATAGGGAGCTCCGCCGAAGGTCCCAGTGGGTGTGCCCGCATGCGTCCCGCACACCCATTCCGGCACACCCTTCACACGTTTCGTCGCCCCATAGGGAGCTCCACCGAAGGTCCCAGTGGGTGTGCCCGCATGCGTCCCACACCCATGTCGGCACACCCCTCACACGTTTCGTGGCCACATAGGGAGCTCCGCCGAAGGTCCCAGTGGGTGTGCCCGCATGCGCCCCGCACACCCAGGTCCCAGTGGGTGTGCCCGCATGCGTCCCGCACACCCATTTTGGCACACCCCTCACACGCTTCGTGGCCCCATAGGGAGCTCCACCGAAGGTCCCAGTGGGGTGCCCGCCATGCGTTCCCGCACACCCATTTCGGCACACCCTTCACGCGTTTCGTGGCCCCATGGGGAGCTCCACCGCAGGTCCCAGTGGGTGTGGCCCGCAATGCGTCCCCGCACAGTCCCCATGTCGGCCAACACCCCTCACACGTTTTTCGTGGGCCCCATAGAAAGCTCGCCGGAAGGTCCCATTCGGTGTGCCGCATGCGTCCCGCACCCCTGTCGTCACACCCATCACACTTTCGTGCCCCACAGGGAGCTCGCCGAAGGTCCCAGTGGGTGTGCCCGCTGCATTCCGCACACTCATTTCGGCACACCCTTCACCCGTTTCGTGGCCCCATAGGGAGCTCCACCGAAGGTCCCAGTGGGTGTGCCCGCATGCGTCCCGCACACCCATTTCGGCACACCCCTCATACGTTTCGTCGCCCCATACGGAGCTCCACCGAAGGTCCCAGTGGGTGTGCCCGCATGCGTCCCGCACACCCATTTCGGCACACCCTCACACGTTTCGTGGCCCCATAGGGAGCTCCACCGAAGGTCCCAGTGGGTGTGCCCGCATGCGTCCCGCACGCCCATTTCGGCACACCCCTCACACGTTCGTGGCCCCGTAGGGAGCTCCACCGAGGGTCCCAGTGGGTGTGCCCGCATGCGTCCCGCACACCCATTTCGGCACACCCCTCACACGTTTCGTGGCCCCATAGGGAGCTCCACCGAAGGTCCGAGTGGGTGTGCCCGCATTCGTCCCTCACACCCATTTCGGCACACCCTTCACGCGTTTCGTGGCCCCATAGGGAGCTCCACCGAAGGTCCCCGTGGCGCAGTACGCATGCGTCTCCCCCACCCAGTACACCTCCGCCGGAGGCCGTCGGAGTTCCGCGCCTCGCTCGCCCGTCGTCGCTGTGCCCAGCGGCAGGAGCCTTGCCCGCTATCAGCCAGCCAGCTAGCTCTTTGTGCTGCGCGCAGCGGACGACCCGCGCGCGTCGCTGGGACCCCTCCGGGGCGACCTGCGCGCGTCGTTGGGACTCCGCGCTGCGCTGCGCCCGCAGCCTTGGACTTTAGAATGCGCGGGCAAAGAGGGAGTAAAAGAAGGGGAGGAAGCGGGCGCGATCCTCGCGGTGGCGTCGCGGCGCGCGGGCGATGCCATCGGGGAGTCCCGGGGAAGCTCCTTGCGGCGGCCACGCCCAGCGTCACGAGTACCCAAACGCAGTCATTCTCAAACGATTGACTTTTTATATACAATTGCACCATGCTTTGTCAAAGTCGTATTCATGCACGTAGACTCGCTCGCACGCAGATTCATTCACAGTCAGACGCACTCGCGCTCATATTCACCCGCGCTCAGTCTCCCTACGTACTCAGATCAATCGTTTTCGTTCGCGTCGTGTACCACGCCACTGATTTCGGCACACCCCTAGCACGGCTCGTTGCCTCATAGGGATCACCACCGAAAAAGGGAATCACAATTGCGGTACTCACACCTGCATACACCGAAGTATGGTTGGGCCCTTCGTCAGGCTACTTGTGTTTTTTGTGTGGTTGCTGGTTTTTGGGAAGGTGGCGATCTTTCGGGGGAGGAGCCCACATGGGAGTCCTCAAATGGGTAAGGTCCCCAAAATGGGGGAAGGTCCCCGAATAGAGAGGATCCCGACATGTGGGGGGGGGGATAGGGGGGAATCTGGAAATGGGGAAGTGCCCACTTGCAAATGGGCTATGTGGCTGGTCGCGACGCTTTTTGTGCTTAGCGGTTTTGTTGTTTTCTGGGGGGGGGGGGGGGGGGTATGCCATTTCTTTGGGGCTCACCCGGAGTATGCCTAAACAGTGAACCTACAGAGTCGCGTTTTAAGGAACGCGGAATGTTGCAAGGGGCTTTCGAGAATATTTACACATGCTGGATTTTCCGGTTTTCAGAGATTTCTGGGTTTCTGGGTTTTTTGTGTTTTCGAGCTCTACCATGCAGATGCCGCTAGCATTTCACACTGGGCATGAACGCGTCGCCTTTTTCTCTCTCCATGTCAACTGATTGTTTGGTTCAGGCAGGCATACAGCTTCAAAACTCAATACAAAAACGCGATGGCCTTGCAATTGTCTCTGACTGGTGAGACTTCTACACCTGAGCGTTCTTTAAAACATACAAAAAAAACGAATGTTTCGTCACAAAGAAATATAGACAGACCACGCTGTTACCGTTTATTTCGACCTCAGCTTCTTCTTCGTCAAGTCCGCCGCCGCCGAGTCTTCCTCGAAATGGCTCCGATATGGACAACCCTTTCAAATTCAAAGAATCCGCGAAGAAAGTTGCAAGACGATCTACATCAGGTAAACATATTAATGCTGTTCACAGGCGTATTAAGCCTTACAAGCGCAGGTCATGTCGCAAAACTTTCGGGCCGATGAACATTCTGAAAGTTCATATGAACACCGTCCACAGCAAATTGAAGAAGTACGCCTGCGAGTATTGTTCGAAAGCGTTCGCAGAACAAAAAAAGGTCCCTTGAAAAAGCATGTTGGCAGCGTTCACAAAAAAAACAGTGAGACCGTGTACTTGTACGAGTTGTCAGACGCCTTTTTGTGATAAGCTTTCTTTGAAGCGACACATTCGAGCTATTCATGAAACATTTAAACCCTACAACAAAAAGTTCACTTACGAAGACACACGCAGTCAGTTCATCACAAGCTAAAGCCCTACACTGACCAAATTTGCCGCACATCTTTCAACCGAAAACGTCATCTGGTTACTCATGTAGATGCCGTCCATAAACGACTTACGCCACATAAGTGCAACGTATGCAATGATTGGTTTGCCCACAAATGGCTTTTGACAAATCACCAGCGTATATGGCACGTTCGTTGTCAGAGCGACGCGTTCGGTTTACGACAACCAAGACAGAGACAAGGGCTCTTTTATGGTTGATCCCAAGATATATTGCAGGCATTGTTTTACGTGTCGATTTTCATGGAAAGTGCGTCATCGCGCTCGAACGGAGCATTTCGTTTTGGCAGGAATTATAAGAAGAGCCCCAGAATTGGAGGAAAAAGCCATCTACTGGAGGTGGGGCTCTACTGTTCAGGGAGGATGTTCCAGGAAACGGCCAGACATCAATTTTGTTTTTGAGACGTTCTATATTCATGTTGAAGTTGATGAAGAAGGTCACAAGAACGGACACTACGAATGATGCGAAGAAAGAAGACATCCTACTGGAATTGATGGCTAGCGATGTCGGTAAACCTGGAGTTGTTCTTCGAATCGATCCCGACCACGAAAAACTGCTCAAGTCGAAGAAAATGCCTGATGGGGAGCGCGTATGGGTCGCTTCGGATCTGTTTGAGTCGGTTTTCACGGACGAAAATGAGTCTTTGCTGCACTTTACGTGGAAGAGAACAGACGTCAACAATCTGGAGCGCTATGCAATTGCTTGTCTGACGGACAAGCTTCCCCGGTCGCGCGCGTAGTTACACGTCGTGCACGTGTTACAGAACAGTTTATCTGCGCGCGCGTGGATGAAGAGAAACAAATGCTAACGGAGTTCCCCACATAATGATGTTATTGGGATAGCGGAATCAAGGATCATGCTGTCATGAAATTGCCGACCCGCCCTCGCCCTCTCCATCCTTTTCTATCACATGGTTTGCGAATACCCTCCTCGCTCAGGCGGGGCCTCCCTGGAGGGGTGGTAGGGGCACGAAACCTGATACATAACACTGTTTTCGAATAGCGTCCTCGCTCTGGCGGGGCCTCCCTGGAGGGGTGGGAGGGGCACGAAACCTGATAAATAACACTGTTTTCGAATAGCGTCCTCACTCAGGCGGGGCTTCCCTGGAGGGTGGGAGGGGCACGAAACCTGATAAATAACACTGTTTTCGAATAGCGTCCTCGCTCAGGCGGGGCCTCCCTGGAGGGGTGGGAGGGGCACGAAACTTGATAAACAAGTGGCACGCGTGCCCTGGCTCTTGCACAAATGTGTCCGAGGCTCAGGGGGGCTGCCCTGGGAAGCCTGGGCGGGGAGGGGGGGCAGAGGGGGGGAGGGGGGGGGGCGGGGGACGAACGACACGACACGACACGACACGAAAACAAGTGGCACGCGTGCCCTGGCTCTTGCACAAAGGAGCTGCTGGAAACAGGAAGCTTTCGCCTCCTTCCTCCAGGAGTTCACTTGTTGTGGCCAGGGCCAGGGGGGGAGGCTGGGTCCAGGACACCAGGGCCAGCGGGGCCAGGGAGGCCAGGACCAGGACCAGTGGCTCCCCAAGAGCCTGGGAAGCCTGGGCGGGGATGGGGCAGGGGGGGGGCAGGGGGATGAACGACACGACACGACACGAAAATAAAGGTGTCCGAGGCCAAGAGGGGCTGCCTTGGGGAGCCTGGACGGGAGGCCCAGGGGGGCTGCCCTGGGGAGCCTGGACGGGGGGGGGCAGGGGGGGGCCAGGGGGACGAACGACACGACACGACACGAAAATAAAGATGTCCGAGCTCTAGAGCACAGCTGTGCAAGAGAATAAAAGTGGCCCAGGGGGGCTACCCTTGGGAAGCGTGGACAGGGGGGGGGGGGACGAACGACACGACGACGACGACGAAAATAAAGGGTTCCGGTACCAGTGGCCTGGGACGTGGAGGGGGGGGGAAGCGTGGACAGGGGGGGGGCGAGGGGGACGAACGACACGACGAACGACGAAAATAAAGGGTTCCGTGGCCCAGGGGGGCTACCCTGGGAAGCGCAGGACAGGGGGGGGGGGGGGGACGGGGGGGGGCGAGGACGACGAACGACACGACGAACGACGAAAATAAAGGGTTCCGTGGCCCAGGGGGGCTACCCTGGGAAGCGTGGACAGGGGGGGGCGAGGGGGGGAAGCGACACGAGGGGGCACGACGAACGACGAAAATAAAGGGTTCCGTGGCCCAGGGGGGCTACCCTGGGAAGCGTGGACAGGGGGGGGCGAGGGGTACCCTGGGAAGCGTGGACAGGGGGGGGGGGAGGGGGAAGCGTGGACAGGGGGGCGAGGGGGACGGGGGGGGGCGAGGGGGACGAACGACACGACGAACGACGAAAATAAAGGGTTCCGTGGCCCAGGGGGGCTACCCTGGGAAGCGTGGACAGGGGGGGGGGCGAGGGGGGGAAGCGACAGGGGGGGGGGCGAGGGGGACGAGGGGACGAACGACACGACGAACGACGAAAATCCGAGGGGGGCTACCCTGGGAAGCGTGGACAGGGGGGGGGGGGGCGAGGGGGACGAACGACACGACGAACGACGAAAATAAAGGGTTCCGTGGCCCAGGGGGGCTACCTTGGGAAGATGTCCGAGCTCTAGAGCACAGTTGTGCAAGATAATAACACTGTTTTCGAATAGCGTCCTCGCTCAGGCGGGGCCTCCCTGGAGGGGTGGGAGGGGCACGAAACCTTATAAATGACACTGTTTTCGAATAGCGTCCTCGCTCAGGCGGGGCCTCCCTGGAGGGGTGGGAGGGGCACGAAACCTTATAAATGACACTGTTTTCGAATAGCGTCCTCGCTCAGGCGGGGCCTCCCTGGAGGGGTGGGAGGGGCACGAAACCTTATAAATAACACTGTTTTCGAATAGCGTCCTCGCTCAGGCGGGGCCTCCCTGGAGGGGTGGGAGGGGCACGAAACCTTATAAATGACACTGTTTTCGAATAGCGTGCTCGCTCAGGCGGGGCCTCCCTGGAGGGGTGGGAGGGGCACGAAACCTGATGAATAACACTGTTTTCGAATAGCGTTCTCGCTAAGGCGGGGCCTCCCTGGAGGGGTGGGAGGGGCGCATGGTATTGGTATGGTATTGGTATGGTATTGGTATGGTGGGAGGGAGCTCAGACGAAACCTGATAAATAACAGGTGTTGCATGGCATTGGTATGGTATTGGTATGGTATGGCTTAGTATGGTATTGGTATGGTATTGTATTGGTATGGTATGGCTTGGTATGGTTTGGTATGGTATTGGTATGGTATGGTATTGGTATGGTAGGGCTTGGTATGGTATGGTATTGGTATGGTATGGTATTGGTATGGTATGGCTTGGTATGGCTTGGTATGGCATTGGTATGGTATGGTATTGGTATGGTATGGTATTGGTATGGTATAGTGATGTTCGGAATCTGCGCGCGCGTGGATGAAAAATACAAAAATCCCCTTGATTTAAATTTTGAGGTACTTCGACCGACGCGGGAAGGAGGAGGATTTGTCAAGGTGATGATTGTTCCCAACCGTCTTGTGGTGTTGGGTCCTCGTTTTGAAGAGACGGTCCCCGCGTTCTCCTCCTCTTTTTCCTCCTCCTCCCCCTCTTCCTCTCTACCGTCCGCATGCGTCCCGCACACTCAGTACAGCGTTTCGTGGCCTTCCTCCCCTCCCCACCCAGCACAGCGTTTCGTGGCCCCATAAGGAGCCCCACCGAAGGTCCCAGCGCTACCGTCCACATGCGCCCCGCGCACCCAGTATAGCGTTTCGTGGCCCCATAGGGAGCCCCACCGAAGGTCCCAGTGTTACCGTCCGCATGCGTCCCGCACACCCAGTACAGCGTTTCGTGGCCTTCCTCCCCCTCCTCCCTGCGTTTCACCCATCCACTACAGCGCTTCGTGGCCCCATAGGGAGCCCCACCGAAAGTCCCAATGCTACCGTCCGCATGCGTCCCGCACACCCAGTACAGCGCTTCGTGGCCCCATAGGGAGCCCCACCGAAGGTCCCAGTGCTACCGTCCGCATGCGTCCCGCACACCCGGTACAGCGTTTCGTGGCCTTCCTCCCCCTCCTCCCTGCGTTTCACCCATCCACTACAGCGCTTCGTGGCCCCATAGGGAGCCCCACCAAAGGTCCCGGTGCTACCGTCCGCATGCGTCCCGCACGCCCAGTACAGCGTTTCGTGGCCCCATAGGGAGCCCCACCGACGGTCCCAGCGCTACCGTCCGCATGCGCCCGGCACACCCAGTACAGCGTTTCGTGGCCCCATAGGGAGCTCCACCGAAGTCCCCAGTGCCCCCGTCCGCGTGCGTCCCGGAAGCCCAATTTGGCATTTTCACCCATCTAGCAGAGCGTTTCGTGGCCCCATAGGGGGCCAGTGCCACCGTCCGCATGCGTCCGGGAAATGTAATTTGGCATTTTCACCCGCGCAGCGACGACGACGACGACGACGACGACGACGACGACGACGACGACGATGTCGACAACCGCCACCAGCGGCGCTCGAACCCCCCGGCTTCCCCGAGCCCTCGGACCCCGCGCCCGGTCATAGAGCTGGGCCGCGGGGCGCATGGGCGCCTGCGCTGCCCAGGGCAGTTCCCACGCCTCTTCCTACGACGTCGATGGCGGCGGCAGCGGCGACGACAACCATGACGGCGACGACGATGACGGCGGCGGCGGCGGTGGCGGAGGTGGCGGCAGCGACGACGACCGCGACGCGGAAGCTCCTCCCGAGGAGGAGCCCCGTTGCACCCACCGATCCAAGTCATTCTTCCAGGAAAAAGGAGCACCCAGACTCCGGGCGGATTGGGATTCTCAATGTCGATCCCGGCGCGTCTTGCTTCAGCTCGGTTTCCCCGGGCCGCCTTTAGATCCCAGGACCATCAAATATACAGGGCGGTGCTGGTCCCCCGCCCCGAGGGACGAGCCCGGGGATCCACTTGGAGGCTCAGGGGGGCCCTGGCCTCGAGCGTCGCCAGGAGTCGCGGCTGCCAGTGTGGCACAGTGTGGGCCTCGGGAAGCCCGTCGCGTGCCACGGGACCGTCAACGAAAAGAATCCAGGATGAGAGTACGGCCCCAGTCAACGAGTCGAGAGCTGCAGACTCCACGTCACAAGCGAGATCGCGGCGTCGGAGGTTTGAGGAGGAGGAGGAGGACGAGAAGGAGGACGAGAGGAGGACGAGGAGGGTTTGTTTTACAGTGCGCCGCTGCCAGCCAAGCTCCAGAGTGCAATGGATGCAGGGGTTGACGGGCAGGGGAGGAACACTTAGAGCACCCAGCTCCTCGTGGTTTTGGACCGGGGCAGTCCTGTGCATATCCGCTGCCAAACCTCGAGCTGGTGCTTCGTTAAAGCGTGCGGTCCCAGGGAAGCGACAGGGCAGGGCTCCCGCAGACTGTCTGGGCGAGCTATTGCCCATGAACCGCATTCGCCAGAGAAAGGGAAAGCCCCGTTCTGCCAGAGAGAACGTGGGAGGGGTGGGCCTCTTTTCCCGCAACCCACTGCGCGGCCTGTTCTGGAAGCTGGTCGAGCCTGACAAACCCTCGGAGGTTGTCATCCCTCGGCGGGGGGCCTCGCCGAGGTTTGGCCCAGTGCTGACAGGTGACCGTCCCCGCCTGGACCGAAACCGCCACGCCTCCTCCTCCAGAAGCAGGGGGGCTAGAAGCTAGAGCAGAGACGGGCACGGAGAGATGCGGCAGCGTTGGAGATCGAAGTCTTGCGCATCCCACAGGTCCAAACACCAGGCACGAAGCCCTACACACGAGACGACCCCCGAACATCAGCTTCGATCCACCTGCGCCCTCGGAGCACAACATCGATGGGCTGCTTGGCCAGGCGCCGAGTGGGATCAGCCCGCAAGGCAGCACACGCAATAATGATGACCACGTGCGGCTCTCGGGACGGGTCGACAGGGCACACACTCAACAGCAGCCGCAAGCTCTTCACGGGGCACCGTTTGCCGAATAGAGTCGATCACGCCTGTGACTCCAGAATCCCAGTCGAACTCCCCACCAGGGCAGAGCCGAACAAAGGCGAAGGCAACGCGACGGAGGACAGGGAACTTGGCAAACTGGCCGCCCGTGCCATCGGTAGCGTGCAAGCCTCCTGGCAAAACACTTGGAGACAGCGGTCCAGGACACCGACGCCCCTGGATGTCCTTGGACGCAGGAGCAGGAGGGAGGTGGAACCAGGAGACGGGAACCAACCCACGGATCCAGAAACGTGGGTATTGGCCAAGTTCCTGGAGCGCTCCATGGCGCAGGTGCTGAGCCTCGGCAACCTCAGGCACCTCCGAGGATTCATTACACATGCAACCCCGAAACCAGTGCCCAGAGCTCCTGGGGTCACGCTGGCATCTACGATGGATGGGATCGGGGGCTAGCTGGGCAAGGTGGCGCCGCTCCTCGGTCCGGTAACCGCCCGAGACAAGGAGCCGAGCTATGGACGCCAAGTCCTCCTCCTCGAGAGACGCCACAAGCTACCAAGCATGGTGAAGACAGACTGGCCATTCGATCCCTCCGCCGTGGATGTGCCCCCCAGCTTTGCACCACTGGGGCCTGTCAACGGACTCGTCGAAAGTAACCAGAAGCGGTCCCAGGGGTGCACGCTCATCAGAAATCATCTGCCACTCCTCACCAGAGGGCGAAACCAAAACAAAGGGGGAGGAGCAACTCCGACCACCCGCCAAAACAGTAGCCTGGAAAGCGGCCGTATGACCTCGGACCCAGGCCCACCCTTTGCGGACATTCGCCAGCGAGGCATCCCAATGCCTGACAAGCCGAGCCCGAAGCCCGCGATGGCCAGCAATGCGCGAGAACCACGACTTAACGACACGACGCGACGGACGCAAACCTGGAGCGGGTCCTGACCGAGGCCAAAGGTAAGGCCGATGGCCGTCGTCGCACACATTCCACGCTGAGGGGCCCTATTGGCTGCTCGCGACATGCTGCAGACCTTTCAGCATAGACTGGGAGATGCCATGGATCTCAGGAGCCCACATCGCCTCGGCGTAGGCGCTGGGGTGAAACAATTCACTGGCAACCATACGAATGCGTTCAACACTGAACATCTCACTGGTTGCATCCCTGCCTCTCGAGAACGGCGTCTTCCTGACAGCAATGGGCCTCTTAGCACCCAGGGCAGCATCATGTCCCAAGTCCCGAGCCGCCAGAGAGAACGAGAAGTCGCACCCCCCCCCTGGCAGCGACGCTGGCGAGCTCGGCCCGAAGGGCAGGCGAGGACGGAAGCAGAAGGGGCGTTTCCAGGGACAGCTGACACCGACGCCTCCTGAGGCCAGTGAGCAACGCTCTGAGCAGGGTAGGGAAAGTGGCAGCAATAGACGCATGCGTGCCGAACAACCGAGCGGAAACATCATCCACCCACTTCCGAAACCTGAGACCACCTACCGAGTTGTTGGCACCTTTCAAGGGCCCGCGGAGGTAGGCACGACCAAGAGAGATGGCCTGGCCGCAGCCAGCCAGCATACCGCCATGAGCCATGATCCCAGGGTACACAGCCCCCTTGAGTGAAACGCGCCTCACCCCGAGGTATAGATCAACGGCCAAGGATAAGAGACGGAGCGGGCACTTCAATTCAACGGCCGCGTCGATCAAGTCTTGCAGACAGATTTGCTCATAGTATTTCTTCATATGTAAAAAAAGGCCTCCTACCTGGAAACCACCGAAGAGGGCAACCTCCGTTTCAAGCTCGTCAAGCCAACCAGCAACACCGACCGAGCCCCCCACAGTCTGGTCCCAGGGCCCATGGGCTCCACGGCCCCGTGCCGCGATAAATGGCTCGCGAATTCTCCGAAGCAATGTGAAGAGAGGTCCTAGCCACGCAGTAGGTCCCTTACCCCCGTCGGGCTTGGGAATGAGAGCGATGAGCGAGAACGACAGCTGAAAGCGCACAGTATATCGCTGCTCAATGCGATCTAAAATGCCGATAAGATGCATCTTGGTTTCAGGACTCGACTCCTTGGTCAGACGAGGCGCAGTGTGATCAATGCCTTGGCCTCTAGAATCAAGCACGGACTTGAGCGCGCGGTCAAGCACATCCAAGTCGATGGCAAACGCCGGGACGACCAAGCATTCCCACGCAGGGCAGCTAACGCGGATCGGGACTTAGCTTTATCATGTTGTTGCCAAATCGCCTTCCACGCCTCAGACTCAAAATCGAGCAACTGGTCAAGGGCAGAGCAGGATCCATCCTCACCGATTTTCTCTGTCGCAGGGTTCACAAGAGATTTCAGCAAGCGGCGGGCAGGACCAGCCGAGCGAAAAAGGGCCTCCTGGAGCCAAGCCTTCCAAGAGGCATGCTGCGCTTTGAGAGCGCCACGGTGGAATTTCTCGGACACCTGCCGCAGCTCCCCCAAGAGGTCATGCAACCCAACGAGGGCAGTGCTCGCGATGCACAGGAAACGAGAAACCCAGAGGTTAAAAGTGCCACACTGCCCAGCATCGTTGGGGTCATCAGGGGCAAAGGGCGGTCACCAGGGGCAAATGGCGCCTGCTGTGAGAGCCCAGCCAACGTGGCACGAAACTGCTCAGCACGCCACGGAACTGGAGTCGGCGGCGCGCCCTCCAACGAATTCTCCGGCACTAACTTGATCAACAATTTAAGTTTGACAAGTGCGGTTTGCCAGAAACGCGCCTCCCTGTCCGCCTGGCAGGGACCTTCAACCTGGGCAGCGGCGAGAGGAACATATCTGATCCTAGGCTGATGGCACCCCCCGACACACCGGAAAACCTGGGCCTGACCAAGCCCGAGCTTGGAGATAGCATCGAGTTCCACGGCCAAAATTCAAGAGGAAATTTGAGCCCCAAAACACCATTGTTGTCGTGTTCCAGCAGTCAGAGGCTAGCAACATAATAATTGACCTCGAAAAGCTTGGCCGCTCAAGCTGAAGCAATCGGGCCTGAACCAAGAAGTGCGGCCAGGCTTCCGAGGGGCCAACCCCCCTTGCACAGGCAAAGGCTCGGGCTTCATCACCTTCCAAACCTTAATGGCCCTGGGGGGGGGGGGCTGCCACTTTAAACTCAGCCGCCGCATGGGCCCCCCATGGAACGGGAACGAGAGAGCTAAAGCGAACGGCAGTGAGAAAACTACTGGAGACTACCGCGCAATCGATGCGACTCGTCGAGACCCCAGAGCAAGTGACCGAGTCCCCAGGCATAGGGACGGGGATGAGGCCGAGAGGCTCCAGCCACCCCGAGTCTTCGAACACTGCCTGGTCAACTTGCCAGTCACCAAATACGATGGCTGGAACCCCAGCTCCACTTGGATGGCCCCAAGATCAGCAAGCAACTCCAAGTTCCATCCGTTCAGCTGGCCACCCGCGTGCAAGCACAAGCGATCGTGAGCGAAACCTTGTTTAACCGTAATGTGCATAGCAGCCACCTCGAAGTGCCCACAGCCGCTCACCCTCCAGCTTCGCAAGTCGATTGTGAGAGTCCAAAGCGAGATCGAGCACAAACCATGACACCAGAGGAAGCATCATGAGCGTCAGTTGGATGGGCAGGCTGAGCGACAGCTCTCCAGCCGATCTTGTGGAGTTGATTGGCCATGCCCTGACACTTGCTGCTCCTCATCCTGTGCTCAACGAAGAGGATCACGTCAGCTGTGCAAAGGGCCAACCATGGAGCCGCAGTATGGCCCCATACATGGATGGTGGAGTACACCATGTGAGAGCGGATCCACCAATCTGGTCCTCGCCACTATTGTCGGCACCCGGAAAGCCACCGATGTCCTGGCCGACGTTCGAGCCTGGCAAAACGGACGGGCCGCCTCCCCCACTCGAAGGTTGACGGGACGAGGGAGCTCCGCTTCCCCCCGACGCGGGGGAGGATGTCAGCTGTCAAGCGACGCCTGAACCTGGCGAACCCGGATCTAGTGCTCCAGCAGCGGGCGCACAGACAACTCCACGCCTCTGAGGGTCCTGGTCCTGGCATCGCAACACGAACTGGGCTGCCTCTGCCAAGGGCAGCTTCGCGGTCTGTCCGTCAGCGGGCTCCCGCAGGGCCGCGCACCCTTTGGAGTAAAGGCCCGCCCCGTCCCAGTCGCACGCCTGCCAGAGCCTGCAAGCACTAGCGAACGAAGGCGCCACCCACGAGGCAGAAGACGCCGACTGAAACAAACCTTTGAACAAAAAACTACATAACAACATGGAAAACCGAAACAAAAAAGGGGGTAACAAAACAAACGATTGCTTGTTTCCTTTTTAACGCAAAACAAACAAAACATCGAAGCATACTTTGGAGGAGATGTGGCGGTGGCAAGGAGGCGCCGTCTCCCACCGACCAGCCCCCGAGCCGGGGATCCCGCCCCTCGCCAACCCGAGGCAGGCCCCAGCACCCACCCACGTCTTGGGGCCGCGTCAGGGGTTCTGTCCCAGCAGGAGCCTCAGCCTTCGAGGGGGAGGCCCATGCTTGCCACCGCCCGTAGAAGAAGACGCCGTAGCCGAAATAAACAAGGCCACAGAAGCCGCGACGTACAGCACGCCGAAGAAGAGAAAGATGCAGTTCCAACAACTGGAGCGATTGAATGATTGCCCCGGGCTCGGGGGTAGGGCCCTGAAGTGCTCAGCGAGCTGGTTCCACTCCCTACCTAAGTCATCTCACGGCCCCTCGAATTGGTCGTAGAAGGTGTAGGAGAATGCAGGGAGGGGGCGGAGGAGAAGGCCTGACAAGCCCCGTACTCCCTCAACGGAGCGGCCCCCTTGTGTCTCATCGACTCGGCCGTCCGTACAGGGGGCGCCTCGGGATTTAGCCGAGGTTGCCCCCCCTGATCACGGGCTCCGACCGAGACACGGGTCGCCGCCCCAGGAGCGGTCAGCTTGCCAGGGAAGGAAGGAGAGGGTGGAAACGACGAAGCAGGTGTCCGTAGGAGAGCCATCGCGCATGCGCGAAGACACCGAAGCCGAAGAGGGCAACGCTGAATTAGAAGAGCACGAAGAGGCCGAACTGGGAAAGCGAGCAACCGATCCACTGCAGGTATAACAGCCATAAATGTCGCTTTCAGAAGAGCACGAGAGGCAAAAAGTCAGACCTGGCCTGTTGCTTGGCCTTGGCCGCCGCAGCCTTAGCCCTCTCCAATGTTGCAGCACGCGCCTTGTCAATGCGCTGCTCCTCGTCGAACTTTTCAATTGCAGCAGGGAAGTCAGCCGAACTAGCAGCCTGAAATGCAGCAGCAGCCTGAGGCGCAAGAGCCTCCTGGGCCGCCGCCGCAACAGGAGGGCCAGCTGCTTCGGCCAACCCTGTGGCCACTTTTTTTTTTACTTGCGCGAGAAGGTCGCCCCGTGGCTAAGGAGGAGAGAGGAGAGCAGCAAGGGGGGGGACTGCGGAACCCTGTGGCCACACAACCCGCGTCGGTCTTGCGTTTCTTGCGCATCTCTCCCATGGGCTTCTTATATTCATCAAGGTGCACTTGATACTTAGTTTTGATCGAGGTGAGAGCATCGTGCAAGAGGGTGGTGACCTCCTTAGACTGCTCGCCCTTGAAGGCTTCGAAGCCATCGCGACCCCCCGAACTGAACGCTGGCCCCGAGACATCGAGTTCCTCGCCAATGCCCAGCAGCAACGGGTCCGCCGAGTCCTTGAACAGCGCATCGAGGAAAATGGTGTTCTTCGGGGGGCGCTTCAGGAGGCTTGAGGACGCCACTCGCCAACGGCCAAGTAGCCTACTCCATAGCCTGAGCATCGAAAATACCCTTCGCCATGAGCTCGCCAAAGTGCTCGTCGAGGTCGATGGCCTCCTTGTCGAGCGCCGCCCTGCTCGCTGGGGCCTCCTCGGGCTTCTCATGGAAAACCTTCCAGGTCTGGGCGGCGCGCTGACATTCGACCTGGGGCGAAAGGCTGGGCTGGGGCACCGGCTCCGGGAGGAAGGGCGCCAGCAGACATTGCGCCTCTGCAGCGGGACGCTTCGAGGCTGCCTCCTTGACAATGGAGAGGGTGTCGTCGGGGAGTGGGGCGGCGATGGACTCGGCCCACGGAGGCTGCTGCTTGCGGCGCCCCCCCTTGGGCCGCCACTCGTCACCCTCCCCGTGGGTCGTGCACTGCAGGATGGAGCTGCCGACCCTGACGCCGTCGCCCACACTGGCCCTGGGCTTGCAGGGCCCCTTGCAGCCGACGCAGACGTCTGGTTTAGCGTTGGATGTGTGGTATTGCTTTGACTTGCACTGCAATCGCACTGCAGTGCATTGAATAGCTTTGCGTGGCGTTGCGTTGTGTCTCATTGCTTTGCATTACTTTGCGTTGATTTGCATCGTGTTGCATCGCATTGATTTACATTGCTTTTCATTAGTTTGGATTAATTGTCATTGCAATGCATTGATTTGAATGTCTTTGTATTGCATTGATATGTATTGATTTGCATTGGTTTGCATTGTATTTGCGTTGCATTCGTTTGCATTGCATAACATTGCGTGATGTCGCATTGCTTTGCGTTGTTTTGCGTTGTGTTGTGTTGTATTGCATTGCAACCGCATTGCATCGCAATCGCATTATTGTGCAGTGGTTTGCATTGCTCTGCATTGCTTTTGTTTGCAACGCAATGCATTACTTTGTATTGCGTCGCACTGTTTTGCATTGTTTTGCGTTGGATTGCTTTGCAATGGTTTGCATTGTTTTGCACTGGTGTTCATTGCTTTGCATTGCAGTGCATCGCGTTGCTCTGCATTTCAATGCTTTGCGTTATTGGTGTGCATTGCATTGGTATCGATTGGTTTGCGTTGTTTTGTAGTGTGCTGCATCGCTTTGCGTTTGCTTGCATTGTGTTGCATTGCGTTACAATCGCATTGTATGTCAATCGCATTGTGTTGCATTGGTTTGGATTGCACTGCACTGCTTGGCATTGTGGTGTTTGACGTTGCCTTGCGCTGCACTGCAGCGCGCTGCTTTGCACTGCTTCGCACCACACAGATTGCACCGCATGGATCGCTCCACACAGATTGCACCACGGGGATTGCACCATCCAGATGGCACCGCATACGCTGCAAGTTATCAGTGTTCGGGGTCCACGCTGCCCGACGTTACGATGAGCTGCACTTGACCTGCACCACCACAGAGGGAACCCCCCCAAAGGTGCGAAGGCGCGGCGCTCGTGCCGCCCTGCCCTGCCCGCCCCTCGGCCCCCCCCGCCCCCATGCTCTGCCCTCCCCGCCCTCTCCACGGCTGCTGCCAGCCGGCTCGAGGAACGGGAGAGGGATGGAACGGGGAGAAGAGGTGAGGCTCAAAGGTCAGAGGACGAAAAGGTGCCCATACCGCTGCCCTTCCTTCTTTTTCCCCTTTTTGGGCCTCCTGGGAGACCCTCGTCGCCACGGCTGGACTCGCCTCGAGATCCTGGTCAGAACGCACCCCGGGAGAGGGCCGGGGAGTAGCGGTATCGGTACCTTCTGGTGTCCCCATAGGAAGGATGACCGATTTTATACTCAACCCGCATAGGAAGGATGCACAACTTTCCAGGGCCACTACTGCATTCTGGCCCCATCGACTTATCATTAAGCAACTTTCGCTTGCCAACCTCGCTCCAACAACGTTACAATGGCCCCCCTATGGTCCGTGCATCCTTACCGTGTTCCTGATTATACGGGTTGACTCTACCTGCTGCTGCTGCTCTCGCGTTGCTGAAGTCCTGCGGCGCGGAGATGCAGAGCTTGTCCCGCACAGCAGGGGGCTGTGCCCGCACGGCAAGCGGCCTCTCTTGACGAAGGTCTCCGAGCGGTGACTGCTTTCCCGCTTTCTCCCGCCTCCGCGGCCACCCTCCGCCTCCTTCTCCCCTCCTGCAGCCGGACAATTCGTTCGCCCGCTCCCCGTTTACCAGAGCGCGCGTGCGGATCGCCTTTGCCGCAATGCGACGTAAAATAGTGCACACCAATGTGATGATGGTGGTGATGATGATGGTGATGATGATGGTGATGATGCTGCTGCTGATGATGATGATGATGGTGATGATGAACATGAGCATGATCATGACAACGATCATGATCACGATGATGATCATGGTGATCAGGATGATGATCCTGATGCTGGTGATGGTGATGATGATCATGATGATGATGATGATGATGATGATGATGATCATGATGATGATGATGATGGTGATGGTGATGGTGATGGTGATGGTGATGGTGATGGTGATGGTGATGGTGATGATTATCACAGCACCCTCTCCATCCTCCCTTCGGGGGACACTCTGGCTCGGCTTCCCACTTTCATCTGGCCGCGACGCAAGTTCCCAAAAATTCAGTGACTTGAATTTTACGAGCGATGTTGTTCGCAGTCTTGGCTGCAACTGCGGAGCAGGAGATGCTGGTTCTTGAGTTACCAGATCGCATCGCTTATTCCAAGGGGCCGTACAGTGTCATCGTTGCCGCGTGCCCATCTGGTCGTAGCGATTGGGAATGTGCTCGTGTGTCCGTGGCCAACGGGAGATGTCTGGGTGGTCCTTGGTGTTTTTTCGGAGCACTCTTGGGACCAAAATGGGTCGTGGACCAGATCAGATGCCTCTTTGTGAGGTTCCATTGGTTTCTTCGGAGGCCTCTCGGGGGCTTCTTGGCGGCAGTGAACTAGATGCCCCTTCGGGAGGCTTCTTGGGGTCTCTTCAGAGGCCTCTCAAGGGCTTCTTCGCGGCATGTGCGTGACCTCCTGGGGCATCCAAGGGGCCTTTTTGTGGCAGCTTTTGGGGGCTCGGGCGCCATCTTTCGGGGCAGGCTCGACATGTGAGTTTGGCTCCCCCCTCTTGGGGCCTTCCTGGGGGCCGCCGCGGCTCTCTCGGGATGCTACTTGGACCGTCTTGGAGTCCTCTCGGGCCGTCCTGGGAGCCTCTTGGGCTGGCTTGGGGCGATCTTAGCTGCCTCTTAGCCCGTCGTGAGCGGTCGGGAACTCGCAAGAGCGGTAACACAACATTCTTCAACAACCTCAGCAAATCAATTGATTCTCTCACTGGGGGGCCCTCCCTTGTTGGAGCCCTTTTGGGCCGTCTTGGGCGCCTCTTTGGCCGCCTTGAAGCAACCTTGGGCCGTCTTGGAACGCTCTTGGCCTTAGGGCGAGTGGTCTGCAGCATATTTTGCGGCTGCTCAGGGCGCTCCTGGGGCGCATTGGGGGGCGCCGCGCACAGGGGTTGTTGCATCTGTGAATCAGAGTCTGACAAGGATCGCCCAGGTGACCCTTCGTCCAGGGACACCCAGGGGGCGCTCCGCGCGCGCGAACTAGGAATATCATGAACCGCTTACCAGAGATGTTAGCACGTCTGTGGCCCGTTGGGCCAGCGAATTCGCTGCGTTGGTAATCGGGACGCTCCGCCTCCCACGGGCGCATCCTCATCATCCTCGCCATCACGTTAACGAGCAAGTTTCAAACATCTCGGGCTGCGAAGCGCCACCACCGCGCAGTCGCCTTCTCCCGACAAAACCGAACGCGGTCATGCATGCTCGCGCGCTCATCACCACCATCACCACCAGCAACCCCCTCAGACGCCAGCGCCCCAGCGGGGAGCGCGCCCAGCGGCGGCTTCGTCCCTGTTGGAGGTAGCTCCCATCGCCCGCTTCTCGAAGGAATTCATGAGTAAGAACAGGATAGAACAGAATTCCCTTTAGACGATCATGGCGAGAACGACGACGACGACGACGACGGCGACGGCGACGGCGACGACGACGACTTGCCACCTCGTGCGCCTTCACCCCCGAGCCCCGGTCCGGCCCAGGGCCAGCAAAGCCATGGAGCGAGGGCTGGCCCAGCCTGGAGGGGGCGCGCCGCCGTCGTTGGGCGCCGGGGGCCGAATGCGAAGGGGGGAGGACGTCGACGTCGACGACGACGCCGACGACGACGATGCCGACGACGACAACGACGACGACGCCGACCACGACGACGACGACGACGACGACGACGACGACGACGACGACGACGACGACGACGACGACGACGACGACGACGACGACGACGACGACGACGACGGTGACGGCGGCGGCAACGGCGGCGACGGTGACGGGTGACGGTGGCGGCGGCGACGGCGGCGAGGGGAGCCACGCCGCGTCGTCGTCGCCGCCGCAAATCTTCATGGTCGAGGCTGCTGTTGTCGTCGCTGTCGTCGTGGCCGTCGTCGTCGCGGCGGCCATCGACTTGAGCCCCTCAGGAGGCTTCATATCCTGGAGGATGCTTTATGTGACGAGCGGTGGTGTGGAATCCATGGTCAAGCCTCGAATGGAGTTCCACCGGCTTTCAGACCCTGAGGTTCTTGTCCGAGGGTTCCTTATCCAATGCCCTAACCGTAGCATTTGAGGGTTTTCGGCTGTTGCTCCGTTTCCTCGACCTTCCCAGACATCAGGAGCCTCGATTGTTTCGAGACGCGGGCCCCCGACCTCTCGACCACTTCCCCGGGACCGCTTTTTCATCCCCAGCTGGTTTTTGAGGGCCCCGAGGCCTGGTAAGGGCCCCGAGGGGCCGAAAACGATGAAGCCCTTCTGTTTCGTTTTTACCTAAGAGCGAAGACTGATAGGTTTCTAGTGGCCCAAAAGAGAACATCTTGACTCCCCAGGGTGGTCTGGGCGGATGCCAGGGAGAATCTGGGGACTCCCCGGGACTCCCCATGGGGGTCTGGGCGGGTGCCGGGGAGGATCCGGGGACTCCCCAGAACACCATTCCCAGGCCACATTTTGAATGCCTGGAGCCAACTGTAGGCCACTTCGTGTTCTTCTTCTTCCCAGAACACCATGCCCAGGCCGCACTTTGAATGCCCGGAGCCAACTCTAGGCCACTTCGTGTTCTTCGTCTTCCCAGAACACCATTCCCAGGCCACACTTTGAATGCCCGGAGCCAACTCTAGGCCACTTCGTGTTCTTCGTCTTCCCAGAACACCATTCCCAGGCCACACTTTGAATGCCCGGAGCCAACTGTAGGCCACTTCGTGTTCTTCGTGTTCCCAGAACACCATTCCTGTACCATATTTTGATTGCCCGGAGCCAACTGTGAGCCACTTCGTGATCTTCGTGTTCCCAGAACACCAGTCCTGTGCCATATTTTGAATGCCCGAGCTGAGGCAGGCTGAGGCCGAGGCAGGCTGAGGCCGAGGCAGGCTGAGGCTGAGGCTGAGGCACGCCGAGGCAGGCTGAGGCTGAGGACGAGGCAGGCTGAGGCTGAGGCAGGCTGAGGCTGAGGCTGACGCAGGCTGAGGCCGAGGTAGGCTGAGGCTGAGGCTGAGGCAGGCTGAGGCTAAGGCAGGCTGAGGAGGCTGAGGCAGGCTGAGGCTGAGGCTGAGGCTGTTGCAGGCTGAGGCTGAGAGGCTGACGCTGAGGCAAGCCGAGGCAGGCTGAGGCTGAAGCTGAGGCAGGCTGAGGCTGAGGCTGTGACTGAGGCTGAGGCAAGCTGCGGCTGAGGCAGGCTGAGGCTGAGGCTGATGCAGGCTGAGGCTGAGGCAGGCTGAGGCTGAGGCTGAGGCAGGCTGAGGCCGAGGCCGAGGCTGGCTGAGGCTGAGGCCGAGGAAGCCGAGGCTGAGGCTGAGGCTGAGGCTGATACTGAGGCAGGCTGAGGATGAGACTGGCTGAGGCTGAGGCTGAGGCAGGCTGAGGCAGGCTGAGGCTGAGGCAGGCTGAGGCTGAGGCCGAGGCAGGCTCAGGCCGAGACAGGCTGAGGCTGAGACTGAGGCTGAGGCTGAGGATGAGGCCGAGGCAGGCCGAAGCTGAGACAAGGTGAGGCTGAATGGGGGGGGGGAGGGGAGGGGGGGGGAGGAGGGGAGGCTGAGGCAGGCTGAGGCCGAGGCAGGCTGAGGCCGAGGCAGGCTGAGGCTGAGGCTGAGGCCGAGGCAGGCCTGAGGCTGAGGCTGAGGCTGAGGCTGAGGCTGAGGCTGAGGCTGAGGCTGAGGCTGAGGCTGAGGCTGAGGCTGAGGCTGAGGCTGAGGCTGAGGCTGAGGCTGAGGCAGGCTGAGGCTGAGGCTGAGGGCTGAGGCCGAGGCATGCTGAGGCTGAGGCTGAGGCAGGCTGAGGCTGAGGCGGCCGAGGCAGGCTGAGGCTGAGGCTGAGGCAAGCCGAGGCAGGCTGAGGCTGAGGCTGAAACTGAGGCAGGCTGAGGCATCCGTAGGAATACATAGGAATCCCTAGGAATCCTTCTAGGAATCCGTAGGCATCCTTAGGAATCTGTAGGCATAGTTAAGCATCCTCAGGAATCCTTAGGAATCCTTAGGATTCCCTAGGAATCCTTAGGAATCCCTAGGAATCCCTAGGAATCAAGATTCCCAAGGATTCCCACGGATTCCTATGGATTCCTAAGGATGCCTAAGGATGCCTTAGGAATCCCTAGGAATCCTTAGGATTCCATTGGATCCTAAGGCCGTTGCCACTGCGACTGTCATTGCGAATGCGACTGCGACTGCGAGAACAGCAGAATTCTACAACTGGATTCTCACCTGAATCTTAAGGGGAATGCCTCCAGATATGCTTGTACACATCGCTGTTAGGTTGCTTTGCTGGGATAATCTTTTTGGGGGGGGGAGGTCCGGAGGGGTACCTCCCCCGCCGGCCGCGCTCCGCGGCGACAGAACGCCAGCGGAGGTCCTGCCACAAGCACCTGCGGGGGCCAACTCGGCAAGTCAGGCAGCTCGAGACTCGACTGGGAGACCCCATGGGAGGGCACCAAGGCGCGCCGAGAGGCTTCCTGGAGAGCCCCATGGGCCGAAGGTGACTTCACGATGGCCTCCAGGTGGCCCAGGAGGGCCCAGTCGAGCCTCCGAGATGGGTCCAAACTTCTCCCAAGAGGGTCGACAATGTGTGAAAGCATAGGTCGTTGCACCTTATTCGCCTTCGGAAGTTTTTTGGTTCGGTCACCATGCGTTCAGTTCACCTCCAGGGAGCCCTTCAAGGTCCCAGAAAGTCGAAGCATGGACGACGCCAGTGGTCCGGAGTAGGACGACGTGCACAATCTGGATTTTCGAAATGTTACCGCCCAAAGTTGAAGGATCCACGCGGTGCCAGAGGCCAGCGCGCAAGTCGTCAGACAAAGAACGTACGGTATTTGCGCATGTGATTGCTTGGGATAATCTTTCAATGAGTCCGATGTATTTGTTGGCACCCCCTTCCAATGTCGGTCTGCATGGAACTGCCGGGTCGCACCCCGCCAGAGCATGTGTCGGCTTCCTTCGACATTGGAAGGGCCGACATTGAAGAGGGGGATCAAGGCGTTTTTGAGTTATTTTTGTCGAGGGCTGCAGGATCGCCCCAAGATCGCCTCAAGACGTCCCCACGAAGGTGCCAACACAGCCCCCAGGGGCCACAAGACGGCCCACGAGGCCTCCAGGGCCTTGTGGGCCCCAGCCTCCACCGCGGCGTCGGGGCACTCCCAGATCGGGGAAGCGTAAGACCCGGGTTTGCCGGGACTCGGGTTCGCCATCGTTTTTTGACGACCGCGCCTCGGATTTTGACGAGGAGGAGTTTCGTGGGATGTCTGCAGCGGGAGGCCTCGTCAAAATGCAGGCTCGGCCTCGTCATTTTTTTGACGACCTCGTCGGGGATTTCCGAGTCCCCCGTACCCGGGTCTTACGTCTCCCCGATCCACCGCGGCGTCGGGGCACTCCCAGAGGTCTTCAATGGCAGTGGCAGTGCAGTCACGCACGAGAGCGCGCACACTGACCTTTCCATGCTCTTGGGCACCCTCTTCGGGCCCTCCTGGAACCCTTCCCTGCCCTTCTTGGGGCCTTCCAACGCTGCCTGGGTACGGTAGGTTCGCGTCGTGTCGACCGTCGGCGACCCCGCCCGCGGCGTTTAAGGTTGAACGCCGGCGGCGACCCAGAATCGATCGATGTTGAACGATCGGACGTTGCGGCAGCGGCCGATCGTTCAAGGTTGAACGATCCAGCGCGGTGTCAGGAACCAACGCCGACCAACGCCGGGGTCGACACGGCACGGACCTGCCGTAGGCTCCCAGAGAGCTTCCACGGCAAAAGTTGAGTCCCGCGAGCGAGAGAGCGCTCGCGTGACTCACCGATCACTGCTCTCGAGGGCCCAGTGGAGCCCTCTTCGGGTTCTCCTGGAGCCCTTCCGAGATCCCCTTCGGGCCCTACAGCGCGGCCTCGGAGGCCTCCCAAATGGCTCTAATAGCAGTGCAGGTTAAGTCACGCAAGAGAGCGCTCGCGTGACGATGACGACGATCATTACTATGATGGTGTTTATGGCGACGATGATGGTGATGATGGCGATGATGATGTTAGTAATGATGATTATGGTGCTGACGATAATGATGATGCTCATTGCGACGAAGATGCTGAAGATGGTGATGATGGAGGTGACGGGGATCACGATGTTCTGAATGGCGTCGGTGACGATGACGGTGACGATCATGAGTTATGACTCCTTCTGCTGTTCGATCCGGCGGCCGCAATTGCTGGTGAAACCACCCAGGCATGACATGCGCTAGTACTTGAGCGCGCGCGAAGCGCGCGCGCGCTGGTTCTAGTACAGATGTGTATACATTCGTGTATATGTATGTATGTACGTATGTATGTATGTCTGTATGTATGTATGTAGGTAGGTATGCAGGTAGGTAAGTAGGTAGGTAGGTAGGTAGGTAGGTAGGTACATAGTCATGTGTGTATGTGCATACATACATACATGCATACATGCATGCATGCATGCATGCATACATACGCATGTACACGCATGTACGTTATATGTTAAGTGTGTTATGTGTATGTCGTTCTTTCGATGCCTATGTAAGACATTCTCCCTCTTGCACCCACATACTTCTAATGATACATATGCATGCGTATACGCATATATATATATATATATATATATATATATATGTATGCATGCATGCATGCATGCATGCATGCATGTCTGTCTGTCTGTCTGTCTGTCTGTCTGTCTGTATGTACGTACGTACGTACGTATGTATGTATGACGTGTGGATGTATGCCTGTATGTATGCATGCATGCATGTATGTATGCATGTATGTATGTATGCATGTATGTATGTATGTATGTTTGTCCGTATATGTATATATATATATTAATAATATCTCCCTTCTACCTATGAAAGTACAAGGAAAAGCCCAGCATGTCACCGTCAGCCACCCCCCCCCCCCCCGGGAAACCGCACACGAACCCCAGACCCCCTCCCCGGCGCCTCGAAGAGGCCTCAAGACGGCCCAGGAGGCCACCAAGACGGCCCCAGGAGGCCCCCAAGATCGTCCAAGAGCGCCCCGAGACGCACAAAGATCGCTCCACGACGCCCAAGATAGTGCCAGTATGGCCCAAGACGTCGCAAGAGGCGTCCAGGAGGCTTCCCAAGAGAGCCCCAAAAGGGACAAATGTCTGGTTGTTTTTCCATCGGTTCTGGAAGATTTCTTTGGGTCTCGCCTTTTCGGCTTCCCGACGCTCCAAGACAGCCCAAGAGGCCCCCAAGATTGCCCCAAGACCGCCCAATAAACCTCCGAAACAGCCCCAAGACGGCCCCAAGGGGCACCAAGACAGCCCAAGAGGCTTCCAAAACGGCCCAAAAGGGCCCCAAGACGGCTCTAAGAGAGAACCCAACGGGGGATCCGCCCTCGGCCCCAAAAGGCCCCCCCAGTGACGGTGTTCGCATGCGTCTCCCCCACCCAGGACAGTGTTTCGTGGCCTCACAGAAGCCTCCACCTAAGGCCCCACTGGCGGTGTTCGCATGCGTCTCCCCCGCCCAGAACAGCGTTTCGTGGCCCCACAGGGAGCTCCACTTGAGGCCCCAGTGGCGGTGTTCGCATGCGCCCCCCCCAACCAGGACAGCGTTTCGCGGCCCCGCATCGAGCTCCACCTAAGGGCCTAGTGGCGGTGTTCGCGTGCGTTTCCCCCACCCAGGACAGCGTTTCGTGGCTCTTCGAGGTCACCAAGAGGCTCCCAGAGGCCCCAACGAGCCCCCCAAGAAGCTCCCAGGTGGTCGCCAAGAGCCCCCCAAACGGCCCCCAACAGACACCAAACCGGGCACCAAGAGGCTTCCAAAGTCCTTCCAGGAGGCCCCCAAGAGACCTGCCCCGAGACTCCTCCAAGAGAGCCCCGAGACGCACAAAGATCGCTCCACGACGCCCAAGATAGTCCCAGTATGGCCCAAGACGTCGCAAGAGGCGTCCAGGAGGCTTCCCAAGAGAGCCCCAAAAGGGACAAATGTCTGGTTGTTTTTCCATCGGTTCTGGAAGATTTCTTTGGGTCTCGCCTTTTCGGCTTCCCGACGCTCCAAGACAGCCCAAGGGGCCCCCAAGATCGCCCCAAGACCGCCCAAGAGGCCCCCGAAACAGCCCCAAGACGGTCCAAACTGGCCCCAAGACAGCCCAAGAGGCCTCTAAGACGGCCAAAAAGGGCCCCAAGACGGCTCCAAGAGAGAGCCCAGATAGGGGATCCAAACGGACGTTTCGGGCTTTGGCCCCAGGCCCCCAGGAGGCGCCAAAAGACGCCCTAGACCCGTACGAGGCTCCGAGAGGCCCCTACGAGACTCCCAAGAAGCTCCCAGGCGGTCACCAAGAGCCCCCCAAACGGCCCCCAACAGGCACCGAACCAGGCCCCAAGAGGCATCCAAAATCCTTCCAGGAGGCCCCCAGGAGACCTGCCCCCAATCGCTCCATGACGCCCAAGGTAGTCCCAATGCGGCCCAAGGGCCCGAAGAGGCAACACACGGTTGATTTTTTTTCCGTAGGTTCTGGAAGGTTTCTTTGGGTCTCGCCTTTTTCGGCTTCCCGACGCTCCAAGACGGCCCAAGAGGCCCCCAAGATTGCCCCAAGACCGCCCAATAAACTTCCGAAACAGCCCCAAGACGGCCCCAAGGGGCACCAAGACAGCCCAAGAGGCTTCCAAAACGGCCCAAAAGGGCCCCAAGACGGCTCTAAGAGAGAACCCAACGGGGGAGCCGCCCTCGGCCCCAAGAGGCCCCCCCAGTGGCGGTGTTCGCATGCGTCTCCCCCACCCAGGACAGCGTTTCGTGGCCTCACAGAAGCCTCCACCTAAGGCCCCACTGGCGGTGTTCGCATGCGTCTCCCCCGCCCAGAACAGCGTTTCGTGGCCCCACAGGGAGCTCCACTTGAGGCCCCAGTGGCGGTGTTCGCATGCGTCCCCCCCAACCAGGACAGCGTTTCGCGGCCCCGCATCGAGCTCCACCTAAGGGCCTAGTGGCGGTGTTCGCGTGCGTTTCCCCCACCCAGGACAGCGTTTCGTTGCTCTTCGAGGTCACCAAGATGCTCCCAGAGGCCCCAACGAGCCCCCCAAGAAGCTCCCAGGTGGTCCCCAAGAGCTCCCCAAACGGCCCCCAACAGACACCAAACCGGGCACCAAGAGGCTTCCAAAGTCCTTCCAGGAGGCCCCCAAGAGACCTGCCCCGAGATTCCTCCAAGAGAGCCACGAGACGCACGAAGATCGCTCCACGACGCCCAAGATTGTCCCAATACGGTCCAAGACGCCCCAAGAGGCGTCCAAGAGGCTTCCCTAGAGGGCCCGAAGAGGCAACAAATGGTTGGCTTTTTTTTCCGTAGGTTCTGGAAGATTTCTTTGGGTCTCGCCTTTTCGGCTTCCCGACGCTCCAAGACAGCCCAAGAGGCCCCCAAGATTGTCCCAAGACCGCCCAAGCAACCCCCGAAACAACCCCAAGACGGTCCCAAGGGGCACCAAGACAGCCCAAGAGGCTTCCAAAACGGCCCAAAAGGGCCCCAAGACAGCTCTAAGAGAGAGCCCGAACGGGGGATCCGAAAAGACTTTTCGTGCCCTCGGCCCCAAGAGGCCCCCAGGAGGCCCCAAGAAAGGCCCTGGAGGTCACCAAGAGACTTCCAGAGGCCCCCACGAGCCCCACAAGAAGCTCCCAGGTGGTCCCCAAGAGCCCCCCAAACGGCCCCCAACAGGCACCGAACCGGGCCCCAAGAGGCTTCCACATTCCTTCCAGGAGGCCCCCAAGAGACCTGCCACGAGCTCCGAACGATCTGTCCAGATGCTCCCATGAGGAGCCCTGGACGCTTCCAGGACAGCTTCAAGCGCGCTCCAAGGCCTCCCAAGATGGCTCCAAAACGACCCCGGACGGCCAGTTGTCGTCGCCGAGTTCGGTCGTCGTCGTCGTCGTCGTCGTCGTCGTCGTCGTCGTCGTCGTCGTCGTCGTCGTCGTCGTCGTCGTCGTCATCGTTGTTGTCATCGTCGTCGTTGTCCCAAAACGGCCCTAGGGGGCTCCAGGACAGCCCAATAGGGCGCCTAGATGACCAGAAAAGGGCCCCGAGCGGATCCCCAATCAGGCCTACAAAGGCCAACTTCTTTCCACTGTTTCAGCTTCATCACCTCTCCTGTCACAATTATCTGGAGAGATTCCCAAGAGAGTCCAAGGAGGTTCCAATGTCACTCTCGACGCCAACTCTTCGGAAATCTCCTCCCCTCCTCCCCTTCCTCCTCCTCCTGCGATCCTTCTGCGATCATGTGGTGTCTCCTGCTGAGCAACAGACAGCACGCGGGAAAGAAAGAAGGCTGGGCGCGCCTGGCGGTGATGCCGTAGATGCCGAACGACGACGACGACGACGACCAAAGACGGACGACGACGACGGACAGACAGACAGACGGCATCCGCCAGGCTGCGTCAGCAGCCTAAAAGGTCAAGGGCCTCGCTCCGTCCGAAGTGGGCCCCAGAGCTAGGATCGACCCCACGCTTCAGCTTCCTCAAGCTGACCGCGGCGTCTTTGTTCCTGGGGCCTCCAGAACAAGGCCCAGAGAGATACTGGGATCTCAGGGCCCCAAAGGCCCCGCACCTTGCGCACCACACGAGCCTGCCTCCACCTATGTACAGGTTGTGGGTACGGTGGGCCATCCTCGCGATTCGCGGGAGCCCTGAACACAGCGATTTGCAAATACCAATCCCATTGCCAGACTATCCGCACAACACACAGACGTACTTACCTTTAGGCCCGATGCGGTTCAGTCGGTGGCCAAGCGCATCAGGGACGAGTTCGAGGCGGCACGGTTTTCTAATCCTCGCACGGACACGTTCGACATCTGGAAGTCCCAACGCCGACAAATGCCCCATCGTCTGGTGAATGAGGCACACGCCCTGGGCCACCAGCCGCTCCTGTTCGGCGTGCCGCCGACGAACATCAGGGTTGTGGGGTTGCAACAACGCTCCGAGTCGGGCCAGCCTGTCAGCTTCTCGGTTGCCAGCCCAGACCCAGAAACGAACACCACAGTCCAGGGCGCAGCTCCGAGACATGTGACTCTTGACTTTACTCAATGTTATGCTGTCCATCACCACATCGCTAGCCTTGGCAAAAATGTCGCACCAGATTTCGGCAAAGGCAACGCTCGTGAGGTCCTGGTCGGGCCCGAGGGCCCACACGTCCAGGACCATCTTACAGTCCGTGATGAACTCGGTTTCGCCTGGGCCCAACTGCCTAAGGGCCATGAGAACCCCCCCCTCCCCTTCCTCCTCCTCCTCCTCCTCCTCCTCCTCCTCCTCCTCCTCCTCCTCCTCCCACGACTGCGACTACGGCGACGACGACGACGACGACGGCGACGGCGACGGCGACGGCGGCGACGACGACTGCGATCTGGACCGCAGCGTCACTAGAGACACGACAGTGCAAGGATCAAGATTAGAAGGCGAAGCGCAGCGAGCCTTACAATCTTGTATATGTAGATGTACACATATGTACAGACGTGTGCTTACGCATACGTAGACAACCACATACATATGCATGTGAATGTTGGGACATCGAGATCCACGAAGATGGAATTACGTATTGGACCAAGCGAGAGAAGGTTTCCATCTGTGTTTGCGCGAGTAACAAGTGTCAGAGAAGGAGAAGGGGAGGCGAGGAGGACGAAACCAGTGAGGAGGATTAAGTCCGAGGAAAGGTGGGGAGATGAGAATGAGGAGGAGGGCGAGGAGGATTCAGACGAATGTGACTACGATATGGAGCGTAAGCGTAAGACGAGCATGAGAGAGTAACCTAAACGCGCGAAGCGCGCGCCTGGTTCTATTATACTACATTCATACATGTGTGTAGGGAAGGAGGGAGAGAGAGAGAGAGGGGGGCGGGGGCAAAAAACATGAAACAATGGCACAGCTGATGTGTTGATAGCGTTTCCGCATGAGGGCGCGCGTTCGAAAAGCGCAGGGGCCGAAGGGATCTCGGGTCCGAGGGGGTCCATTGCCTTGGCGCTTGCCGCTTCGCTGCTCGCCAGCCCTGGGGAGGCCCGCTCGCCACCGCTGGCCGCAGCTCGTAGCATGGGACCCGCGGGGGGGGGACGGCCGCGCGCGCTCCCGAGCCTCGCCCTCGGCGGCAGGCCCGCGGAAGCAAGACGGCGGCGCGTCCTTCGGCGGAAGCCGACGAAAAGTCTGCGCACTCCGGATGGCTCGAATGATCGAGGGGGGTGGGGGGGGGGGCGACTGACCTTCCTACGGAGCGTCCCCATCCTCCCCCCCGCCCCTCAGCGCGCATCCAGAATTCTGAAATTCCCCTCCCCCCTCCCACCCGGCTCAGGAACTTGAGCTTCAAAACTGCCCAATCCCCCTCCCGACGGCACGCACCCATCCCTCCACCCCCTCGAACCCATTGTGCCATCCGGAGTAAGGCTGCGGAAGAGAAATCGAGACGTCAACTTTTTTGGGATTCGGTGTTCCCGAAGCGACCCAAGTGGTATGCGCACGCGGCTCGATTGTGCGCATGCTCGTGAGCGCGTCACTCAGTGGTGCGAAGTAGAGCGCACATGTGTGACGTCGTGTTCTCTCTGCAGCTCGACGTTGTCGATGCGCTCCTTGGCGCGAGATTATGTTAGATTCGCCGTGGATGCGCGTGGGCGCTGGCGAAAATGTCGGCCAATCTCCGTCGCCGGGGTCCGGGGTCGGCGCTCTGGGGGAACGCGCCGATCTCGGGCAGGCCTGGGGGCCCAGAGTGCCCCGACATCCTCGTGCTCCCCGCGCTCGACCTCCCGAACGCCGCGCATTCTGCTCCCGCGCGCGCGTGCCGCAGGCAGAAAGTCCATCCAGTGGCCTCGCTCAAAGGCTGACCGTATTCGGCACCCTCCGGTGTTCCTGAGGCTCACGCTGCCCAGCCGGCAGGCGACCCGCCGCGCCCCTGCCTCTGCACCGTTACTACTTGTTGCTCGTTGAAGGTATGTTTTTTGGGGCAGCTCGATGGTTTTTTGGGCACCTCCTCCTCCTCCTCCTCCTCCTCCTCCTCCTCTTCCTCCTTATACGTGGCCGCTGGGGCCGCAAGGATCCCACGCCCGACGCCTTGGGCTCGTTTCCTTGTCCGCGCCTTCCTCCACTGCCGCTTCGTCTTTCTCCGCGCCTCCCCAGCGACACGCATCCAGGGGCAGCCGCAGGGGCATCGGGATTGCCTCGCGCTGTCAGGGGTTAGAAAACTGTGCTTTCTGGGCGGTGCCCGATGACTGCATGATGCTCCACGTGTCGCTATGTCATTCTCACGATTTGGTGCCCTATGCCTGGTGCCATTTGGCTGGTGTCTATGCTGGCTTTGTCTGTTGCAATGTATAGCTGCCGCCCTGATGTCCTGTGGGTGGTGCCGCACGTCTGGGTCCAGATGATGGCCCGGTATGTTGCTAGTTTCCCCAGACCAGGTTCGCATTATGGGATTCTCACCTGCCTGGAAGGAGTTGAAAGTGTTTGTCTGGAATTCTGCTTGGTGCCCCCTACGGAGGGGGGAGGGGCGATGTCTGATGCGAAGTGATGGCCCAGTTCGTCGGGGTGTCTTGTGTTTCCCTGGTGCGCAGTGGGAGGGCACCCCATGACTGGTGCCCTGATGACTAAGCGTGTTGGTTTTGCAGGCTCTCGCCATGTCGCCATGGTGCCCTACGGGGCGAGCCCTACGGCTGGTGCCTTATGATGATTCAGTTTGTTGGGATTTGGGGGGTCTTGCCTTGGTGCCCTGGATGGGTCTAATGGCTGTCGTCATCTGATGGTCCAGTTTGCTGGGATTGCCGGGTCTTTCCCTGGTGCCCAATGTGGGGGGCACCATGGTTGGTGCCTTCTGTTTGCGTAGTTTGTTAGGCTACTTGGTTCTTGCCTGGTGCCCTGCTGGGTGCGCCCTACGTCTTGTGCACAACGATTTCTCAGTTGTAGCGATTTCTGGTTCCCACCCTGGTGCGTGCACTGGGCGGTGCCCTGTGGTTGGTGTCATATGCAGGTTCAGTTGTCGCGATTTCTGGTTCCCGCCTGGGTGCCCTGTAGCAGGGGCTCCTATGATCGTGCACGGTGGGCGGTGCTCTGTGGCTGGTGCGCCCTGGTGCGCTCTGGCTGGTCCGATGTCTGGTTTCCGCCCCGGTGCGTGCACTGTGGGCGGTGCTCTGTGGCTGGTGCGTTATGTTGCTCGCGATGTCTGGCTCCCGCGCGCACGGACGGCAAAGCCAGAGGGGATTCTCCATAGCCCCCACGTCAGCGCAGCGGCACAGATGAGGCCCGGGTGGTGCGCCAAAGGCTCAGTTGGATGGCATCCGCAGCGAGCACAGTACGCAGCGCATCTAAGATGGTGCACTACCGGTGTGTGCGAAATAAACGACCGTGGCACGCGGAGCGCGCCAGACGGTTCACAATTGCCTCCACATGACAACCAGATCATTGCACAGCCATCGCACGCACGACATCGTTGGGTTCACAGTTGCCTCCACATCACAACCAGATCATCGCACAGCAATCACACGCACGACATCGTTCGATTCACATGCCAACATCATCGCATCACAGCCTTTGCACGCACATCTTGGCAAGGAAGATGGTTTGAAGTCTCCCTCACCGCGGCTGGCAAAACATATCACCGCCTCTGCACGCACGTCTTCGCCAGGGAGATGTTTTCATGTCTGCCTCACTGGGCCTGCCCGAATCAGATCACAGCCTCTGCACGCAAGGGCTCGCAAAGAAAATGTGGTCGCTTCTTTGTCGCTGGGCCTATCCCTCCCCCCTCCCTCGCCCGCCGCCCCACCCTCTCATCCCCCAGCCTCCAATTCAAAATCGTCCGCACTCGTCCGCAATCCTCCCGCCGGAGGCCTCCGGCACTAGTCCCCAGACGCCTCCGCTCGAATTGGATATCCTCCGCACTCGTCCGCACTCCTCCCGGAAGCCTCTGGGAAGCAGTCCAGAGGCCTCCGCTGGAATTTGACATCCTCCGCATTCTTCCGCACTCCGCCCCAAAGCCTCCGGAGGCACTCCCCAAAGGCATTCGCTTGAATTCGAAATCCTCCGCATTCGTCCGCACTCCTCCTGGAGGCCTCTGGAGGTGCTCCCCAGAGGCCTCCGCTCGAATTTGAAATCCTCCGCAGTCGTCCGCACTCCGCCCGAAAGCCTCTGGAGATACTCCCCAGAGGCACTCCTTCGCACTCCATTTGAAAATCATCCTCGTTCCTTCTCCTCGTCGCCCCTCCTCCTCCTCCATCCTCCTCATTCCTCCTTTTCCTCCCTCCTCCCTCCCTTCCTCCTTCCTTCCCTTCCCCCCCTTCCCCTCCGAAGTGCAGAGTTGTTCCTCCTTTCTCCTCCTCCTCCTCGTCCTCCTCCTCCTGATTCCTCATTCCTCATTCCTCATTCCTCATTCCTCATTCCTCCTCCTCCCCTTCACCCTCCTCTTCCTCCCCCCTCCTCCCCCACTGCCTCCCTCCCCCCTTCCCTCCCCCTTCCCTCCCCCTTTCCCTCCCCCCCTCCCCCCCGAAGTGCAAAGCTGTTCCTCCCTCCTCGTCCTCCTCCTCCTCGTCGTCGTCCTCCTCCTCCTCCTCCTCCTCCTCCTCCTCCTCCTCCTGCCTCCTCCACCTTCCCTCCCTCCCTCCCTCTTTCCCTCCCCCCCTCCCCCCCGATGTGCAAAGCTGACTCGTGGGCCGGGCAGGTCGGCGCTTCCGCCTCCACCCAGCTTTGCTCCATGGGGGGGAGGGGGGGGACGGCGAACACGATTTTTGGGCTGGAACAGATGAATGCGACAATGTGGCCCCGCGTGCGGGACCGAGAATGTGGCCTCACGCGCGGGCGAAGATAATGGAAACGATACAGTGGCCTCACGCGCGGGCGAAGATAATGGACACTCCGCCGTTCCAGGAGGACCCTGTTTGAGCGTAGGGCGAAGATAATGGAAACGATACAGTGGCCTCACGCGCGGGCGAAGATAATGGACACTCCGCCGTTCCAGGAGGACCCTGTTTGAGCGTATTCTGGCCCCGCGCCCGTTTCGCGGCACACCCCTCACACGTTTCGTACGACACGCACGATCATCACTGCTAATGCAGAACGCCATTACCTCATCAGATCGACGGATGGTCGTTTTTAACGCACGCCCCGGTACGGACCTGCTGCACCACACATCTTGCGCATCGCAAGTGGTAATCCAGAAGCCGCATTAAAGTGATCATTTCCCCCCTCTGTGACAGAGGGGGTGTTTTTCGGAGGCCCTCTGTGACAGAGGGGGTGCGTTCGGAGGCCCTCTGTGACAGAGGGGGTGCGTTCGGAGGCTCTCTGCGACAGAGTTGCTCGTCATCCCGTTCCTCGTCATCCTGCTTCTTGATTTCGGATATGTCATGCTACCACTGCGCTCATCATCTTTGCGTCTGTGATCCTCGTCGTGTTTTTCCATGCGTCCTTTTCACAATTTCCACCACATTATCCTCCGTTGCCGTTCTGGCCCGCCATCTACCTCGTCACTCTCCTTCGTCTGCATGTCCTTATTTTCTTCCGCTCTTTTTTCGCCCCCCCCTCTGGTTCGATTTCCGCTCTTCGTCCACTTCGTTCATCCGTTTCCAACCCCCCTTCCTTTCAAGTTCTCCGCCGTCCAATCACATCGCGTCGTCCGTCGCCGCTATGCTCAAACCATCCCGCGCCCGTGGGATCGCCCGCGAGCACCGGTGCAGCTGGGCCCGTCGCGGCCTAACGCGCGCCTGCGCCATCGTCTTGCAATGGGCGATGCAGGCGGATACACATGGGGTGGCGCGGGAGGATGGTGGGATAGCCGCAGCAGCGGCTGGCGTGGCTGGGAGGACGGCCATGATTGGTCAGCGAGGGGTTGGAGAGACTGGCGACAAGACGGGCACACGCCAACGGAGGACGCCAAATGGCGCGATGGCCCTGCCGCCGCAGCAGCGGCGGCGGTCTCGCCTCAACGGCCGTCTCGCTTCGCCGCGCTTAGCGTTGTGAGCCCCCGCGCCCCTGGTCTCGGCATGCCCGAATTCGATAATTTCGTGAGGGCTGCCCTCCGAAACTCACCAGAACCTGGGAACACAGTTTCAGGAGAGGGGTCGGGATCCCGAGCCGCGCCTGCGGCGCAGGAGCCCCGCGCCACCGCAGCGGCGGCGGCGCGCGGGCCCCAGGATTTTGAGAAGTTTGATGTTAATTATTTTTGAGTTATGAAGAGAGGCTCGGCACTTCGTTTAAGCAACACAATCAAGCGTTGAAATGGTGGCGCCATCTGAATGAAGACCCAACTGCCCCGTTCGAGTCAGAAGCCAAGTGGTTTGACAATGCGGAGCCCACCATGGTCGCTGTTTGCGACCACGGTGCGAGGACGAGCTTTGGTTTCAAAAGCGACGAGGAAGTCCCTTGGCGGTGGCAAGAGATGGTGGCGACGCTCAGGGAGGAAGATATCAGGGAGGTCGTGGGGGGGCCCCGCAGCAGCGGGGCTCTGATCGGCTGTTCCCTCGAAGTCCGGCCGAACAGCTACGACCACATGCGTCCGAGTATTGTGCGCGCGACAGTTCGCGGGGCAGCGGGTGAAAGTGAAGCTGCCGATGTGGGATTTCGTGTTGCACCGCGACGACGGGACAGGCGTCCGTTTACACCCGCACTGGGGCGACAGGAAGGTCGAAGCTCTGCCCCTCGTCCCCCACGCGGACACGGCGAGGCCACCAGCCGCGGGTTTGGGCGGGAGCGACGGGTCAGGAACTTTTCGCTGGTACAAGGACCTCGGTGTGGAGCGTAAGGTCAAGTTCGACGCCGCCAGAGAGAAGGGGAGGCCGACGCCTTCTCAGGGGCCCCGCAGCAGCGGGGCCGCGGCGTCCAGCACCAGGCCCTCGGCGTCCGCAGCAGCGGCTGGCAAACCAGTAGTTTTGGGGCCGAATAACTCCCCAGACGATTTGGTTGCGGAGTAGATGGCTCCGCAGCAGCAGCGGGGCTCGAACGAAGGGCGCGTCGCATTTCGGCAGGGGCGCGCGCGTCGGCCGCCGAGATCGGGAGCGCGCGTGCAGGCGCCGTGGGGCGATCTTCGTTCAGAAGTCTTCCCTCTCCTCCCTGTCCCCCCATCCCGCCGCCCTCAACGTCGGCTCCTCGCCGCCCGTCCCTCGTCGCTCCACGCCTGTTCGTTCTCCTCCAATTTCCTCTCCCGCTTCCTCGTTCTCTCCTTCCCATTTTTCCCTCCATCCCATTGCGTCCCTGGCACCCCAGCGAAGTTCGCAGTTCGAAGTTTGAAGTTCGGAGTTCGAAGGTCGCAGTTTGAATTTCGAAGCTTCGCACTTCGAGGTTCGATCTTCGAACCTTCGTCATCTCGTCGTCGTAATCGTCGTCCTCGTTCGTCGTCGTCGTTCCTCGTCGGCGTCGATTGTCGTTGTCGTCGTCGCTCGTTGTCGTCGTCGCCGTCGTCGTCGTGGTCGGCGTCGTCGTCGTCGGTCGTCGTCGTCGCTAGTCGTCGTCGCTGGTCGCCGTCGTGGTCATCGTCCTCGTCGTCGTCGTCGTGGTCGTCGTCGTCCTCGTTGTCGCCGTCGTGGTCATCGTCCTCGTCGTTGTCGTGAAACGCCCCACGTAGGAGGAGCAGAGAAGGGAGTAAGGAGAAATGAGCACGGTGGAGGGAGGAGGGAGGATTGAACAGGAAGAGGAGGGTGCAGATGGAGGTAGAAGGGATGAGGTAGTTCAGAAGTGGGAGCAGCAGACTGGCGCAATGGGAAAAGCCATGTGAGTGCAGGGAGGGATGGAAATGCGATAAAGCGAAGCCGCAGCCGTTGCAGGTCTGCCCCCCGCCGCGCCCGCCCGCCTCCGCGACGGAACCGCGCAGGAGCCTCTGCCGAAGTCTCCGCAGCAGCGGGGACTGCCAGAGGAGGCTCCTTCGCGGCCTTTGCGCCGCTGTGGCGAGCATCGCGGGCGAGTACGACGTCGATGACTTCGAGCTCATCGCGACGGAGGGCAGTGTTTGGAAACTGGGCGACCATGGTGGTGCGGTTTTTCCAGTGGCGCAATCGTTGCCGCCATGCACGCGCCGTTGGAGAGAAGGGCCAGATGCTCGTCGACCAGGCGCGGCAGATGATGGAGGAGGCGCGCCGTACCGAGGAGAAGGGCAAGATGATGCTTGAGATGTCGAAGAAGACGGCGAAGGACATCCCAGGCAATATTCTGCACTTTTGCCGCCAGCCGCACCAGGGGAGCTGAGCGGCGATCGGAGCTGGGCCGATAGAGGAGGATGAGGAGGAAGAGGAGGGGGGATGAGGAGAGGAGGAGGAGGGGGATGAGGAGTTGGAGGCAGCACGCGCACCCGCACTAAGAGCCGCCAGCCGCGCCCGTCTCCGAGCATGAAACCCGAGCTTGGCTGGAAGGGGGGAGGGTGGTAGCAGAAACAGCGCAGGACAGGGATGGGAGAGGTCACGCATCCGCCGCAGTAGCGGCGGTGGTGCGACAGTTCTCATGGCGGCGCGGCGGTCGCTGAGAAATGGAGCACGTGCGTGGGCCTGCGTGCGCTTAATTATGAGTGCCTCTCGTCCCCTCCCTTTCTCTTCCTCCATGAGATCTCTCTCCTGGTGCATATCCCCTGCCAGGTCTCGTCCTGCTCCTCTATCCGCCCCCCCTCGTCCGTTCCTGCCGCCAGCCACATGGGGCGTTCTCAATCAACACCCCATTGAGTGTCCCCATGTGAAGGTTGCCCTTGCCATGAGGGCGGACTCGCAAGAGCCGAGTGGCTGAAGAACTAGTAGTTTGGGGTCCGAACAGCTCCCCAGACGATTTGGTTGTGGAGTAGGTGGATCCGCAGCAGCGGGGCTCGAATGAAGGGCGCGTTGCATTTCTGCAGGGGCGCGCGCGTCGGCCGCCGAGATCGGGGGCGCGCGCGCAGGCGCCGTGGCGCGATTTTCGTTTTGAAGTCTTCCCTCTCCTCCCTGTCCCCCCATCCCGCCGCCCTCAGCGTCGGCTCCTCGCCGCCCGTTCCTCGTCGCTCCACGCCTGTTCGTTCTCCTCCAACTTCCTCTCCCGCTTCCTCGTTTTTCCTTCCCATTTTCCCTCCATCCCAGTCCATCCCTGGCACCCCAGCGACGTTCGCAGTTAGGAGCTGGAAGTTCGGAGTTCGAAGATCGAAGTTTGAATTTCGAAGCTTCGCACTTCGAGGTTCGATCTTCGCTCCTTTGTCATCTCGTCGTCGTAATCGTCGTCCTCGTTCGTCGTCGTCGTTCCTCGTCGGCGTCGATTGTCGTCGTCGTCGTCGCTCGTTGTCGTCCTCGCCGTCGTCGTCGTGGTCGGCGTCGTCGTCGTCGATCGTCGTCGTCGCTAGTCGTCGTCGCTGGTAGCCGTCGTGGTCATCGTCCTCGTCGTCGTCGTCGTGGTCGTCGTTGCCCTCGTTGTCGCCGTCGTGGTCATCGTTCTCGTCGGCGTCGTCGTCGTCGTCGTTGTCGTGAAACGCCCCACGTAGGAGGAGCAGAGAAGGGAGCAAGGAGAAATGAGCGCGGTGGAGGGAGGAGGGAGGACTGAACAGGAAGAGGAGGGAGCAGGCAGAGGTAGAAGGGATGAGGTAGTTCAGAAGTGGGAGCAGCAGACTGGCGCAAGGGGAAAAGTCATTTGAGCGCAGGGAGGGATGGCATTGCGATAAAGTGAATCCGCAGCCGTTGCAGGTCTGCCCCCCGCCGCGCCCGCCCGCCTCCGCGACGGGGGCGGCCCAGGGCATGGAGCAGCAAGGCGCGACTGGAACCGCGCAGGAACCTCTGCCGAAGTCTCCGCAGCAGCGGGGGCTGCCAGAGGAGGCCCCTGATGCAGTTCCGCAGGGACTGGCAGATTCAGCACCGGCCTCCGCAGCAGCGGGGGAGGAGGGTGCAACGAAACTTCGGACATTGCTTTCGTCGTTTCCTGGTGCCCAGGAAAGCGTTTCGCGGAGCCTGCTGGTTGCTCAGGAAATGATGGAGAAGGGCGAGATCGAAGAGGCGCGGAAGTTAACGGCCGCCGCCAACCTCCTTGCAGTCACAACGGCTAAGGAGGCGGCTTCCGCAGCAGCGGGGGCATCCGTGGAGCCAGGCGCCGCCGCAGTGGCAATCGAGCCTGGGCAGAACGCCACCCGCTCCGACGACCCGAGACCGAGATCTCCCTGCACGACTAATTGGCGACAGCGGCAGGCTCTGATCGCAGCACGCAAACTGCGTGACAGCTCCCCCGCAGCAGCGGGGGCCCGCGCGACCGAGCCTCTCGCCCTGACCTCGAAGGCGCGGTCGCCAGCGCTTCCTGTCCAAGAGGGCTTCCCAGAGGAAGGCCGCCCGCACTTCCCATCGGAAGAGCGCGGCCCGAGCCATTCCAAGCCTCTTAAGCCCCTGCTGTACGACGACGAAGACCAGGCGCAGGAGGGGCAGACAGAGGCGCGCGTGAATCTGGCTTTTGCTTCCCTCGTCCTGCGCGCGGGCGGCCCCCTGTCGGATTGGGTCGCAGCTGTCAGGGACAGGCGCGAAGGGGTCGTCTTAGTGTCCTTCGAGCCTGGTGCACCCATCAATCGCGATCAGCGGAAGCAATGTCTCGACGATCTCATCCGCCAGAGTGGCTTCCACGGGATGGTCGCGCGCGAGTGCGTCGGGGCTCTCCTCTGGGTTCCCGAGCGCGTCGAGCAGTGCGAGGTGCTTCGCTGGCACTCCCACGGGAAGTTCCTGGTTCAGGCCTGGTCGGTGACCCTGGCAGCGGTGGCTCACAATCCGCAAGCAAAGGAAGGCAAACTCTCCATAGCAGTGGGGGGCGTGTTCTTCCGACACCAGACGAGCCTCGCGGGGAACCCGTGGCCCGAAAACTTCCGCAACGGGCTGCGGAACCTGGTGTTGTGGTACCGAGTGCGTATTCTCGCCGGGATCTTCGACGCAGACAGGGACGATCTTTCGGAGCTGCTCAGAAGTTGCGGCGCGTCTGGTACAGGCGTACTCGGCTTGGCTTTGTGGTGTCCGAAAAAAGATTGTCACGTGACGCACCCGCACTACATCGTGATTCTTGGCCCCGCTCAGGTTCGCGAGTGCCCTGCGAGCGAGCAGCCGGATCTGCCGCACTGGTGGGATCAGGTTTTCCAGCCTCCGCAGCAGCGGGGGCTCCTCACCAGGCTGGAGCACCGCCAGTTGGATTGGGCGGCGCGTCCGACCTGGGTCAGGCTCACGGACGCGGAGCGCAAGGAGCAGGATACACATGACTGGCCGCACTTGCACAGGGTGATCCACAAGGCCCAGGATGCGAACCGCCTCGCGGAACACTGCCACACACTGTTCGTTTTTTATAGAAGCCAAGAACAGGAAGTCTGGCACAGGCGCCGCGGCCAGGAAGAAGGATCGGAAGCGGGAAGCCAAGTGGGAAGAACAGCGGGGAAAGTGGGCGGAGACAGAACCCGAAGCAACAGCCTCCGCAGCAGCGGAGGCGCACGGAGACCAGGAGGAGGCGGAGACAGAATCTGAAGCAGCAGCCTCCGCAGCAGCGGGGGCGCACGGAGCCCAGGAGGAGCTTGAGGGCGACGAGGCCCCGCTCTGGGTCGACTCCTGCAGCCCCGCGCCGCCCCAGGACGAACAGAGCAACCCTGACAGAGGTGAGAGGGAGGAGAATAAGGAGAAGGAGAAGAAGAAGAAGAAGAATAACAAGAAGAAGAAGAATAAGAAGAAGAAGAACGATATCAGGAGCAGAACCCCAAAGAGGACGAAGCCCTCGCAGCAGCGGGGGGGCAGCCGTTCCACACGCAGAGAGCGGGAGCAGAGGAGCAGAGACCGAATGAGGAGAGTGCCCTCGCAGCAGCGGGGGCGCAGCCGCTCCAGACGCAGAGGGCAGGAGCAGAGGGGGCGCAGCCGCTCCAGACGCAGTGGGCAGGTGGAGGGCGGCGACCGCAGGGCGGCGCGGGCAGGGTGGCTCCTGCCCACGCCGCCCGCGCACCCACCCCACGCAGGTCAGGTGGTGCTGATGCCGAGAGGATGGCGCCCGCTCCTCCCAGGCCAGATATGCCGTCCGCCAGGCATGCCGCCAATGATGCCACCACCACGGCCACCTCCCCCGCGTGGAGGAGGACGCCGCGGGGCCCCCCCGCTGGAGGAGACACCGCACCCTACGGCAGCGCGGCTCGTCCCGAGCCAGCCGCCGCACCCTCCGCCGAAGCGGCTCCTGCCAAGAGAGTCGCAGACGCCCCCCCCTGTGGCAGCGCCGCTCGTCCCGAGGCCGCCGCCGCAGCCTCCCCCGCCGCAGCTCCTCCCCAGGGAGTCGCCGCCTCCTGCGGACCCGTTTGCGTTCAGTGACGCGTTCGAGGCATTGCAGTCGCGGCGCCGCAGCCCTTCAAGCGACTCCAGCTGACGGCGCGCGGCTGCGGAGACCTCCGCAGCAGCGGGGGTGGTCTCCGCAGCAGCGGGGGTTATCATAAGAGATCTGAGGCGCGGGCTCGGCGCGCGCGCGCGAGGAGCCAGGCGCTCGCGTTGAGCGGCTGAGGAAATCGTCGTCGTTATCGTCGTGCTCGTCGTCGTCGTTTGCTTTTTGCTGGGGGGGGAAAGGAGGACGAGCAAGAGGAGGAGGAGGAGGAGGGGTCCTGCAGGGGCCAGGACCGACACCGGGACCGGGACCGGGGCCAGGGGAAGAGCGGGGCCGGGACCGGGACCGGGACAGGGACGGGGAGCCCAGGACGGGCAGCAGGACCGACCACGGGACCGGGGCCGGGACCGGGACCGGGGCCGGGACCGGGCACGGGGGTGCTGGTCCCGGTCCCGGTCCCGGTGTCGGTGCTGGTTCCGGTGCCGGGCTCCCGGTCCCGGTCCCGCTCCATGTGTCAGCTCTTTGTCCCGCTCCCGATCTCTGCCGTGCCGTTTGGGTTCGAGATCGCCAGCCATGAAGGTTAGGAAGCCCGACGCAAGGATCGGGCGATGCCGCGTCGGCGAGAAGAGGAATAGGAAACCCGACACAAGGACGGGACGATGCCGCGTCGGCGAGAAGAGGGGTTTTCGGAAACCGGACCACAGACCTCATTCGAGCAAGCGCGCTGGGGCGGCGGCTCGACCCACGGCAGCGTCGGCGAAGGCGGCCGCGCGGCCGCTAGCTCGGCGCAAGGCGAGCTCCAAGAAACAAGCCCTCGCAGTAGCGGGGGCTGCTGTAGCCCTCGCAGCAGCGGGGGCTGCTGTCTCGGAGCGTGGTGGGTTGTGGGATGAGAAGACTGCTCGGAGGACAGGCGTGGAAGATGACGATGGGTTCGATCAGGCACTTTGGTGCCGCGACCATTGGGGCAACTGGTACAAACTAGGGTCCAAGATGCCGCCAGTCGGCAGCTCCTGGCAAGAAGGCGCCGACCCCCTTCGGATGTAATTACGGAGCGGATGAACACGACAGCGCCCCCAGATGGTTGACTGTACGGTCCTCAGGATGACCGCGACATCCCGAGCGCACAAGGGGAGCGCCCCTCCGCAGGAGCGGAGGGATGTCGCGCGAATTTCGCCGAGGGGGGGTGACCTCGGCGGAGGGGCGCACTCGCGCGCGCGCGGGGGAGCGCGGTTTCGCGCGTCGCGTGCGGCATCGCATGCGGTGTGGGGAAAAACACGACATCTGTGCTGTCATCTGTGTCCTGCTCTCTCCTTTGCTTCGCTTCCCCTTGCACTCCCTCCTGCAATCCCCCGCCCGCCATTATGTCTTTGTAGTGATCATCGCTTCCATGCACGCAACTCACACAGCGCCCCCTTCTCTCACAGATGGGTTCGGGGTGGGAAATCTTTCTCTCACAGAGGGGGGGCCGATGTATCAATGATTCTCCTGTTCAGGCGGATGTGCGCGTATCGAAAAACTGAGAAGGCCGCGTCGACCCGCCGTTCGTCGCCTCTCTCTCTCTCTCTCTCTCTCTCTCTCTCTCTCTCTCTCTCTCTCTCTCTCTCTCTCTCTCTCTGTCTCTCTCCCTCTATCTGCCTTTCCTCTCCTTCTCCTTTTGCTCAAGTGCGGGCAGGCCGCGGATCCGTGAGGCCCCTCCTTCTGTCCGCGCGCGCGACAGGCACTCGTGCTTCAAGCGGGGCCCCGCAGCAGCGGGGGCAACCGTCGCGGAGCATCTGTTTTGGAAGCTGCCCCCGCAGCAGCGGGGGCGCCTGGATAGATGTCCGAGGACATCAAGTCAGGCCCCCTGAATGATGCCGCCACGTTGCGCAGCCGCTATGCCTTGAAGGACTCCGAGGGGCAGCGGTTGAAGGCCAAAATCTCCTTGGAGGATATCTGCGTCCACCCGCAGAACAGAGGTGGGACGTGCCCCTCCGCTGCCAGAGTGGTTAATCTCCTGTGTGGCATTCTGAAAGACAGGTTCCTCTTGAACGAGGCGCAGCACGAAGCAGTGGTTGTTCAGGAACTCCCTGCGGGGAAGAAGGCCGATTACGAGCGCCTCCATGGCAGGCCGTGCACGGCGCACGCGGACCACAACTTGCAGAAAATGGAGTCCGTGGAGGCTCTACGCTCGGCGTACACAAGCTTGTCAACGTTCAACTACGGGGCGCTGAGCCACTGCACCCTAACCCTTGGTCTGCTGAGCCTCAAGCACGGCGCAGTGTGGGTCATTCCCGAAGACAACAAAGGATGTGGTTTGGAGGAGTTCCAGACAGGTACAGGTGGCTCCTGGGATATCCCAAAAATGCGTCGCGCACCGAAGTTCACAGAACTCATGGACGTGCTCGATAACGGTTTGCTTTGCGAGGTGCTCTCGTGGGAAATTCACTTCGATGCCGTCTTCGCGCAAGGCCCCGCGATCATTTCCGCGGCCCTGAACGACCCACAGGGAAAAGGTGTGACCTCTCACGAAATCGAGGTCCTGACGTCCGTCGCTGATTTCGTCGCCACCGCAGCAGCGGCGGGCAAGAAAGCATCGTGGGGATCTGAGACAGGACACCCCGTGAATATCTCCTACGACACTGTTCTCAAGGCTTGCGCGCAACGACATCCCGAGTACGCCAAGGCCAAATGGTTCGAGGACCTGTTCACTTTCGTCATCAACGTGGGGGGCGCATCAGGGCAGCTCATACCGCAAATTCTAGATTATGATCGACGTTGGGTGGATCACACAATACGCTCCCTGGCACCAGCCACATGGGGCGTTCTCAACCAACTCCCCATATATTGTCCCCATGTGAAGGTTGCCCTTGTCATGAGGGCGTACTCGCAAGAGCCGAGGTGCGGACAATGCCCCGCGCCAGAAACGGCTTGGGGACACAGCGAGGGCAGCAGTCGGGTACAGGAGCTCAATTCTTTGTTGGGGTATGTCCGTCGCATATTGGCCCCCGCAGCAGCGGAGGCCCACGGGGGGGAGAAGAGCGCGATTTTGACCGCGGGGGCGGTTCTGACTGCGACGGAAACCTTCTACCAGGCGTACGTAAGGGTGAAGGCTAACAAACCTCGTCTGGAGGCAGTTGTGGAGGCCGTGTGCGAGACAGTGCGTCCGCACTATGCTGAAGTACGCGAGGCCTGGCAGAAAATGGAAAAGAACGCACAGAACGAGTTCCCGCTCCCTCCTGCGCCGTGGACCGACAAGTTGCCCGCGGCCCCCGAGAACCCCGCTGGCCCTCGCAGCAGCGGAGGTGGCGAGGGCTCTCGCCCGCAGCCAGTATTGATAGAGTTCAACGAAGAAGACAAGCCTCCGAACAGGCAGATGTCTGAAGTGCCCAAGCCCGTGAACAGCCTGATGGTGGTCCCAGTGAAATCGCGGCGCGCTTCGGCTCCGTCTGGCAATCTCGACACAGACAGGTGGCACCATGCAAGCATCGCGGAAGTCATGACTGGCTTCCATCGTCACGCGGACACTTGCGCCCAACCCGTCCAGATGCAAAATGACGTTCAAGCCAAGAGTGCCCATGTGGTGGCTACTGAGGACATCGCCGCGGGGAAACTGATGCTCTTCCCTTGCTGCCCCACCGCGAAGATTTTCCCGAAAGTCTCGAGCAACCCGCGGGCAGTGGAGGTGCTAGTCGGTGAGAAACGTCCGACTCCTGTCGAGAAAATGGAAAAATATTGGGCACAACCTGATTTCAAATTACCAGAGCTGGAGCCCAAGCCCGCGCCGCAGGAAGCGGCCTCCGCAGCAGCGGGGGCTGCGCAGGGCGAGGCGCCCGTGGGCCCGCAGCTCGACGGGGCGGCCCCCGCAGCAGCGGCGCCTGCGCAGGGCGAGGCCGAACAGGCAGAGAATCCGTACCAGTTTAAGTTCGGAGGTACCGAGTCCTTGCACTTCTTTTGGGGGGTTGAGAGGATGACACCAGAAGAACTTGCCCGAGCCCAGCTAGTGCAGGGACAGGAGCACTGGAAGTGCAACGTTGCACTTCGACCGCACGAGTTCCAGACAATGACAAAGTGCCAACCAGCCGCCCCCCTCCGCGTCTGCAGCGCGCTTGCCCCGTGCATGCACAACGCGGTGCCGCTGGTGCGCGGAGATCGGCCGATGCTGCAGATCACAAAGGAGAAGAGGGCCACCGACACCCAAAAGGAGAAGCAGGCATGGCAAAAGGAGCAGACAGAGCAGGAGAAGAAACGGAAGAAGGACGCCGAGGAGGGACGGAAAACCCCCAAGAGCGGCAAGATGACAATCCCTGGCCAGGGGGCCCACTTCGCGTGATCCCGCCGCAGCAGCGGAGGGTGCGCGAAACGGGGCGGCAGATGACAGCGGCCGATGATCCACCCGTCGCAGCCCGCAGCCGTCAGCTGGAGGGGAGGAGGAAAAGGGCGGGGAGAGGAGGTCGAAGAGGGAGGGGGGAGGGGGGCAGCAGAAACAGCACAAGACAGGGATGGGAGAGGTCACGCATCCGCCGCAGTAGTGTCGGTGGTACGTCAATTCTCATGGCGGCGCGGCGGTCGCTGAGAAATGGAGCAAGTGCGAGGGCCTGCAAATGCGGAAAATGTGAGTGCCTCTCGTCCCCTCCCCTCCTCTTCCTCCATGAGATCTCTCTCCTGGTGCATATCCCCTGCCAGGTCTCGTCCTGCTCCTCTCCCTCTATGTTCGTCCTGCCCTCCCCTCGCGCCTCGCCTCCGTCTCCGTCCCCCCTCGTCCGTTCCTGCCTCCCTCCCGTGTCCTGTTTTCCTCTCTCCGTGCTCATCGTCCTGCTCATCGTCCCGCCGTCCTGTTCGCGGGACGCTCTGTGGGACAGAGGGGCGGTCGAAGCACACAAGGCCGAACCCCTCTGTGACAGAGGGGCTCCGCGCTTTTCCGCCCGAGCCCCTCTGTGACAGAGGGGCTCCGCGCTTTTCCGCGCCCGCCCCCCCTCTGTGACAGAGGGGGTGGGCGCGGAAAAGCGCGGAGCCCCTCTGTCACAGAGGGGCTCGGGCGGAAAAGCGCGGAGCCCCTCTGTCACAGAGGGGGTGGGGTCGTGCTTTTCCGCGCGCCCTCCTCTGTGAAACAGGGGTGGTCGTTCGATCAGGACGCCCCCCCCCCCCCTGCGGGACAGAGGGTCGGTCAGAGCACACAAGGCCCCCCCTCAAGGGGCAGAGGAGCGGTCAAGGGACAGGGAAGGCAGCTGTGCGTTGGATGAGATGGAAAGAAGCTCGTGGAGGGAGCATGATGCGGATGAGGAGTAGGAGGATCTGTTCGAGACGAGGAGTCCGCTTTCCATGGCCGTTTTCAGGCGGTTCACTTGCGAGGGGGGCCGACACCTAGGACGCGCGCGCCTTCGCAGCAGCGAGGGCTTGCGCACGGCGGCGTGAAACGCAAGGCAGAGGAAACATGGCGGGAGGTCGCTGTCGGGAAAGCAGCGCGCCAAGATGGCGCGAGCATGGGGGTGCTCTGCGCGACGGGCGGGCTGTGCCGAAGTCACGAGGGAGCAGCGGGATTTGCTCTGGAATGCGAGGAGCGCTGTGTTGTCTTGGGCGGCGAGGAAAGCCTAGAAGCCTTCGTGCCCGTCGGAAAGCACCGCCTGTGGATGCTCAAGGTGGTCGGTGGTCACAGTGCCGTGAAGGGCGCCTTGAACGAAACAAATTTGTTAGAGCAATTGCATGGGAAGCTTCGCGCTGGAGAAGGATACAACGTGGATGAAGCGGCGACTCCTGTGAAAGAGGCCCCCCGCAGCAGCGGGGGTTGCAGCAGGGCCTCCCGCAGCAGCGGGAGAAAAAGGTCGGGATCCCACGGCGGATCTCCTCGGCGCCGTCAAGGCCGCATCGAAAGCGAAGAAAACCCCTGAGAAACAGAAAGGATTTCCTCGAGGCACGCTCTGCAGAGTAACCATGCCGATGTCTCCTAAGCCAGATGAGGCCGACACGAAAGAGGTTAGTGTGTATGAGAACAGATATGGGCAACTACTCGTTCAGAGTCAGGACCTGCCTTGGCTTCTGCATTACCTGTACAAGGAGAGCCAGGGCAAACGCGTCCCCGAACCCAGCGACGACGACGAGGACGACGCTTTGGACGAGAAGCGCCCGTGGACCACCAGGTGGTGCCCCTCTGGGATGTGGACACTGGAGGTCAAAGGAGGGCCAATGGCAGGCCGAACATGGGCCTCCAGGATTCAGGATCTGAACGAGGAGAAATGGTCCACAGGCGTGGCGTTGACGGAAGTGACGACGCCCTTGAAACAGTCCACCCGTGCGCAGCAGAAGCAGGTTCTTCTAGCGTTCTTGGAGGACGTGGTCCAGAAAGCCATCAAGCAGGAAACAAAGAAGTGATGTCCTCGTTATCCGCTCGCTGGCGCGCGCCGCAGCAGCGGCGCGCTGACCGCTACAACGGCTAATTTTATGCAAGCAGACTCGGTGTATGCACCGCGCCAGCGGCGCGCTGACCGCTGAGGTGGATGCCTGCGGGTTCCTGTCGACTGGACAGGGGTTAGGGCACGCGCGGGGGGTCGCCGACCTGCGGCTCTCCAGCGCTCGCGCGCTAGAGGACAAAAGGAACTCGCGGAATCTGGCGAGGACGGGGCGGAGGGGCTGGGGCCAGTAGGAGGGGGGGGGGGAGGAGGAGGAGGAGGAGGAGAAGGAGGAGCAACAGCAGCAGCAACAGCACCCGCAGCAGCACCGACAGGAGGATCATTGCGAGGATGCGGCCGTTTGCTTGCCCTGCGGCGCTGGGCTCGAGACAAGAGGGCGGCCGCGTGCGCGCGCGCATGGCTTCGGCATCATGGCCGCCGCAGCCGCTCCGCCCCCAGACCCAGGCGACGCTCGCTCTGCAAACGCGCCTCTGCGGGTCGGGCACGACCGCGAGGTCAACGAATGTGGAATTTTTATGGCAACAAGACAAAACTAAAGACTCCGACAGAGTGCTCATGAATCCACGGAAACTACAGAGGCCAATATTCGGATTCGGGTAATTACGTTATGCGCCGCAGCAGCGGCGCGGCTTGCCATTATGAATCTGGCAAGCGCATATGGAAGATATTCATTTATGCTCGCAGTGGCCGTGGAAAAGCGACCACAAGAAGTGGTTAGGTTTTGGAGTCCGATGAGAAGTAGGAGGATTTGTTCGAGACGAGGAGTCCGCTTTCCATCGCCGTTTTCAGGCGGATCACCAGTGAGGGGAGCTGACACCTAGAACGCGGGCGCCTTCGCAGCAGCGAGGGCTTGCGCACGGCGGCATGAAACGCAAGGCAGAGGAAACGTGGCGGGATGTCGTTATCGGGGAAGCAGCGCGCCAAGATGGCGCGAGCATGGGGGTGCTCTGCGCGACGGGCGGGCTGTGCCGAAGTCACGAGGGAGCATCGGGATTTGCTCTGGAATTTGAGGCGCGCTATGTTTCCTTTGGCGGCGAGGAAAGCCTAGAAGTCTTCGCGCCCGTCGGAAAGCACCGCCTGTGCATGCTCAAGGTGGTCCGTGGTCTCAGTGCCGTGAAGGGCGCCTTGAACGAAACGACGATGTTAGAGCAAGTGCTTGGGAAGCTTCGCGTCGGAGAAGGAGACAACGTGGATGAAGCGTCGACGCCTGTGAAAAACGCTTCCGCAGCAGCGGGGGTTGCAGCCGGATCTCCCGCAGCAGCGGGAGAAAAAGGTCGGGATCCCATGGCGGATCTCCTCGGAACCGTGAAGGGCGCATCGAAAGCGAAGAAGGTGGCGGCGCGTCGCCAACCGGAGAAAACCCTTGAGAAACAGAAAATATTGTCTCGAGGCACGCTCTGCCTCTCGCTCCGTGCGGTCGTCTTGGGCGGCGTCGGGCCTCCGCTGACTGATTACATGATGCATATATGTATATCTTGTGTATGTATGGTGTGTCGACGTATATGTATGTATATACGTATATGTATGTATATATATATATATGTATGTATATATAACACGGTCGCAGGGGCGTGGCCCGCGGCCCAGGGCGGGGCCCGAGACTCTGGGACAGGACACAGGGCCTCATCATCGTAGGATGCTCATCATTCTCATCATCGCTATGATGGGGGGGGAGGAGGGGACAGCTACCAGCTGCGCGCTGGCGCCACCGCCGCTCCCCCGCGCCCGCTGGCGCATCCGCAGTGCGGCTGCGGGAGGGGCTGCGCCTCAATTCCTGCAGAGGCGGCCTGCAGGAATGTTGCACTTTTGGCGTCTAGTACAAACGCCCGAGCGGCCCGCTTTTTTTTTTGGGGGGGGGCTCTTGCTTCACGGTGGAAGAGGAGACTATCATCATCCCCCGTGCCGCGTTCGCCTTCCCTCGACGACGATGTCGACGACTTCCCACATTCTGGCCTTGTTTTCTGGGGGGTGTTCTCGGAGTCGTTCGGGGCGTTCGTTCGCGTGTGCATGCTTCTGAGTTTTCTGCGCGTCGTTCGGGCCGCTCGTCCTGGTGTGAGTCGTTCGGGCCCCTCCTCACCAGCCCATCTCACAGCAGCAACCCTCGCGAAGCATGCCGACGGTCGTGTTTTTTTCAGGCGTGTGTCCGCTGGTCCCCGCATATCTCCCTTGTTCCTCGTTCCTCCCGCCCCCTTGTACATCCTCCTTGTGGGGGGATGCGGCCGTTTGCTTGCCCTGCAGCGCTGGGCTCGAGACCAGAGGGCGGCCGCGTGTGCGCGCGCATGGCTTCGGCATCATGGCAGCCGCAGCCGCTCCGCCTCCAGACCCAGGAGACGCTCGCCCTGCAAACGCGCCTCTGCGGGTCGGGCACGACCGCGAGGCCAGCGAATTTGTGGAGTTTTGGTACCAAGAAGACAAAAAGAAAGACCCCGACAGAGTGCTCATGAACCCACGGAAACTAAAGGGGACAATATTCGGATTCGGGTACGTTATGCGCCGCAGCAGCGGCGCGGCTTGCCATTATGACTCTGGCAGACGCATATGTAAGAAGATTCATTTTTGTTCGCAGTGGCCGTGTCCCAGCGACCATCGTCTGGCGGACGGTTCTGTGGACTACAGTAAGTGGTCAGACTTGCAAGCGCCCTGGCATTTAGTGCAATGCGCGGGCGGGTGGCCCGCAGGAGCTGGAGCCCCCGCAGCAGCGGAGGCGCCGGCCGAGGCGTGCGAGGTCCCTGCTGAAGCGGCAGCGGAGCCGTCGGTGGGCCCTGCTGAAGGCCCCGCAGCAGCGGGGCCGTCAGCGGAGGCGTGCGTGGCCCCTGCTGAAGTGGCAGCGGAGCCGTACGTGGGCTCTTCTGACGGCCCCGCAGCAGCGGGTGCGTCAGCGGAAGCGTGCGCGCCTCCTCCTGAAGTGGCGGCGGCACCGTGCGCGTGCCCTTCTGCAGAGCCCGCAACAGCGGAGGCGTCCGTAGGTCCTGCTGGCGCGCATGGCGCCGACGCAATCGCCGAGGCCGCTTCCGCAGTGGAGGCTGCCCTGAAGGACTCCGCGGCAACAGCAGCTCTCTCAGCAAAGGAGGTTGCCCCTGTCGCTTTCCCCCAACCCGCCCCGCTTGCTGTTCGCGACATAGCGGAACCCGTGCTTCCAGGGGCGGAAGTTGCTGCAGTGACCGCCTGTGAACAGACAGCCGCGACAGCAGGCGCTGCGGTTGCCCCTGCAGGCGCCCCCGCAGCAGCGGGGGCGCCTGCAGGGGCACTTTCAGAACAAGGCCAGAGGTGCTTCGAGAAATTGATGAAGTTGTCGCGCAGTATTCGCGGAAGGCCGGGGGGAGGCCGAGAGTGGATAGGGTATTCTGCTTTCGTAATCTTTGCGCTTCTGCGGAAGGTGCGCGTCTACGTGTGGGAAGGACGGAACAGAGTCGACCTTTGCAAAGCTGTCTTGCCGCCGTGGAAACTAGAGGAGTTAACCCGCGAGCCTGCGGTGGACGCGATCGCGCGTTGCGCCGTCCCCCGAGAATCGGGGCCACCGGACTGGGCCCCCGTGTCGGAGGAGTATCCTTTGTTTCTATGCAATCATTTTATCGCAGGCGTCTCCACCGACTTTGTGGATTTCACGGGAGATGCTTCGACGGTGGACGGTTTCTATTCGGCTCTCGGTGTGTTCGTCGTGTCCACAGTCGCAGACGGGGACTGCGGTTTGGATTGCATGTTGCGGATGACCCAGGAGGTTTCCACGCGAGAGTCTCGCAGGGAGCTCCGCCAGGACAGTTGCTCTCTCCGACCACCCTGATCCTTCGCTTCCATCTCTGCTGCCCCCACATGCTCTCCCCCTCCTTGTCTCCCCATTTTGCCTTCATGCCTCTCCCATCGCGCCCTTCTCTCCCCTCGTGCCCTCCCCACCGAGTCCCCTTGCCCCTCCTCCATGCCCGCCCGCCAGGACATCGCGGACTACATCGTGCAAAGGGTGCGTCTGGCGTGGCTCCTCGACGCGATGGTCCTGACACAAGAAGTCACACACGATGACGTCCAGGAGCTTCGTCGCCTGCAGAGCGCCTTAGACGACGAAGAACTTGTCCCGCAGCCTGGCCACGCCGCCCCTCCGAGAGCACAGGGCGTTGCCGCCGCAGCAGCGGCGGCGCCACCTGAGGACTTGGCAGTGGTGGAAGTCGACGCCGAGGCTGTCTGTCAGAGCTCGTGCAAGCCATCCAATGGTGGACAGGACTGACAGAAGCTGCGTGCGCCCTGGACGTAGCTCGGGAGTTGATGCCCGCAGAGCGGGAGGAGCAGCTCTTGAGGTACAGGAACCGCGGCTGCGAGCGCAAAGCCCCCGCCCAGAACAAGAAGCGCGTGGTGGTCCCGTCGCTCCTGTGCTCGAGGATGGAGATAGCGGGTGCTTTCGACGAGCACATGCGCTCTTTAGGCTGGACGCCTGGAGACCGCTTTCCGTATGGAGGGGCGCGTTCATTCATGGATGCGTGGCACTGGGGTTCCATGTCCCGTCTCCCTCTCAGGAAGCGCACGCACGTTGTGCGGCGCTGGCACAAGGCTTTTCTGTCGTCGAAATACGCCTCCGCAGTAGCGGAGGCTGTTCGGCATCCGCGGGGGCACGAGAAGCAGCACGGGCAGGGGCGCCTCCTGAAGTGGAAAGGGCGGAACAGGATACCACAACAGGGACAGGGCCCAGCTCGAAAATGCCCTTGGCTGCGGCAAGCTCTGTTTGAATGGTGGAGTTCCATTCGGCACAGTGTGGATTGGAAGATGATCAAAAGTGGAATGTGAAGTACCCAAAGAGAGCCAGCGAAGATAGCAAGGTTCACGCAAAGCATGCTCCAGACCAAAGCGTTGGAGCTCATGAGCGAGTACGTCGCGCAGCAGCTGCGGATCGGGCAGCGACCCGCCGCCGTGGAGTTGAGGTCGCGCTGGTGGGCCTCCTGGCGCAAGGAATACGGCCTCAGCATGCGGTACCCGAACAGGAAGTACAAGTGCCCGCTGCCCGTCTTGGAAGAGCGCCTCGAGCGAGGCTGGCTGAACGCGTTTAGGGTACGCGTGCGTGCTGCTCAACGAGCAGGATCCCGAGATGGAGAACTTCGACCAGTCGCCTTTCCACCACAATGAAACAGGATCAGCTGGCGTGAGGACCCTCGCGGTAGCGGGGGTCGAAGTGCCACTGGTGGAGTGCCACGGCGCGGCGCGGGAGCGGTGGACGGCCAATTTCATGACAATGAGCGACAAGGATCGACTGCGGAGAGAAGGCCCCCCACCGATGGAGTGCATGTTCAAGGCGGAGGGGGGAGGAGAGAAGTTGAGGCCGCGCCTGCTCGAACACCTTCGGCGCCGAGGGTTCGGCAGATGGGTGTCGGCGACCACCAGCACCAAGGGGTCTTACCGGACACCGTGCGCGCTCGCGTACCTGGACCGCCACCTCCCTCATCTGCCAGAGCCTCCGCAGCAGCGGGAGTGGAGAATTATGATGGCGGATGATCATGGCCCTCACTTGTCCCCGCTTGTGAGTAAGCTATGTTGGTCTCGAGGGTACGTGTTCATCCCGCGCGGGGGCGGCGTGACCCCAATCCTCCAAACTGTGGACACACATCTGAATCAACACGCCAAGCGCGAGTACATGAAGAGAGAAGGAGCCGCGCTGCTGAGAGCCATGAGGCTGGGCCAGTGCGTCCCACAGCTGGACAAGTTAGAATGCATTGACTTGATGGTGGAAGTGATGTCCCAAATGAGTCTTCACTTGGCTGCGGCAGACGGGTACTGGGAAACTGGTTTCAAGGCAAATCTGTGGGATGCGGACTTGGACGCGCGCATATGCAAGGAGGCAGGCCATTTCTGGAGAAAGTTGGGGATGCGTGAGAAGGTCGCCGCCGCAGTAGCGGAGGTCGAAGAAGAGGTGCAGGCGGGGCGCTTGAGATGGACTTACAAAGACATCATGCGATTGGTCCTCCCGCACCCTCGACGCGGCCACTGCGACGACGTGTTCGCAAACCTTGGAGACGACGCGGCTCTGGACGAGGGCGACAAGATTTGGCATGGCATGGAGGGGGCGGAAGACGCAGCCGAGGGTCTCCGCAGCAGCGGGGGCACTGAGGGTGGCAATTCCGTCGACGCCCTCGAAGGAGATGAAGATGATGGGAGCGAGGACGACGACGGGTGGAGCGCCGCTGGCGAGTTTGACTACGAATGGGCCAATCAAAGTCTCACCGCAGCAGCGGCGGGGGAGAGCGCGCTGGAGGCACCGCCTGGCCTGTCGACGTCTCGCATGGAAACTGCGGAGCAGACGTCTGAATTGATGAGAACGTATTCGTCGATCGCTGAGGAGTTGCGCAGCTGGGGCGACATCGCGGGGGCCACGTTCATGGAGACGCAATTACGGAAAGAACGGAGGCGAGTGCGTGAAGTGTCGAAGGAAGATCCCGGGGTTCAGCGGGCCCTCGCAGCATACGAGGACGCCCGCGAGGCGACGCTCAGAAACGAGAAACGACAGCGGGATGTCGAGGCGCGGCGCAGAGAAGAGCTAACCCGCCTGGGGGGCGACGTAAAGAAAGCGCGCAAGCTGCTGAGGACACAGCAAGCCAAACTCTTAGACGCAGAGGCAGCCATAGATATCAAACACAGGATGAAGCATGTCGGGTTATCCGAGCTGGGCGCGGGCCTTCGCAGCTGCGGAGGCGCGGCGGGTCGAACGTCGAGGTGCGACGCGCTGAATCGCCTTGCGATTTTGGGTTCTGGGCTTTCTGCAGCTCAGCGGTCAGATTTTGACTGGTTTCGGCGGGAATGGGACGCCGCTGGCATGGAGGACTTCGGTGGAAAGTGGCCGGAGACGTTTGCCACATGGTTGCAGAACGTCATAGACGAGTACTTGGGGGGCAACCCGAGAGCTTTCAGCATGTTTGTGCACAGTGAGACGCGACGCCGTCTGTCTGGCTCCCTGGCGCTTGCGCTCCCTGCAGCTGGGGGCCTCTGAGAGGCGCGGCCCGCCGCAGCAGCGGCGAGGCGCGGGGTGTGAGTTCGGGCAGCAGCCACTGCTCTTCCACCTGCCTGCGACTGAGGTGCCGCGTGCGCGCGCGGACGTAGCGCAGGCCCTGCGCAGAAGAAACAGGGAGGAGGGGGGACGGGGGAGGAGGTGAGAGGAGGGGGAGAGCAGGCAGGGGGAGAAAACCACGCGGGTGTCGATCACTCCGCCCCTCCTCCTGCTCTCCCCCCTCCTTCTCCCTGATCTCTCCTGGTCATTATATCATTCCTCTCTCTATCCCTCTCTCTCTCTCTCTCTCTCTCGTTATCGTCGTCCGTCTCTCTCTCTCTCTCTCTCTCTCTCTCTCTCTCTCTCTCTCTCTCTCTCTCTCTCTCTCTCTCTCTCTCTCTCTCTCTCTCTCTCTCTCTCTCTCTCTCTCTCTCTCTCTCTCTCTCTCTCTCTCTCTCTCTCTCTCTCTCTCTCTCTCTCTCTCTCTCTCTCTCTCTCTCTCTCTCTCTCTCTCTCTCTCTCTCTCTCTCTCTCTCTCTCTCTCTCTCTCTCTCTGCCCGCCCTTTCCTTCCCTATCCGCCCCGTCTTCCTCCTCTTCGCCCCGCCCCCCTCCTTCCACCGCCGTTTCGGCCCCAGGAGTTCGGCTCTGACGGCCGCCCCCCCTGCAACGCGGGGGCAGGGAGCGATGGCCGCGGCCACCAGCAGCAGCAGCAGCCCATTGGGCCCCGCAGCAGCGGGGCCTCGGGGCCGACTGTCGGCAGTGTTCACAGCGAAATCTGGGAAGGTTTGGCGACCTGTGGGTGGTCAGGCAGAACCCTGGAAGGGTCCTTGGGCCCTTGTGCCAGAGGGCGCCCCCGCAGCAGCGGGGGCTGCGCCGCCTGGCGTTTCAAGCTCAGCAGCGGCGGCGCGATCAGAAGTTTCTACGATGCGCACCCGCCCAGGCGACCCCGTGGTGGATCCGAGCGATGACGAAGAGCCTCGGGAATTTAGGGGCTGCAAGCCGCCCGACGACGTCGAGCGGCGCAACTGCGTTCTTCGCGACACCGTCCCGCCGAAGATATTCTGCGAAAGAAGAGCGGCTGACGTGAACAGGCCACGGAACGACAACGTGGGCAACTTTTCCGTCCTGTTCGGGAACTGGGGCCCCATGCCGAGCGAGACCAACCACGCGGACCAGCGGCGGAGACTTGAGTTGCAGCTGCGGCATTGCCCTGCTCTCGCGGCGTGCTTTGCGGAATGTGAGGGGCAGATGGAGTCAATCCTACAGCGGCCAGGGAAACCACCGCCGCTGCAGGCGGACGCCCCCGCAGCAGCGGGGGCGTCAGCAGCGGAGGGCCAAAGCAGCAGCAGCGGTGGGCCTTTTGTCGCCCCCGCAGCAGCGATGGCGACAGCAAGAGGAAGTCGTGCTGCGAGTGTTGGCGATTGCCAACAGCTCCAGAATCGACCAGAGTACGAATACTTGACCCTGCGCGGGCGTGAGGACAAGTCCTTGTGCATCGCTGCGCGCGCAAATCTGTGTTACGAAATGCGGCTGCTCCACTGGGGAAGGAGTGTCGACGGCTACTACAAAACAGCAAGAGGGCGCAAGATGGAAGCGTTCTCGAGGATCCTGGTGGTTGAGATCTACTTCGATCAAACCTACGCCCACTTCGGCTCGAAAGTGCGGGCGTGCGCGGTGCACCTCCACCGCGACGCGGCGAAAAATTCCAAAGGCTTCAACGAGGCTCACAAGGCGTGGTGGCGGAGGTTGGCGACCATCTTGCAGGACAACAGCGTTGACATCCTTTGTGGGGATTTCAACATGGCGCTCACACAGACGCTGCCGAGTCTTCGGGGTCTAGGCATGCGATTGGAGACGGCAGCAGCGTACTTCTGGCGCGGATTGGACGGCACTCCGTGCTTGGACAGCTGCGGCATCTTCGTTCTCAACAGGCCTGGCGAGTACACCCTGTGCTGGCCGCTGAGCGCCGTGCACGACAGAGACGAGACGGGGTTGCTCTTCGCACGCAAGTCGGTGATCGGTGAGATCGGGTACCGTAACAGAAGCAAGGCAGAGGCCCCCGCAGCAGCGGGGGCCTCCACCAGCCCATCATCGCAGCCGACGCACTGGCACCACAGCCAGAACGGAGGCCCTGGGATGCCTTACTCTTGCTACTACCCGAAAAAAGACGCCCGCGAGCACCTCCAGGATTTACTGACTCAGTCAGAGGAATGCCAACGCAAGATCCAAGAGAAGGAGCGCGAGAAACTGAGGCGCGCCGAGGCTGAGGCTAGAGGGGACCACCGCTTCTCTCGTAATCGCGAGGTGACCCTCTTCCGCGCGTTGCAGAAGACGTTCCCGCCAGAGACCGTGGAGGTGGAGGGGCGCTGGCACGGCGGCGCCCGCTACCCTCTCCTGTTCCAAATGCGCATGGCCAGCGTGCGTTCGCAGGGGAGGAAGCAGGAGAGAGCCAAAGAGAAGAAGGACAGGCGCGCCCAGAAACAGCTGGCAGCTGCGCTCAGGGCGCCGCTGCCGCCCGAGCAGCACGGACCCGAGCGCCGGGCACCAGAGCAGCACAGCGAGAGGGGCGAGCAAGACGAGCGCGCCCAACAGGCGTGGCGCCCACCAAGATGGGCAGACGAAAACGCGGGCGACGGCCGCGACAGGCCCGCGGCTGGCGATGGAAGGTCGCGGCGGGGGGTTGAAAGGGGGGGGGGGGGAGAGGGAGGGTGGAGCACGGGGAGGGCAGGAGGGAGGAGAGGGAATGAGGAATAGGCTGAGCAGGACGAGAGATGACATAAGGAAATGAGTGTCGGGAAGGGGCGGGAGTTGAAAGCGAGGGGATAATTATAGAAATAATTACTTATCACCCCCAAGGTGGCAGCCGACCCCGCAGTGCCCATCTCCAGGGCCTGCGCCGCTGGAGCAGCGAGGGCAGCGCGGCGCCGCCAGCTACATCTCGGACGCGATCGCTGCCCTCGGCCACGAGCCGCCAGAGCCCCCGCAGCAGCGGAGGCCACAGACGCCACGGCAGCAACCAACAGACGGGGAGTGGCGCAGGGATGAGTGGTGGCGCACCAAGGAGGGCGAGGAGCGCGAGTGGCAACAGCCGAGCGGCGAGGCTTCCTCGCTGCAGGACCGCATGGTCGACTCCGCCTGGCGCGACATGCAAGTTGCATTCGGCAGCGACCAACGCCCCAGTGACTGGTGGAGCAGCCACAGTGGGTGGAGTAGCGGCCAGGGGCACTGGGAGGCCACGAATTGGAGGTGGGTCGAACACCCCCCCGAAACCAATCCCTGGGAAAAACTTAGCTGAACCATCGCACAGGAGCCGCCCCTCCGCAGCAGCGGAGGGAGGCCTCATCGGCCGAACGTCGACCCTCCGCAGCAGCGGAGGCCTTGCCAATGCATCGCGAGCGGCGGCGACTCGCGCGCGCCGTCGTGCTCGGCGACCGCTGCCCGAGCGGAGAAGGAAGAAGAAACGGTGCTTTCATCGGTGCTGTCGTTGCCTCCTCTCCTTCATCGTTTTCTTCTCCCTCCCCCTCCAATCCCCCATCCCGCCATCACACGTTATCGTCTCCAATCGTATCGGGAGCTCCCGTGGCAGAAGAGCACCCAGAACGAGGTCCTCCGTGACAGAGGGGGGGCATCTTAGACCCCCTCTGTGACAGAGGGGGGCATCTTAGACCCCCTCTGTGACAGAGGGGGGCCAAAAAACAAATGATCACTTTAATGCGGCTTCTGGATTAGAAACTACACCAGCTACCTGCGGCAAGTTCCGCCATCGTACCAGCCCGGCATTCTGGGCGGCGATTGTTCGAGGAGCTCACAGGAAGTCGTAACATTTGACACCTCGTGCCCCGAGGCTTTGGATAACCCTAACATGTTGCACGCTCTTCCGCGAGGTGTCAGGATGCCGCTCTTTCTAAATCTCTCTCTCTCTCTCTCTCTCTCTCTCTCTCTCTCTCTCTCTCTCTCTCTCTCTCTCTATATTGTTTCACTCTCTCTCTCTCTCTGTCTCTTCGCCCTCGTCGTCTTCTCCCGTCCCTATTCGTCCCTCCTCCTTTCTGTTGGCCTCTTGGATGCCTCGTGGGGGCGGCCTGGGTGCCTCTCGGGACCTCGCGGGGCCTCGTGGGAGCTCCTTGGGACGACATAGGGCCGCCTCGAACCGCATGGCACAGTCGCAGTCCACCTTGGAGATCTCTCTTGATCCTCGTGGTGCACTGAAGGATCGTCCTGGAGGGTCTCTTGGGCCGTCTTGCAGGCCTTTTGGGTCATCTTGGGTGCCTCTTGGGTGTTTCCTGCCCTGTCTTGAAGGCCTCTTGGGCTGTCCTGTGCCAAGGGAAGCCTGAGAAGGCGGAAATCCGAAAACCGTTCAAATCCTTGTAAGAACATGAATGGTGTTCACCCCTTGGGATTGAGCGGTCTCAGGGGGTCGCGTGGGCTCTTGAGGCAGTATTGGGCCCATCATTCGCCGTAGTGATAACTTCTGGTCCATGCTGGCGGCTCTTTGGTCTGCATGGGCCGTCTTGGAAGCCATCCTGGGCATCTTGGGCGCCTTGGAGAGCGACAGGGAGGCGTCGGAGCGCCAAGGAACCGTCAGATGAGTGGGGTGGGGCATGCAACGAAGCGCGACTGAGAGGAGTGGGGCCCCTTCGAATGGAACAGAAATCCCGCCAGTCAGCACAACGCCGCAACGCGCCAGGGGGCAGGGTGGCGGACTGCCAGAGGACACCCCGACGTCCGGGGTCATGATCTGTTCGAGGCGTGAGCCCCTAGAGCTCTGGACCACATATTTGGACTTGATTCTCGGCATGGGCCCTCATCATCATCATCATCATCATCATCATCATCATCATCATCATCATCATCAGCAGCAGCAGCAGCAGCAGCAGCATCAGCATCATCATTTTCAGCATCAGCATCAGCATCATCATCATCAGCATCAGCATCAGCATCAGCATCAGCATCAGCATCAGCATCAGCATCATCATCATCATCATCATCATCATCATCATCATCATCATCATCATCATCATCATCATCATCATCATCATCATCTTCCTCCTCCTTCTCCTTCTCCTCTTCCGCGTGGGCCCAGGGGCTTGGAACGGGCATCTTGAGCCCGAAAACGTGGCAAGCTCGGCCGTAGCGATTTGCCGCCGCACTAAAGGTCTGGGCCCACGCGGCCTCAAAGTCGACCCCCAGACATGTCCTGGGGTGCATTCTGCCCAGAATCTCGAGGCGGATCCGGCCGTGTCGACGAGGGCGCCCCTGGGGCTGAGAAACATGTCAAACCACGAGGTTGCCGGCAAGGACGGCGCCGCCTAAAAGAAGCTGCCTCACCACGTCTCATCGAGCCCCCTCGGGCAGGACGAGGGAATCTCGCTGCAGCCCACTAGAGGGGAGGGGGAGGAGGAGGAGGAGGAGGAGGAAGAGGAGGAGGAGGAGGAGGAGGAGGAGGAGGAAGAAGAGGAGGAAGAAGAGGAGGAGGAGGAGGAAAACAAAGAGGACTACGAATATGAAGAAGAAAACACTGGCAAGTTTTTCGAGCGGTGTCCACCCGTGCCCACGAGAACCTCCAGAGTGCCCAAAACTTGTCCATTGAAGGCGCCGGCGTCGATCTGCGCACCTCGATCCTTGATCCTGGGGGGCCACCGCGGCCGCGAAGGTCGTCGGCAAAGACGCCGTCGCCTGGAAGAGGCTGCCCGAGGTGGTGGCGCAGGCGGTTCCCGAGGTGGAGCGAGAGGACCAGCCAGGGGCGGCCGTGAGGGAGCTCAGACAGCGCCAAGGGGGGGCCACCGTTCCCACACTCTGACGACGAGGTTCGAGGATCTAGGTTCTCGGGCGCTCCTGGCCCTTCTTGGGCCTCCGGCGGGCCTCTCGTCGGCCACGATCTGGTTTCCTTCGAAATCCTTGCCAGAACGCACCCCATGACAAGTCTGGAGGGCGATTGTTGATCCCAGAACCTCCCGCAGGCAGAGCCAAGGGGGTTCCCGTTGGAGGAGGAGGAGGAGGAGGAGGAGGAGGAGGAGGAGGAGGAGGAGGGTTTCCTACTATGGTCGCCCGTTTTGGGCACAGCATCGAGGTTCGAGGATCGCGGGGTTTGGGATGCTTGTGGGCCTATAGGAGGCTTGTCGTGGCCACGGATAGATCGACATCGAAGTTCTAGCCAGCACGCAGGCCATGACAAGCTTGGGGGTATATTTGTTTCGACCTTGGTACATCCTCCTCCTCCTCAGCCTCCTCAGCCTCCTCCTCCTCCTCCTCCTCCTCCTCCTCCTCCTCCTCATCATCATCATCATCATCATCATCATCATCATCATCCCCCCTAGACACCAGTCCCCCTCGCGTTGTGAAAACAACAGCACAACACGACGGCCGTCGTTTGGCAGTTGACAGCTTCCAATGGCCCTCACTAGGCCCTGGAATCGTCAAAAACGGTAATGAATGAGACGCCAGTCCCCAAGAAGAGGTAAAGACCTCCAAAGGCCTCTTACATCTGTCTGGGAATATCTTGAGACGACTCTTCCAGGCCTGCTTGGGCCTCTTAGGGGTCTCCTGGGGGCCTCTTGGGGAGTCCTTGCGATCTTGGAGGCCATCTTGGGGTAGGAGGCTCGAAGTATCAGTTCGAGCTCACCCTCTTAGGCCTCTATTGAGGCCGTCTTGGGGGCCTCTTGGGCCGTCTTGCGGCGATTGGGAACCTCTTGGGCCGTCTTGGGCGCTCTCCAGACCAAAAAACAAAAGCAGGTCTTGCATTGAGGGCTCCTCTTGCCCTTCTAAGGCACTGGGACCGCGCCGCGTTCACTTCTCTTGAGAATTGAGCTCCCACCTGGGCGCGGCGCGCACTTTTCGCTCGCGACTTCATGGACGCGCGAGCGGACAAACACGTCGCCCTCGCGCTGCGGTGCCGCGCAGACTGCGCCCGAAAGCGACGCTCTCGCTTGGGCGCAGCGTATATGTTCAATCACGACGTGTGGGGGGCTCGCGCGAGCGGGCGACTCGTTGCCCTCGCCCAAGCTCTGTGCACATTTCGCCTGGAAGTGGCGCTCCCGCGTGGGCTCGGCTCACGCTTTGCTCGCCGAAGTGCGTGAAAGCGGGAGCGGCAGGGGGCCGCGCGAGAGGTGGCGAGTTGTTGCCCTCGCCCAAGCACCGCGCAGCTTGTGAGTGAAAGTGGCAGTGCCTTTGGGCGCGTCGCTTTTGCTTCGGCTCCGCCACGCTCATCGGAAATCTGGCCGCCCGGGAGTGGCCAATTCAGTTCCTGCCTCAGTGCCGCGCAAGGATTTCCTGAAATTGCGTTCCCGCGTTTGCGCGGGCCGCGTAGTTGTTCTCGCGCCAAGTCGTCGGGAGCAGGACTCGACGCGAGCGTCTTCCACTCGTTCGGTGCGACCGCGGTCCGAGTCCATTGTGAGGGTGTACAACAATGGATTCATATGTCATGGCAGGGAGGGTGGAAATGGGTGGGGCCCGCCAGCTCGCTCGACTTGACACTTACTCGCAGTCAGACTCACACAGATAAAGACTCGCTCGCATTCTGGCAGTTCAGACTCATCCACACTCACTCACATCCGGACTCTCTCCCGATCAAACTCAATCGGGCTCAGACAAGTTGGAGCTGCTCATAGCAAGTCTCATTCAAGTTCATTCGTATTCAAACTCGGTTACGCTCAGACTCGCCTCCTCCAGGATCACCACGAGGCAACAGGCGTCGCACCCGGGCCTCGTAAGGGAGTGCCGACTAGGGTGTTATCACGGGCACGTTCGCACCCAGATGTGTGCGAGTTCTCGAGTTGAACGGCCGTTTTTGGAAGGTATACATAGCTTCCAGAGGCACACGATCACCGCGATGTAGTTGGTATCGCACTCGGGCCACCCCAGGGGAGAGTCGACCAGGGAGCCATTATGGGCACGTTCGCGCCCACATTGGTGGGACCCCTCGAGTTGAAGTGTCGCATGGGGGGGTAGACTTTTCTGTTTTGAGAACTCCAGGAGGAGCCGACGAGGATGTCATCACAGGCACGTTCGCGTCCAGATTGGTTGGACCTCTCGAGTATAATGGCGGTGTTGGGATGTAGACGCCCCTCTTTTCAGAGCCCCACGATCACCACGATGTAGCAGACATCACACTTGGATCTCCCAGGCGGGCCAGCCGACCAGGATGGTATCACGGGCACGCTCGCGTCCAGATTCGTAGGGGTTCTCAAATAGGATGGCCACTGTTGGTAGTAGGCTCGTCTCTGTCAGAGCCCCACGGTCCCCGCGATGTCATTCGCAGGCGTCGCACTCGGGCCTCCCACGGGGGAGGCGACCAGGGGTGCACCACGGGCACGCTCGCCTCCCGATTGGTAGGACCTCTCGGGTAGAATGGCCGTTCTCGGAGCGTAAATGTGGCACGGGACCCCCAACCCACCCAGGCTCACGAGGCGGGCGCCGACCCGCCCGAGGTATAAATAAGATCGAGGTTTAAACGCTGGTTTGTCAATCGCTGGTTTGTCAATCGCTGGTTTAAACGCTCATTGCACAGCAAGGAGATGTGTAAACGCTGGTTTGTCAGTCGTCTCCTACGGTCGGCCCGAGGTATAGATAAGATCGAGGTCGGCTCGGGGAGGGCTTTCTAATGTC
>CAUYUJ010019837.1:1506287-1508787 GCA_963575745.1 Prorocentrum cordatum | reverse complement strand
CCGCTCCGCGTGGTGGGAGGCTGGGCAAAGCTCGGGACTTCGACACTCGGGGACCTGAACGTGGCTAACGTGTCGCGCCGAAGCGCGGTGGGCCAAAGTTGCGGAGCGAGACGCTAAGCCAAAATTACTGACCGTAAATTGGCGGGAGCTGGACCACCCCAGGCTCCGGGTGCTGTGTGTCAGTGCCGTGCCGAGCGTGTTGGCAGGGGGAGTCAGCGCGCGCACTGTGCTGAGCCTCCGTGCAGCACGCTGCTTCAAAGCTCAACGGTGTGGCGGCCGCGGGGTCCCAGACTCGGTGTGCTGGGCTGGCGTGGCCGCCTCTCCCGCTCCCGAGCGGGCGCTCCTTCGACATTGTTGTAAGCGACTTCCCACAATTCTCCTCCTCCTCCTCCTCTTTCTACCCATCCCCCTTCAATGACGACGTCGACGAACAATTCCCGAACCGTTGGGTGCCGTGCCCTGCCTTTTCCTCTTCTTCCATCTCCGCCTCCTCTTGCTCATCCTCGTCGTCGTCCTCCTCCTCCTCCTCCTCCTCCTCCTCTTCCTCACCGTCCTCCTCCTGCTCCTCCTCGTCCTCTTCCTCCTCTTCCTCCTCCTCCTCCTCCTCCTCCTCCTCCCCCTTTCCCCTTTTCCCCCGTCCCCCCTTCTACCTCTCCTCCTCATCCTCCCATCCTCCTCCAGCTCCCCGACGTCTCGTCTCCCGCGCGCGCAGTCGGCACTCCCGAACGGCCTGGATCGCCCCGGTCCAGATGGCCCGGCCCTTCTGGTCTGGGTCCCAGCTTGTGAGCGTCTCCATGCTCGACCTGGGGCTCCTCCTCCTTTTACTCCTCCTCCTCCTTCTCCTCCTCCTTTTCCTCTTCCAGTCTCCTCCTCCTCCTCCGTTTTGAATTGCGCAATATGGGTGCTACTCTGTCTCTCCGCTATCTGTAGTTCCCAACCATCATGTGGTGTTGGGTCCTCGTTTTGAAAAGACAGTGCTCCGCGTTCTCCTCCTGCCTTGCTTCCTCCTCCCCTTCCTCCCTTCCATTTTTCCTCCGATCCCTGCCTCTGCCCAACGAATCAGTCAACTATTTTGGCACACCACTCACACGTTTCGTGGCCCCACAGGGAACCCTACCAAAGGCCCAAATGCCAGCGTTCGCATGCGCCCACCGCGCTCATTGTGACACGCCCCTCGCACGTTTCGGGGCTCCATAAAGAGCACCACCGAAGGCCCAAATGCCAGCGTTCGCACGCACCGATCGCACCGATTTTGGCACACCCTTCACACGTTTCGCGGCCCCACAAGGAGCCCCACCGAAGGCCCAAATGCCAGCGTTCGCATGCGCCCACCGCACCCGTTTTGGCACGCCCCTTAACACGTTTCGTGACCCCACAGGGAGGCCCACCGAAAGCCCAAGTGCCAGCGTCCGCATGCACCCACCGCGCTCATTTCGGCACGCCCCTCACACGTTTCGGGGCCCCATGGGGAGCCCAACCGAAGGCCCAAATGCCAGCGCTCGCGTCTCTGAAACGCAAGACCTTCCCGAGTTGGCATCCGATGTGCTTTTTCCCAGCCATCCTGTGGTGTTGGGCCCTTGTTTGAAGAGACAACACCCCGCGTCCTCCTCCCGCTCCTCCCTCCTCCTACCTCCTCCATCATCATCGTCATCACCCTGTCAGCACACCCCTCACACGTTTTGTGGTCCCGTAAGGAACCCCACCGAAGGCCCACATGCCAGCGTTCGCATGCGCCCACCGCTCCCATTGTGACACCTCTCACACGCTTCGTGGCCCCATAGGGAGCCCCACCGAAGGCCCACATGCCAGCCAGCGTTCGCATGCGCGCGCCGCACCCATTTTGGCGCACCCCTCACACGTTTCGTGGCCCCATGGGGAGCCCCACCGAAGGTCCAAATGCCAGCGTTCGTATGCGCCCACCGCGCCCATTTTGACACGCCCTTCACACGTTTCGTGACCCCACATGGAGCCCCACCGAAGTCCCAAGTGCCAACGTTCGCATGCACCCACCGCGCCCATTTCGGCACGCCAGTCACACGTTTCGGGGCCCCACAAGGAGCCCTACCGAAGGCCCAAGTGCCAGCGTTCGCATGCGCCCACCGCGCTCATTTTGGTACACCCTTCACACGTTTCGTGGCCCCACAGGGAACCCTACCAAAGGCCCAAATGCCAGCGTTCGCATGCGCCCACCGCGCTCATTGTGACACGCCCCTCGCACGTTTCGGGGCTCCATAAGAACCCCACCGAAGGCCCAAGTGCCAGCGCTCGCATGCTCCCACCGCGCCCATTTTGGCATGCCCTTCACACGTTTCGGGGCTCCATACGGAACCCCGCCGAAGGCCCAAATGCCAGCGTTCGCACGCACCGATCGCACCGATTTTGGCACACCCTTCACACGTTTGGTGGCCCCACAAGGAGCCCCACCGAAGGCCCAAATGCCAGCGTTCGCATGCGCCCACCTCGCTCATTTTGGCACACCCGTCACACCTTCTCGTGGCCC
>CAUYUJ010019837.1:1448787-1498787 GCA_963575745.1 Prorocentrum cordatum | reverse complement strand
GGGCATGTCCCCCTACAGGCAGATTTGGGAGACAAATAATACTAGTCAACAGTGCTCAAACATTGCCGAACAAATACTCAAACAATCGTCCCCAGACTATGTTTGGACTAATTTTTGACTACTCCTCCCAAATATCGCTGCTTTCGAAAGCTGCTGGGGTGCCCAGCGGAATGACGCCTTACGGGGGACGAGGTTCGATCTCGACATCCCCAGGGGGCCCAGCGATATCATACAAAAACCCAGACTCGCCCTCGCCATCCCTGGAGGGCTGAGAACTGCCAACCTGTCGCCACCAGAATAACCTGGAGGGGTCAACCAGAGTAACGTCTTACCCGTAGAATGGAAGACGCTGTCGTCGTCGTGGTCGTAGGAAATTGAGGGACAAGGAAAAGGATAGTCGTAGAAAGGTTGAAGGGGATCCCTCTCCCTGTATCAGTTCCCTACCAGGGGGGGGGATATGCGGGGAAGGGGTGTGAAAGTCCTAAGTCAGAATACCGCCCTCCCAGGGTCCCGGCGGGTCTAAGGGGTCTAAAGGGGGTTCGCCAGCGGGGGTCCCGGGGGAGGTTCCCCTTCAGGGTCGGCGGCACCGGCCGTATGTCGTTCGCAACGTTCTGTAAGTCGTGGGCCGCGTACCCCCCCTCTTTTCTCTTTCACGACAAACAAAACTCCTTGCCATGCCACCATGTGTATAATGTAAAGATGTTGCTATGTTCGCTTGTTGCAAATGGCTTGGGTACTTGCTGCTCCTGAAACTTACGGCAAATATAAGAAAACGCGAACGCGGATCTATGTCAACACCGCGCTGCCGCGAATGTGAAGGTGAGCGGACTAGTCGGGTCATGTCATGGCTGACTTTACCATGTATCTCGCCGCAAACAATGCTTCGTGCTCCTCCAATACCACTATCTTCCGGGGCGCAAGCGCTGCCGCTGTCACGGACGCCTGGAGGCCCTCGCGTCTTGTCATAGCTGGTCAAGCGTTGAAGCCTAGCTAGGCAACCAGAGGGGGCAACCTGTCGTTTTTCATCGAGCGGAAATCCGCCGGCCCCCTTCTGTCGAGGAGCCAGGGACACTTTACACACGAAAGAACCCTGGACCCTCGCTTTCGCCTCCGAAATATTGCCATAACTGTTTTGTAGGAGCGTTTGCCGATGCGCACTTCGAGCTCGAGCTCTGCAAGGTCCACAGTGTGTTGCCGCGTCAGCTTGTCATACATCTTGTCCACTTACTCTTCATTCGGGCCTCCCACTCGTTCGACATTGTGCTGACCGGTGTTTTCGGTGCCCATCTTGCTTTCGATGACGACAATGCTGACGATGGCAGCAACTATGATGATGGTGATAACAAAGGTAAGAAGACGAGGAGGTAGAAGAGGAAGAGAAAGGTTGAGCAGCAGCAGGAGGGGGAAGAGGAAAAGGAGGAGGAGAAAGAGGAGGGGGCGGAGGAGGAGGAAGAGGTGGAGGAGGAGGAGGAGAAGGAGGAGCATACAAACGGATGACGAAGACTGGATGATGATGAAGAGGAGAAGGAGGATGAGGAGGAGCGAGCGTCCCTGGGGGCCAGAATTCGCCTCCCGCACGCTACGCGCTCGGCCACGCGCCCTCTGGCACACTCAAAGGCACGGCGATGCGGTCATCGGCGGAGGTGGTGACGCAGACGGCGTCGGAGGCGGCGACGCAGACGGTGTCGGAGCAGGCGACGGGGTCCACGAACGTGGGGGGGTCGCCGTGCTCGTCCAGCGACTCGTGGTCGACGGGCGTGAAATCGGGGAAGGCGCCCTCGAAGCCCGCGAAAACGACGAAGGCAGGATCATCTTCATCATCATATTGAGCACCAGCCGGTGCGTCATCGACTGCAAGAGCCAAGGCAACCATGTCCGGGTCGCCGTCGAGGAGGTCGATGGAATCGTTCAGCATCTCGGCCTCGCTTATGTCCAGTGGGGGCAGAGGGGCCGTGATCTCGTCGTCCGAAGCGCAGAGCATGGAGTCCGTCTCGAGGCACATAATCGGCGTCCTCGTCAGCGGCCCGCGCGTCCTCATCGTCGAGCAGGCTGCCAGGGTTGTCCAATAGCTAGCACACCATCACTAATTGTCCCGTGGAAGTCGCGGGGCGCAGGGCGTCCGAAGCGCGAGGGACACGCGCGCGTTGTTCAGCAGAAAGCGCATCTGGGTGCTCAGCTTGCAGAGGGCTGGCCAACGGCGTCGACGAGGGTGGAGACGAAGGCGATGGAGGCGAAATCGCACAGTAACGAACAAGAGCTTCCAGCGCGAGTTGGAGCGCCAGAGCGGTCGAGGGCAAGGGCCCACCCGCGTTGAACCCAGCGCCCCTAGGCCCAGTGCCATCAGCCAGGGGACCCAGCGCATCATGGGCTTCTCCAAGATCGTGCCGATCAGCGTCGTTAGGAAGAAGTTCTTGTGCATCGGCGGGCAGATGTCCGAGGTGCGCGTGCGCCTCGTGCGCAGCAGGAGGCTGGGGCCCAGGATGAGCGCGCACAGCACCAGAAGCAAGAGCAGCAGGTTGTAGGTCACCATCGCGATGGGCCGAGGAGGAGCTCGTTGTAGAATCCAGTGGGCCGGTAGCCGCAGAGGCCTCATGTAGCAAATGCCCATGAAAGCCAGGCGGAGTCGAAGAGCCCCCGACCTCCATTGGGGGGTCCCCGAAAGCGCCGTAAATGTGGTCAGTGCGATCCAGGATGTTGTCGATGCGCGTCAGGATGCGGGCCCTGGGGGCAGCGCGGGCAGAGTTCTCAGCTTGAGGTGCCTGAGCAGCAGGAGGTGGGCGCGCAGGGGGCGCATGCGCAACCTGGGCAGCAAGGCGCCGGTGGCCAGGACGTGCCCGCGCAGCCAGCGTCTCGCCCTGGTTTGTCAAATTTCTGTCAGAAACTTCACTCCGCTCTTCGATTTCACCAGGGGGCCCGCCTCCGCGCGCAGCTCCAGGAACGCGGGGTCGGCCTCAAGTGATTCTTGGAAGGCAGGGTCAGGGAGGGCGCCGCCGTCGTCGTCAGCAGGCGGAGCAACTTCATCCTCGAGCAGGTTGCCAGGATTGTCCATGAACCAGCTACTCAGAGCGCGCTTGTCAGAGGAGATCGAGGGGTACAGGACGTCCAGGGCGCGAGAGCACGATCGCGTCGAGCATCCGAAAGCGCTTCGGGGTGCACAGCTTGCGAAGTGCCTGCAAGCGGCGTCGACGAAGAGGGAGGTGTCGTCGACGAAGGCGAAACCGAGCAGCAACGAGCGAGAGCTTCTAGTGCGAATTGAAGCGCATGGGCAGTCGAAGGCAGGGCCCCGCTCGCGTGGAGCCCATCCCCGCATAGGCCCAGCGCCAGCCAGCAGCCAGGGGGCCCAGCAGGCAACGAGCTTCTCCAGGGACTTGCAGATCAGCGCCCTCAGTTGGAATATTCTCGTGCAGCAAGGGGCCGGTGAGCAGGAGGTGCAGCAAGAGGCAAGAGTCCAGGAGTTACTTGCGCAGCACCAGGAGCATGAGGCACGGGATGTAGGCTTCCAGCGTGATGTGCCGATGGCGGGCGGACTCGGGGGCCAGATTGTGTCGAAGGGCCCCCGGCCTCCAAGGGCGCGCCCTCGAAGTCGTTGCCATCCCTGTGGTCGCTGTGAGCAAGCGGGCCAGGATGCCTTGATCGCGGTGGGGAGGGCAACGTCTGCAGGGCCGAAGGCATCGTTGAGGCAGCAGAGAACACTGAGGATTCAACCCAGCGAAGGACGTCAGCATCTGCTCCTGGAGGCGGAGGGCCAGGCGAGCTCGCGGCAGGCCACGACGGGGAGGTGCCCGCCGAGGTTGGCGGGTGACGTGGCCGCGCGGTGGGTGGTTGTGGTCGTGGGCCAAAGATATGCGAAAACTCCTCGTCCGTCATGTCGCCCCCGTGGAGAGGCGGCGGGGGTGGGGCCAGTCGAGCCGCAGCTCGGATCTCATCCATGACCTCCAGGTCAGCGTCCGTGGGCGAAGGGTGCTCTGTCCCGCCGGCTCTATGCTGGGCGTCGTCTCGTTCGGCGAGTACTCATCCTCCGTTGAGTTCGGTACTTCCTTGGGCGGCGGCCCCATCGGGTCCAGATCCTGGTCGTCGAGAGCCAGGCCGCCAACGGCAACCAGCGCGGCAACGCATGCGCTGAGAGCAGGAAACAGCCGCGAATCAGGACCATGCCGCCGAACGACGCCACGCGCTTGCCAGCTGAGGAAGCGAATGCGTAAGTCCATGGGCATCCTCGATGGGTCGGGGTGCCAGTCAAGCATGACGTAGTGCATCTAGGGAAGCTTCAGAAGCAAGCGAACACTCCCATTAGGCGGTGAAGGCAGGGCGTCCACAAGCTTCCTGCGGAGGCTTTCTCTGGAGATAGCGCTGCTGTACCAACCAGCTACGCGCATCTCTTCAGCAGCGCGGCGGCGAAGACGGTCAGGGCATCCTCCGATGTGGCCAATGATGTCCATGAAGTGGCCATTGAAGCTTGAATAGTGCAGCAGCCCGAAGACGTAATCGACGCACCGATCTATCCTGGTGGTGAAGCAGTCGCCGCCATACTCGTATTAGATGGACGGCAGCCAGCTGCTCGCCCAAATAGAAACACTGCTCATCAGCTCGCGGCGAAGGCCGTGAGTGCGCTGTGCAGGAGAATGACCAGGTCGCTCGCCTGGGGCCACAGTCGCCCGATAGCAAGTAATGTCGGGAGAGCCCGCGCACAAGCCTCGGTGCAGGTAGACGCAGCTCTCGTCTGCGCTGGTGCAATCACCATCGCCGCGTAGGCCGCCATAGGCTCTATTAGCCTGCAGGCGGAGCAGGTCACTAGAAACCTCAGGCGCAAGCTGGACCGACGGTATGCAGAGCGGGCCGCCACGGACCTCCTCCATATTCACATGGGGAAGGCCGCAAAGGGCCGCTGCCACCTTCGAAGGAGAAGTCGATCCAGAAGAGCTCGCCATGCTGTCGGAGTCTGAAATGCGCGGCACCGTGTCCAGTGCAAAAAGGCCGCCTCCGCGAACGCGATGTCAAGCTCCGATGGTGGTGGGCCAAGAGAGCTAGGTGGGGACGACGACGAGAATGCAGCCGATGTGCTGGATGACGTCAAAGATGTCCTGCAAGAGATCGAGCTCGCTCTCTGCTGGCGCGGCAGTCGGAAGCCGGAAGAAATCGGGGCCCTCGACGGAGAAGAGGCTCCAAGTTGTGCTGTGCGAGCCGCTGCCTTGACATGTGAGCATGCTGCATCGTGGGGCCAGACGAGGGAGGTGGACCCGTTTGCAGCGCTGACGTTGGTGTAGTACATGACGACGATGTCGAAGATGATGCGGCCCATATCGGTAGCCTGCCAAAGGCAGTGGCGGGCCGCGGATGCCCAAGCTCCTTTTCAACCAGGCGGCGAAAGGGGACGCGTGCCAAGTTGTGCTTGCATGCATCAAAGCGACGTCCACATCCAAACCGACAGGGAAATCGTCCACGCGCTTGCAGAATTCTGTGCGACGTAGCCCAGCCGTTGGCGACAGCCTTGAGATATGCGAAGGCCCAAGGCATAGAGCACCCACGGAGGTGACGCAGTACATGCCCCCAGCGATGAAGAGGAATGCGCGAGCGTCCTTCAGCGTACATCTCAGAGAACGTCCTGCTGAGCCTGGCCGCGAAGCAGTCCCGCAGGGGGTGCGGTGTGAGGCATGCCTTGACCGTGCCGACCACGAGTCGCTGGGGCCCAGACCGCGTAGGACGAGCAGGCCAGTCCGCAACCGCCAATCTAGCAGCAAGCCGCCAAAACGACGCGTACATCCCCTGGGCGACGGTTTTCCCCTCTCGGGCCCGGAACGACGGCTTGAAGTCTTGAGCAGACGCGCGTGAGATAACCGCCGTCGGGTCCCGTGAAGTTCGCGCGGATCCAATTGTGGCTTTGGCGTCCGTTTCGGTGGATCCGATTTCCTGCCGCGTGGATCCGATCTCGGATTTGCTGTATCCGTGTTCGGTCTTTTTTGTACGGCGGATCCGATTCTCACCCCATTTGAAATTTATGACATTGAATTTTAACGGGGGACCGGGAGAAATCGGATCTGCGGACCCCGGAACCCGCCCGTGTCAAGATTATACGGGCGAAGGGTGTTCGGTCTTCAACTTCCAACTCATCATCGCCATTTGCACCTCAAGAGGAAAATCTTTCGTCCTGCGTGATTATGAAAGGCCTTAATGGCGAGACGGGGCCTGTCTTGGTGCGCTCAAGGGTCTCCACGAAGGCCTCCGGCCTTCAGTGGGCAGGGTATGGGCGTGTGGACGGCGTCTGTGAGAGCGCACAAAGATCGCCCAGTCGATCGTGCTGACGGCGAAGCCAGTCAAATAGCCTCTGGAACTCAGGCAGCGCATTCGGTGCCGTGCGAGCGAGAGCGCCACTGTTCAGCGCAAGCCACGAAGGGGCCGAGGGGCCACCAGCTCCTCAAAGTTGAAGCCAGGCCGACGTGTTAATTGTCCCGAACGGCACGCGGAAGGTGCAAGCAAGGGCGATCAGCTCGCGCTTTTCAGAAGCCACTGCGGCATCATCCCGAACTGCGCGACGTACGTCGGAGAGCACGGGTGTGATCCTCGCAGTGTAGTTGGTAGCGGGCCGCGACGCCGCGAGCGGACTATTGCCCACCAGCCGCGTGCGGAGCTTTACCTTGATCGCGGGGGCGAGCCAGCAGGAGCTCTCGTCGGCGGCAGGGCCAGAGACGAGGCCGAGGTAGACCAACGCGCTGGCGATCTGGATCCGCGCGAAGAACGAGGCCAACGAGGAGGGAGCGCGGCGCAGGGGAGCGACCACCTCCTCCGAGAACGGTGCGTGCAAGGGGACCAGCATGCACTTGGTGAGCTTCAGAAGAAGTGCGGCGATAACCTCTGCAGTCCTCATCGCATCAGCGATCGCCCTGCGAGCCTGCGCCTGCTTTGCCATGCAGCCGATGCCGTCGGCGCAAGCGCGGGCCGGCCCGAGGCTATCGGCTTCGAGACAAACGAAGCAGGCCGCGACCGCAGCGCAGATGGAGCCGCTCAAGGGGCACCCTTGAACAATGCCTGGGGGTATCCGCCAGGCGAAGGTTGGGATGCCGTTGGCCATCGCTATCGCATCCAAGATGTGGTAGAGCTGCTCTCGCACGGCCATGAACGCGAAGGTGGCCTGCATCTGCCTGAAGACTGTCATCGCGGGGGCCTGTGCGAGGCTCGGGAAGCGCCAAAGTCCAGAGCGACAAGTGCTGGGAGATCGCGAGCAGCCACTGGTGAGTTCGTATACGGGCGCGCTGCGACACCGTTCTCGGGCGCGTCAGCGCCAAAGTTGCGCTCCGGGGTGAATCCGCGCTGAGAGCGCGGGGCCCAGCCCGCGAGAAGCTGGCTGAACCGGAGGTTGACGGTGGCGTTATAATCTTGATGTCCGCGTTGCGGAGACCAAGGGCGCGCGCTGCGCTGGGGGTGGGTGGGTGCGTGGGCGGGTGCAATCAGCGGTCGACGAGTCGCCAACTTCCGCGCCAGTCGGTAGCCAGACCTGCAACGTGTCGTTGGAGCTGTTGAAGAGGACGTGCCCGCTCAGGATCCACGCCGTCGCGTCCGATAGTGCGCTCGCCCTATTAGGGGAAGCTTTCCAAGCCGAGTAGGGGCTGGAGTCTAGTCCCGGCTCAGAGTAGTGCATCTGCAGGGCGACCTGGCGGAGAGACCAGGCGAGTGGGGGGGGCGGACCTCGGCGAAGTCCAGGGTGGGGGCGTGCTGCTCAATGTAGGACTGCGCAAGGTTCAAGTCGATCAGCTTGGCGGTGAAGATCGGGGCCCTGTGCTCGACCAGGCGCACTGTCATCAAGGTGGCGCGGCTGGCGGCGTTGTTTGGCCTTGGCGGGCGCTTGGCAGCACGTGGCGCGAGACGACGGTTGAGAGGGGGCCAAATTGCAGAGCGGCGCTCCAGCGCCGCCAGGAGGTGCCGAAAAGGCCCGTGGAACGCGGGGGCACGCTGGAAGGGAGCGGCGACGGGGCCGAAACCGTTGGTCATGGATTCCAAGAGAACGTGATCAGATCTTTGGTTTCAGGTGATCTTCTTAGCCATCTTCACGACGTTCCTCCATGCAGCTATTGCCATCTGCCTCGCCAGTATAAGTAGAGTCGATGTCGCTTCGCGTGCGCGTGCATCTAGACGGTTATGAATGTCCGCAGCGACCTCCCTGATGGTCCACGTGTGAAGTTCGATCTGCCGCGCGGTGCTCTCCTCCTCGTAGTTGAGCTGCGCGCAGACGGTCTGCAGCTGCTCCTGGAAGAGGTCGGACTCAAACAGATGGCGAGGCCTGCGATGAGCACCGCGCAGCCTGGCGACACGCTGGGCGAGCTTGACCATGCGGGCCGCGTGGTCGCTGACAAAGCGGGCGGCGAGATCCTCGGGGCAGCCCTTCACCGACGGCTCAGTGGTCAATTGCGCGAGAACCCCCCCAGGCCAGCTGGCCCGCAATCTGTCCTGGATCGATATCCAGCGCGGGCCCCCGTCATAGTGAGTGGGCTCGCCCGACGAGATGTCGGCGGGGAAGCGGAGTGCGCGTGCCCAGCGAGAGGCGCGAGCGAGTTGACCTTTGCCTTCGGCTCTAGGGCGGCGAGGCCGATGCAGAAGAGGCGGGGGCCATCGGCGCGAAGTTCATGTCGCAATGTGCGACCGCCAGGTTGTGGAGAGGGCCAATCTGCGCCGCCTTCGCATCAGCTGCCGAAGCTTTCGTAATCGAATTGGGCTGCGCGATGGTGAGGTCGAGGTTGCGCGCGTTGAAGTGAAACGCGCGGATGCCCTCGAGGTGCAGCACAACGCGCAGCACTCGCCCAGGCAAGAGAGAGAGCGATGCGAAACTTCTGCTTCGCAGCCCGCAGGGGGGATAGTAGCCGCGCTACCTTTACCCGCAGAGCCCGCGCATTTTCTGGTGTAGATGCGGGCCGCCTTGGTGAGCAAGTCTGCCAGCTGCGCCTCGAACCTGGCGCGCCGCCTGGAGGGCCGCCGCGCCGCGGGCGAAGTCCAGGCGCGCGAGGCAGGCGAGCTTCGGCTTCGCGCGGGCCCCGCGGCGCTGCGGCAGCGCCCGAGCGTTGCGCGGCGAGAAAGATAGCGGCGGCGTCCCAGCCGAGCGGCCGTGAAGGACAGTTGCGAACCCTTCGAAGACTCCACTCGGCAGCCTCGGGCGGCGCGATGATCGACTTGTCGGCTTCAACAAGGCGCTTCTTGGGTGGGGCTGGGCTTCTGGGCAATGTTGTCGGCCAGCGCGACCTGAGAGGCGACGTCGCCGGGGCTCGGCACGACGCGCAGCGCGGGGCCCAGGCTGGCCATGCTGTAACAGCGGTCGCGGTCGAAGAACCAAATTTTGGAGCTGCCGACGTTGTGGGATGCCTCGCGGAGCTTGCGGCCTTGGATCTCAAGCTTGATTTGCCTCGGGTTGTTGTCAGCTCCGATGGAGTGCGCCCTGAAGGTTATCCGTCGCCGCAACCTCGAAGCGTTTCCACGGGCCAGCAGCAATTCTCTGGGCGCCGGGGACCTGCGCGACGCGCCTGGCAACGGGGCCGACGGCGCCTGTGAACTGGATCGCGAAATTGCGAGAGACGTCCTCGGCGGCTGCTGTGGTGAAGAACTTGGCCACGATGCCGAGCTCGACAGTCCAATCGGGAATGACCTGCTGAACGGACTCGAGCTTGACCAGTTCGGAAGCCATGGCCCTGATGAGGGTCGCGCCGACGTCGCAGTCGAAGCCAGCAGCGCTGGCAGTAGCGGGCGTCGGCTTAGCGTTAGCAAATGCCAGGGCGCCCAGGACTGCTTGTGTCAGCTCTCTAAGCGTGCGAAGAACTGCATCGTGCTCGTCGAGGCGGCTCTCAACTGCGCGGAGCTTGATCTTGTGGCCGTCGAGCTGCTCCTAGAACCTTCGCTGGATGACGTCGAGCTTCGCCGAGCAAAATGTATCGGAGGCGTCTCTGGCCATGTATGGGGAGCTGTTGCACGCCCTCTGCCATATTCCCAACAACATGGCCAGCAAACTGAAAGGCGAAAACTTTGACCTGGTCGGAAACCGTCGAGGAGACGACGCTAGTGAGGTCCTTGATGAGCTCGTCGCGGTGCTCGGCCATCTTCTGGGAGAGAACCTCGGTTCGGAGCTGGCGTAGGTCGTCCTGGCAGAACTCTCCGTCGCTGTCGACCTCGAACATATCTGCGTCCACAACTTCAGGGTAACCTTCAGCGGCATCATAAGGTGGTAATCGCCAGCAACAGAAGGATCAGCACCGCCACTTCGTACATCATCCAGATCACCCCTCGCAGCGGCAGCGCCTGAGTTGAGCTTGGGTTTCTTGCTCTTGATCTTCGTGACACGCGGCCGCTTCGGGGCTGTGGCTGCATCCGTGGGCATGCGGGACGCAGGCCGTCAGTGAGCAAAGGCTCTTGGCCCCAGCAGCGCGCAGCTCGACTGGGGTTGCTTGAAACGGATCCTGGCCTTGGACTCGAAATATCCACACTCTGTCCGAAAGACAAGGCCATCTTGACCCAACCGGTCTACGGATGGTGTTCGTCAGGAGGAGGACGAGGAGGAGGAGCAGGAGGAGGAGGAGGAGGAGGAGGAGGAAAAGGAGGAGGAGGAGGAGGAAGAGGAGGAGGAGGAGGAGGAGAGGAGATGAGGAAAATGGAGGAGGATAGTGGAGGAGGGAGGAGCAGGAAAGGAGGAGGAGGAGGAGGAGGAGGAGGAGGAAGAGGAGGAGGAGGAGGAGGAGGAGGAGGAGGAGGAGGAGGGGAGGGGGGGAGGAAGAGGAGGAGGAGGAGGAGGAGGAGGAAGAGGAGGAGGAGGAGGAGGGAGGAGAGGAGGAGGAGAGGAGGAGGGAGGAGGAGAGAGGAGGAGGAGGAGGAGGAGGAGGAGGAGAGAGAGGAGAGGGAGGAGAGGAGGAGGAGGAGGTAGGAGGACGGACAGGAGGAGGGGGAGGAGGAGGAGGAGCAGGAGGAGGAGGAGGAGCAGGAGGAGCAGGAGGAGGAGGAGGAGCAGGAGGAGGAGGATGATGATGATGAGGAGGAGGAGGAAATGGAGGAGGATAATGAGGAGGTCGAGGAGGAGCAGGAAGAGGAGGAGGAGGAGGAGGAGGAGGAGGAGGAGGAGGAGGAGGAGGAGAGGGGAAGGAGGGAGGGAGGAGGAGGAGGAAGAGGAGGAAGAGGAGGAGGCGGAGGAGTAGGAGTAGGAGTAGGAGTCAAGCTAGCCAGCTCGAGCGAGTCAAGCATGGCATGCCCAGTCCCACCCGCCCTCCCACAACATAAAAAGCAAAGCTGGCACAACTGGGGGCCGAAGTCACACCGGCCAGCCGGTTTGGTACAGCTGATGCGGCCGCGATGGCGGTTGCCGACGGGAACTGGCGAGCGCGTGTTGAATGCCGCGCACGCATTGCCAGACGAGTCGAGAATGGCCCGGTACACCGCAGGAAGCCAGAGGTGGCCGGAGGAAGCCCGACGGTCTGACAGGACACCCCAAAGCATTTTTGTGAAAAAGCATTGGGTTTTTGATGTTTTTATGTTGAAATGCTTGCAAACACACGGTGTTCGGTAGGATTCTGACATGAACGCGCGAGTGTGCTCTTTGTGGTATTTTTTGCACAGGATTCGCGGCCTGGGTGCATGACAGAGCATCGCGAGTGCACCGCGCGATGACGTGAAATCGCTGGATTTGACAGAATTCTTAAGATTCCTATGGTTTTCCTATGATTTCAGCAAGAGAGCCCGGGCGGGAAATTTGTACAATTTTTGTGAAAAAGCATTGGGTTTTTGATGTTTTTATGTTGAAATGCTTGCAAACACACGGTGTTCGGTAGGATTCTGACATGAACGCGCGCGTGTGCTCTTTGTGGTATTTTTTGCAATGGATTATCGCCGTGGACGACAGGACGTCCATGTCGAGAGGAAAAAATAAGAAAAATGTTGATTTTGTATTGTTTTTTACAGGTTAGGATGGGACCACCCGGATGCGCCCTAATGGCCGGCCTGAGGGGGGAGTAGGAGTATAATAATAAGGAAGTAGGAGTAGGAGTAGGAGTAGGAGTAAGGAGGAGGAGGAGGAGAGGAGAGGAGGAGGAGGAGGAGGAGGGAGGAGGAGGAGGAGGAGGAGGGGAGAGGGAGGAGGAGGAGGAGGAGGGAGGAGGAGGAGGAGGAGGAGGAGGAGGAGGAGGACGTCAAGGTGCCCAACAAGCTCGTGCGTCTGGACCTCCCCGCGGAGTTTCGGGACACCCCCGCGCAGTCGGCATCCGTCCTGAAGAGGTCGTAGTCGCGCCCGGGCCACTCGTCGGCCATCCGGCCGACGAGCCGCTGCACCTTAGCGCCCACAGGGCGAGGAGGGGGAGGAGGAGTGGAGGAGGGCTTGAGCAAACCGAACCATCCTCGCGGACCACCACGAGTTTATGTTTGTGCCGCCTTTGCTCATCGAGGGGCGAAGGAGGCCTCCTCCCCGACCCCGACCTCTTCTTCCTGCTCCTCCCAAGGCGCCATGTGCCTGAACGGCTGAAGTGGAACGCGCGGGGGTGCCAGCTCAGGGGGGTGAGCCCATCAACCTAGAATCGGCGATTCTTCGCCAGTAGATCGGCGGTAGGAGCCCGATAGCGAAACCACGCGGTTCTGGGCGGGATCGGGCGGCCCCCATAGGCGATGAGTGGGCGATTGGGGGTCGATGCGCTGCTCCTTCCCCCCTGAACCTTTCCCCCGTCAGCGTTGCCTCTGGCATGTGGTAAGGGTGGGGAACACGGGGAAGGAGAGGCAAGGGGTCGCCCCAGCGCGGGGCACACTGCTCGTGGGCGGGGCGGAAGGCCGGGGGGAAGGGTTGGGAAGGAGGAGGAGTGCATGATGATGTGGTGGGGGAGGAGGTTGAGGCAAAGGACTACTAACTCCTCTCGGGGCGAATCTTCTGAGCCGATCTGAAGCCACCCTAGGAGCGACCTACGGCCGAGATTTTGGTGGGCCTCCAACCCACCCATCGGTTCCCTGGGCTTCGGAACCTAAGCTCACCGACCACAACTCTCCGCAGCACGAGGGGAAAAGGGAAGAAGCCAGCGAGACAAGAGCCAGCGCGCAGGCAGCGCAGCGGAGGAGCCCCAGCGAAAGCGAGAGGGAAGGCGAGAGGAGGGAGCCAGCAAGAGCGCGCGGCACAGCAGCAGCAGGGAGGTGTGGCCACTCCTACTGTCACTTGTCACGAGGGCGTTTGACCGACGAAAGGTTTTAAATCGAATTGCTCAGCGCGTCCCCCCACCCGAGATTCCGAACATGTCCTTGGACTTCATCAGGATCAGTGAGGGGGCGCTTTCTAATCTCGCTGCGTCCAGGCCGATTCGGGGGGAGGTGGAGGCTCGTCGAAGGCGGAGGTGGGGGAGGCTGCGCAGGCCTGGGATCTGCGGCAGAGGCGGACACCCTGCTCAGACCCTGTTCAGCGTGTGCTCCACGGCCATCGCAGTCGTGATCCGCAGCAACTGGCGCTCTAGCTGCTGGGTGTACGCGCTTGGGCGGCTGGTCAGAAGGCTGGTCGGCATCCAGTACTCTGTCTGCGTCACGACCGTCCACTGCGGCAGCAGCTCGCGCTCTCGATTCCCCTTATCAGGAGTGGTCACATGCGATGGTGCGTCCCTCGGTGCAGTGTCATCGTGGCGACCCAAAGCTTCCTTGCCTCCGTCAAAACTGGTCTTCGAATTTCCTTCCGGCCCGATGTCGGGCTCTTTCCAACCTGTCAAAACTAGTTTTCGAATTTCTTTCCGGCCCGAATCCAACATACATCGTCCAGGTACGTGTTGAGGATCCTCTCGGGGTGGCTCATCGGCGCAACTCCCTGTTTCAGCACCCCGCCGAGCTGCTCCAAGCAAGCGAAGAACGGTCCAAGCTCGGGGACCTTCACGATCGTCAACTTCGCGTCCGACTCTTTGAACGTCGTCTGCGCCTTCACGAGCGAAAACTTGTCCACCGCCACGCGCGACGGCATGTCTCCGATTGCCTTCTTCACCGCAGCCAGGTCCTCCATGTATGCGGCCGACCTCGACCCCTGCCTCGTCGCAGCCCTCGAAGATGCCGACCAGCGACGCGCACGAGATCGTGTTGAGCTTCGTCTCGATATCGTCCCCCTTCTTCCTGAACCTCATCTCCTGCGCCTGCTCGATCCACGCCTTGGCCCTGGCCCTCGCGCGTGCCACTGGCAAGCTGTTGGCCCCGATGATCATCGTCACGAGCTGTTGGCCCCGCTGGTGGTGATGGTGGTGGTGCTGGAAAGTAAAATGCTGAGCGGGTAGATCTACCCGCTCAGTGGTTGAGCTTTCAATGCTTTCGCTGCTGGAAAATAAAATTCTTTGATCCCCCCTCTGGGGCATATGTGTTTTTGTTCAATTGACGTGCCTTCCCGCGGCTCGCACCCGATTTGTTATCATGGAAAACCTTCGGTCTCAGAATTGGACACCTGGCCCCGAATTACAACAACAACAACAACAACGGCTCCCGCTTGGTATTTCCTTACAAATTATTCCCACATTGCGCTCTCGCGCGGGACGTCCTCACAGTGTATGCAGAAATCGCGCTCTCGCGTGGGAGGTCCTGGTCATGTATTCAAACGCCGCGCCCTCGACACTCAGGATCGCTGTGGCCAATCTCGCGCTTTACTTGGGAATCGCGCTGTCGCTCGAGCCTTCCTTGCGGTTCATGTCGCGATTCGTGCACGACGCACGCTTCAGCAATCCGCCTGCTCGGCCTGGCCGCCTGGCCCCGCCTTCCCGACCCGCAGGTTAGGGTCTACCTGCCCGATCTGCCCGTCTGATTCTGCCACGTGTTTTTTGCTCCTAGCCCCCCTCCTGCTACTTTCGTTTTTTGTTTATATTAGTTTTTATTTTATTTTATTTTTCCTATATACATATATATTCCTCTTCCTATATTTTTACAAGCCCGGGCGGCCGCAAAACCCCGCCCCCCCCCCCCCCAAACCGGACTCCTGGGATCCTGGGACTTTGGGACCCTCCGGACGCCCATTGAAGCGGTCCCGAGTGCCTCAAGAGCGCTCCAAGACAGGCACAAAGCGCTCCAAGACGCCAAAGATAGCCCCAAGACAGCCTCAGGAGCCCCCAAGACGCCCCAAGCGGCCCCAAAGAAGCCCCCCAAGACGGCCCCGGGAGGCCGAAATGGTCAATTTTCCAATGTGTTTTTCGATGTTTTCTGCTTTCTCGCCATTTTAGCTTTCCGACGCTCCAAGACAGAACTAGAGGCCCTCAAGAGCGCCCCAAGATGGCCCGGGGGGCCCCCAAAACGGCCCCAACACGGCCCCAAGACGGCTCTGGAGCGCCCCGAAACAGCCCAAGAGGCGCCCAAGAAGGCCCAAGAGGGCCCCGAGAAAGCTTCAAACGAGCCCCCACAGGGCGATCAAAAGTTCAAACATCTAACTTTCCGCCCCAAGTGGGCCCCAGGAGGCCCCAGGAGGGCCCCAAGAGGCCCCAAGAGGCTTCCAAAGGCCCCGAGGACTCCCAAAAAGAACCCACGAGGCCCCAAAATGGCTCTCCAAAAGGCAGCCAAAACGGCCCCCCAAGAGGCTTCAAAACTGCTGAATCGCCCCACTTGACCGCCACCTCCGGAACGGCTTCGCTGCGCTGCTCCGTTGTTTGCCAGACAGTGGCATCCCACGCAAAACACCAAAATGCTTGAAATCCCGGGTTCGCAACCAAATTCCCGGGAAATCGGCTGCGAACCCGGGATTCGGCACATTTCCCCGGAATTCGGTATATGTCCTTAGCATTTCCAGGACCCGGTACGTTGCCTGCATGCTTGCTGCCCTATGCCCTATCGCATCCCAGAATAATCGTTCCATGGAGGTTTCACGAGGGCAGCCGCAGCCCCCTGGTCTGTTTCCATATGTGATCGCAAGGCATCTCCGTTTGTCTCACCCCCATGCGCAAGTCGAGACAGCACGCCGCCCCAATGCGTGCCTTACCTTACCTTACCTCATGATATTCCTCCCTTCGCCGCGCCTCCCCAAATCGTCCTCCACTTCTTTCCCGCCCCTTCTGTCCGACGTTTTGTATTTCCGGAGCCTCCACGGCCGCTCTCATCGCCGCTGATCGGTCCGCTGGGACATTCTCATGGAGTCCCAATGGCGCGCGGACAAGCAAAGCGAGGGCGCGAGCAAATAAGGTGCAGGTCCGGGAACTGGGCGCGAACCAACCGCGGTTCCAAGACCGTGGAGGGCCGCGCTAGACGCCAACGCGCGCAAGGGTTGAAGGACCAAGGTGCATGGCGCGAAGCGCCAATGCAGTCTTGTATATATATATATATATTTCTCTCTCTCTCTCTCTCTGTCTTTCTCTCTCTCTCTCTCTCTTGCCCCATCCTCCTCTCCCCCTTGTTCCATTCTTCCATCCATCCCCTTTCCCCTGCCGTATGGGGCTGCATGCAATACACGTTGCAAAAACACGTTGCCCGTGGGAAAGGTAGACCCCCAAAGGGGCACGATCGAAGACGAAGAGGGCGGGTATCGAAGTGTTGGGATCTACGTGTTGACTGGCACGCACTCAAGTAAGAACCAACAGTCTTACAATGGTTGCTGGTGTTGTGGTTGAACCTTCACGACAGAATAATAATAAGTATTGTTGTTTCCCTCTCCAGTAGCATATATGTTTTTCCATTCAAATGCCATCCCCGGGGCTCGAAACCAGTTTTTATCAGAGAACGTCTTCCTCCTCAAGCTGCGTTGTTGCGCGCGCTCTCGCTGTGGAGTTCTTCACGATTGATTTGGGAGTAGAGTTATCGCTCGAAATTCCCTCGCGATTCACGCAGGACGCTCGCTTCAGCAACCCGCCTGGTCGACCTGGCCGCGTAGGCCTTCTTTCCCGACCCGCTTGCTAGAATCTACCCACCCGATCTGCCAGTCTGGTTCTGCCACGTGTTTTTTTCTGCTCCCAGCCCCCCGCCTCCTAGTCTCTCCCGTGCTCCATTATCCTCCCTCCCCCGTGTCCCTTCCTTCCGTCCGTTGTCTTCCCCTGCCTCAAGGGTTTCACGACATGCGCATTGCAAGTAAGAAAAATATGCCCCCCCAAGGGAGTGCGGACGACGACGAAGAGGGCGGGTATCGAGGGTTCGGGATACACATGTTGAGCAACACGCGATCAGATAAGAGCGAGCAATCTTAACATTACTAGTCGTATTATTCTTACGGCTATTCGTATTTTTTATGGTTAATACTAGTGTTATGAAAGGTGCTGTTGCTGGGTTCTCCTTTCTAAGGGGCTGCTATTGTTGAGCGAGGTCCGCACCCTGTTTTGCACAAGGGGGCGCATTTCTTTTCAGAATGCGTTGTTGGCACCCGAACTGCGAAAACAACGGCTCCCGCCTGATAGCTCCCCACAGTCCATTTCAGAATCGCGCTCTCGCGCGGGACTCCTTCACAATTATGTAGGACTAGCGCTCTCGCGTGGTACTTCCTCCAAATGTATTGCGGCGCCGCGCCCTCGACACTTCAGAATCACGCTCGCGCCCTGCACTTCCGAACGACTGCTTCAGCGACCCGCCCCCTCGACCCAGCCGTCTGGGCCCGCCCGCCCGCTCGCCCGACCCGCCCGTCTGGTTCTGCCGCTTTGTGTTCCTGCTCCTAGCCACCCTCCTGCAAATCTGTCCCATGCTCCATCCTTCTCCCTTCCCCCTTGTCTCGTTGATCCCCGCCAGTCCCTGTTTTAGCGGCTGCGCCAAGTGCACGTGACAGGTAAGGAAAATACACCCCCCCATGGGGGGGGGGCGACCGAAGACGAAGAGGGTGGGCATCGAGGCTTCGTGGTAGACGTGAATGACACGCGAGCATAGGAAAGAGAACATTGTTAAATGGCGGAGCTCTTATTCAAAGTGCCCCCCCCCTTCGGTGCACATCGTGTTTTTCAAATAACGTGCTCCTCCCAAGGCCCGCGCCTTCTTCTGTCCAAGAAAATCCTGGTCCTCAAACTATTCCCCTTTCCCCCGGGTTGCAACAACAACGACTCCCGCCTGATACTTCCAAGTACTGTATTTCAAATTCGCGTTCTCGCGCTGGACTTCCTCACCAGTTATGCAAGACTCGCGCTCTGGAGAGGTACTTCCTCTTAATGTATTGCGGCGCTGTGCCCCCAAGGCTCAAGAATCACGCTCTCGCTTTGGATGCCCTCAGGGTTTACATGGGAATCGCGCCATTGCTCGAGTCTTCCTTGCGGTTCACGTTGGATTGACGCTTCAACGACCCGCCCGCTGGACCTTGCCGCTTGGGCGCGCCCGCCCGACCTGCCCGTTAGGGTCCGCCCGTCCGACCCACCCGTCTGGTTCTTCTGCTTGCACTCCTGCTCCTAACCCTCTCCTGCAAGTCTGTCTCGTGCTCCATCCTTCTCCGTCCCCCCTTGTCTCTTCCCTCCTCCCTCCCCTCCCCTGTTTTAGCGGCTGCGCCAACTACTGGAGGCAGGTAGGGAAGATATATCCCAAAGGGGGTACGATCGAAGATGAAGAGGGCGTGTATCGAGGCTGTGGGATAAACGTGTTGAATGGCACGCACGCAGGTAAGAGCTAGCCGTATTACAATGACTGGTGGTGTTGATGGTGTTGCTGCTGCTGTTGTTGCTGTGGATGGTGGTGATGGTGATGGTGATGGTGATGGTGATGACGCGGCTGCTGATTATGAGTATGACTACGATGATAGCGGTGGCGATGATGCTGCTGATGATGACGATGACGATGGCGATGGCGATTATGTTGATGATGATGGTGATGATGCTGATGATGGTGATGATGATTGTGATCATGCTGATGATGACACTGATGATGCTGATGATGGTGGTGGTGATGATGACGATGATGATGCTGAAGAGGATTGTGCAGGAGGAGGGAAAAGAGGAGGATGATGAGGATGAGGAGGAAGAGGATGAGGATGAGGAGGAGGAGGAGGAGGAGGAGGAGGGGCAGGAGGAAGAGGAGGAGGAGACGGAATAACGATGAAGAGGGGGGGCGATACCGGGCCCTTATAGCACCCGAGAGTCCCCATAGATGCCCCCCCAGAATTCCGCAACACACCCCAGCGCCTCGGACAGCCACAGCCTCCCCCTCTCCCCCTTCTCCTGCCTCTCCCCTCCCTCCTGCTGCTGCTGCTCCTCCTCCCCTATCCCCCCCCCCCCTCGAAGAGGAGGAGGAGGAGGAGGAGGAGGAGGAGGAGGAGGACGAGCAGAAGCAGGAGCAGGAGCAGGAGCAGGAGCAGGAGCGGGAGGAGGAGTAGGGTGACCACAGCGGCAGGCGGCGACGACGGCGGCGGCGGCGACGACCCCAGCGCGACGGCGAGGATAGGCGACGGCGAGGACGGCGACTGGCCATTACTTGGATACTCCTTGTTTGTGTTTTGTTTGGCTTCGTGTGTGTGTGTGCGTGTTCAGTATACTTATTGATCTTGTTATTACTGTGATGCCCAAGGATGGTTCAGATGGTCTGGCGCTGGCCTCGCAAAGAACAATGCGCACTTCCGAGCGATGTCAAGGTGACGGCCCCATACATCCTCCGACATATTTTTTTCAAGCTGTTTTGCGCCCCAGGCCTGTTTTTGATGGTCCTGGGGGCAATTTTGCTCCCCAATTTTTCTGCGCCCCGAAAATGCCCCCACCCCGGGATCAGAATGAGGGGAAAAGGCGGCGGTTGAAGAAATCCCTGTTCCCAACCATCCTGTGGTGTTGGGTTCCTCGTTTTGAAAAGACAGCGCCCCGCGTTCCTCCTCCTCCTCTCCTCCTCCTTCCTTCTCCCACTCCTCCTCCCTCCTCCCATCCCTGCCTCTGCCCTCCGCATGCCAGTGTCGGTGCACCGCTCACACGTTTCGCGGCCCCGTAAGGGTGCTCCACCAAAGGCCACAACAACAAAGTTCGCATGCGGTTCCCCGCCCATTTTGGCATACCCCGCACACGTTTGTTGGCCCCACCTGGAGCCCCACCAAAGACCTCAGTGACAGGGTTCGCATGCGATTCCCCGCCCGTTTCGGCACACCCCTCACACGTTTCGTGTTCCCATAGGGAGCTCCACCGAAAGCCTCAGCGGCAGGGTTCGCATGCGGTTCCTTGCCCATTTCGGCACACAATCTCTCGCGCTTTGTGGCCTCATAGACAACTCCACTGAAGGCTCCAGTGGCAGGGTTCGCATGCGGTTCCCAACTCATGTCGGTACACGCCTCACACGTTTCGTGGCTCCATGGGAAGCTCCACCGAAGGCCTCAGTGGCAGGGTTCGCATGCGTTTCCCCGCCCTTTTCGGCAAGCCCTTCACACGTTTTGAGTTCCATAGGGAGCTCCACTCAAGGCGGTTCGCATGCGGTTCCTCGCCTATTTCGGCACACAACCTGACACGTTTAGTGGCCCCAAGGGAAGCTCTACCGAAGGCCCCAGTGACAGGGTTCGCATGCGGTTCCCCGCCAATTTCGGTGCAGCACCTCACACGTTTCGCGGCCCCACAGGGAGCTCCTCCGAAGGCCCCAGTGGCAGGGTTCGTATGCGTTTCCCCGCCCATTTCGGCACACAATCTCACACGTTTCGTGGCTCAATAGGGAGGTCCACCGAATGCCTCAGTGGCAGGTTCGCATGCGGCTCCCCGCCCAATTCGGCACACCTGTCACACGTTTCGTGGCCCCACGGGCCCCAGTGGCAGGGTTCGCATCCGGTTCCCAGTTCATTTCGGCACACCTCTCACGCGTTTCGTGGCCTACCAGGGAGCTCCACCGAAGGGCCTCATTGGCAGGGTTCGCATGCGGTTCCCCGCCCAGTTCGGCACACCCCTTAAACATTTCATGGCCCAACAGGGAGTCCCACCGAAAGCTGTGCTACAACGCGGTGCTCACAACTGCATATGGCTGTGCACTTCGCCCGAATATTTTTCAATACGGGGTCGCCAGAAGTCCCGAGCCTCTCCCCGAGACTGGCTTTGCATTCCGTGCCGACTTTTGAATCCTGGGGCCCCATGTTAGGACTCCTGGAGGCCGAACGCGACGGAACATCTCCGTACTGAATCTTCCAATGCGTTGGAGGTCTGGGATCATATCGCCAGAGGTCTGGAAGGCCAGCGACGAGGAGGACGACGAGGAGGAGGAGGAGCAGGAGGAGGAGGAGGAGGTGCAAGAGGAGTCCAGAGGAGGAGGAGGAGGAGGAGCTGGAGGAGGAGGAGGAGGAGGAGGAGGAGGAGGAGGAGGAGGTGCAAGAGGAGGAGGAGGAGGAGGAGGAGGAGGAGGAGGAGGAGGAGGAGGAAGTGCAAGAGGAGGAGGAGGAGGGCGAGGACGGCGACCAGGCCGGCGGCGCCTGACTCTTCGAGAGGCGCACCGCCCCGAGGTCGACGGCCTCGCGGAACGCGTGGCCCTCGGCGCCGCGGGGCGGGCACCAGACCACCCCGGAGGAGCCGTCGGACCTGTGGCCGAAGCTGTACTCCCTGGGCGGGTGGTAACAAAGCAAAAACGCTGGCCCAGGTTTTCGGGAGAAGGTTTCCTAGTCATATGCCCGACTGTATGTGTGCTTTCTGCAGGACCTTGCCATGAATACAACAGGGTCCCCGAGGGAAAGGGGCATTGGCATGACCGCGGGGGTCGCCAATGGGGACAGGGAGGCTGCACGCGGATACCAAGTCGGCCACATCTGGCCCAGCCTCGCTTGGAAGTGGGCTGCGTGTGCGACAAGTGGCCTAAGGGGGGTCAGCGACCCAGGCTGAGTGGGCTCCGCCAATTTTGCGGAATGATTCCCCCCTGGGCCACTTGGGGCATTTGGAACACACACGGAAGCCAGGTCGGGCCATATATAGCCACCTTGGCATCCGCTTAGAACGCCTTTCTCCTCTTGGCACCCCCCGCGGTCATACCAGGGATCAAGCCATCGAATACAGTTTGGGGAGACGTAAGACTCGGGTTCGGGGACTCGGATTGGCCCGAAGCCGTCAAGGAAATGACGAGACCCCATCTGAAGTTTGACGCGAACACCCGCTGCAACTACGGCATCTGAAACTGTCAACATCCAGGACGGGCCCGTCAAAAGCCTTCGGCAACCGTGCATTCCAGCGAACTCGAGTCTTACGTTTCTCCGACAAGGAGGCGCACACGGTAAGAAATCTTGCTACAATAATCCAAGGGCGCGTTTGTTGTAGAGCTTTGAACTTCCTGAGGTGTCCCATGGATTCTGCGCCCCTCCCAAGGCTATTTCAGGGAATCAGAAACTTCCGTGGGGCACCAGCTGGCCGACCTATGTTTTACTTGACATGTTCGCGACATCATCGAACATCCTCAAGCATGCTCGCGTCGTGACAAACATCACGACGGACAAGTTTTAGGAAGGGACTGCTGGGGGGTTTTCGTCAGAACTATCAGGGGCTGTACAGAAGGCCGCTGAGCTGGATTAGCCCAAACTTAACCCCGGATTCGACCGAATTTTCGAGATTCAACGGGACCGGAACAGATAGACCAGGACTATGCTGGATTAGGCCGGTTTTCCCACAGTGGATATGAAAGAACCGATGCTGAATCAGAGCTCCCAGGAACCGCACCCTAAACCGCGCCGTCATCGAACATCGAGGAGTCGGCTCCCCTGTGAACGCGCCGCAGACCTACACTTTCGGGGCTCCGCGCGGAGCTCCCGAACAGCATGTCTTCCGCGGGGCCACTTGCTCGACGCCGGCGCCATCCGGAGGGGCGACCACGGGGGGAACACGAGGGCCTGGGGCTCCTCTGGGGCCCCACATCTGGCCCAGATTCGCGCGCTCTCCCAAAACGCTGGCCGCAGCAGACCAGTGCACATGCAATCGACCGAAATTTCGGCCAGCGCTCTTCTGAATCGTCGAGCATCGGGAAGTCGGGGGCAGCCAGGGGATCAGAACTGGATGGGCATCGAGAAAACCGGTCGAGAAGGAGGGACAAGAACCAGTGCGCTCAGAATCGGTCCCCGGACCCTCCCGGGGTCCATCTGGTGTAGTTTTTCACTCCGGATCAGATTATAACGGTCCCGGGGCTCGAAAACGGCCCCCGAGGCCGCGAGAAGCAAAAACCTTGTCGAACCTAAAACCTAAGGGAGGAGCGATGACAGGAGCATGTGAGAATAAGGACGAAGCGACAACGATGATAAGAAGTGGGAGGAGGAGGTGGAGGAGGAGGAAGAGGAGGAGGAGGGAAAGGAGGACGAGGATAGTTATAGACGAATGCGACGAGAACATACGCGAAGAAAACGAAAAGGATAATGGGCCTCCCGTATACCTCGACACCCGCGTGGAAAGCGCCCGTGCCGATCTTGCAGAGGACGCCGTTCGCCCACTGCACTGGGGCCCCTCGGCCTCAGAGGCGTCTCCCCCCTACCACTCCTTTATGTACCCTCGGCCAACGAAGACGTCCATAATGGAAGATCCGAACGTACCTCCACCTTACGTACAACGTAACCCAATCCACCAATTAACCAATGACTCATCTTCCCTTTTTGGGCCGTGAACGGGACTCATCCCCTGCCAGCTAACGGTGCCTGTCAATGTCAGTAAGCCAAGACATCCTGGCGACATATGCCAAACACCACAACAATATACCAAAGGTCGCCCAACGTCGTCCGTGCCCGTGCCATGGTGTTCCGTCAGGCCTCCCTGCCACTCATGTGGCGTCGCTGTGCCTCCCGTCGACTCCGTGCACCACGGGTCGCCCAGCGTCGTTCGTGCCATGTTATTCCGTCAGGCTTCCATGTCACTCATGTGGCGCCGTTGTGCCCCCCAAACTTTCAGGGGAACATGCTCTGCCCACGCCACGGTCCCGTCAAGTTCCATATGTTTTTCGGCAGATCATGCCCCCGCAACCCAATACACCTGGGGCTCTGTGCTCATTCCCAGGCACCGTCTCCGTCGGGCTCCGCAGCACGGGGATGGGTCACGGTCCCCGCCATCTTCTGCAGGTCGGGTAGAAGCCAGTGGCGGGTCAAAAGATGAGCAGCGGAAACCATGGATGGTGCACTCTCCTGGCGGATGGCGGTGGTGACCACACGGACGGCCGCGGAAACAAAACCCGGGGTTCTTCTTCCGCTTCACATGCGCCGGCCTTGCCTGGTGGATGCCCACGGTAAATCGGCGGCTGGGCTGCGGCTGTTTTTCCGTTGTCGCCCTCCCCTGGCGGTCGGCGGCGGCAGGCTCGTGGAAAGCTGTGGAAGTCAAGCGCCCTGTCGTTTACGCGCTCCTCTCGGGCATCTCGCGGCCCCCAGGCTCGACGCCTCCTCCCGTGGTATCTTCCGCTGCTTGCCCACGCCTTCCCTTTGTGTTCCCCCTTCCGTTCCCTCCTCCCCTCCTCCTTCCCGTTGCCCTCCGCCCCCTTTCCCCTCGCCCTGTGTGGGGGCCGGAGATACAATGAAACGATCCTCTGGGGCTTCACAGGCGGAGGTAATGTGCTATCTTTACGTGCCCCTTTCAGGTATCCATCCCAGGACGCTGCTGTCAGACATCTACTTCAGCCTCCAGCCTTCTTACCCAACCCCGGTGAGGACCATCACAGGCCTCACCAGCGAGGATCATCATAGGCCTCACACCCTTCTCAACTGCCGCCACAGGGGCTGCTAGGGTCCCGCCCTCTTCCACCAATTCACTAGTACACTTCGCCGTCGATAGGCACTGGAGGGGGCCGAGGACTCCTCTATGGACCCTCGGCCAACGAAGAGGTCCATCCAAGAAGGTCCAAACGTACCTCCACCTTCTTTACACCGTAAACCAATACATCAGTCAACCAATTACCCACCTCCCTCCCTCCCACCCTCCCACCCTCCTTCCTCCTAACTCCTCACTCTTCCTCCTCCTCCTCCTCCTCCGTTCTGCTCACGCCTCCTCCTTATTCTACTCCTCCTCCATCCCTCTCCCTTAGACACGACTTGCCCCCTAGCCGCACCACCAGGCGTGACCGAAGCCTGGGCCAGGCGCTTCGCTTGAGAGTTCCTTGTGGTCTGCTATCCTGAAGCTGAGAAGCTCTAACAGTCACGCGGATGGAGGGATAGTAGAATCCCACCAGCCCTCTGGGCGTAGGTGGTTTAAGGCGTTTCCTCTTCCACCCCTCCCTCTTCCCCTTCGGGGAAGGGGTTACCGTTACTTCTTATGATTGAGCGCCCCCACATCCCCACCTCGCCGGCCGATAGCAACCCCGCCGTCTCAACGGTCCAAGAACGACACAAGCACAATTTTCCTCGCCAACATGTCGTCGAGTTGCGACAAGTGTAGCGGGAATGGGACGGAATGAACACCGCTTGGGAAGCCCTAAGCGGGTGGTCGCGTCCTACCCATCAAAAACAATACAATGTCAACGTTTTTCTCGTCAACGTGGACTGTTTTGTCGTCGACGCTGAGAACAGTGTAGCAGGAATGGGACGCGGCGCACATCGCGCGCGGACGCCTGGCGAACCCTACGCGGACCCCCCGTCCGACCTTTCAAAAAACATAGCAACGTCGACGTTGTTTTGGCCAACATGTACTTTCTCCTCGTCGGCGCTGCGAATCGCGTAGCGGGAATGGGACTCGGCGCGCGTCGCGCGGGGACGCCTGCTCGTCAACATTGATTTTCTTGTCGTCGACGCTGCGGCCCGTCGGGAAGAGGAGCTGGGCGGGCGGCAAGTCATAATGCCGCGACAATAAGGGCAAGCGGAACGAACGAAACGACTACATGAGGCAAAACGGAACATTTATCAATAATTCGTTGTTGCCTTTTCTGGCATCGTCGTTGTGAGGATGTTATTCGCTATCGTTCCCTCATGCTTCCTCGTCCTCCTCGTTCTCGCCCGACCCTGCGAGTTCGTCCCCATCCATAGCTTGTCACAACCATCCTGTGATGTTGGGTCATCGTTTTGAAGGGACAGCGCGCGGCGTTCCGCACCTCACCTCACCTCGCCTCCCGCGCTCCACCCTCCTCCCCCTCCTTGCGTCTGCCCTCCGCATGTTTGTTATTTCTTTTTTCCTTCCTCCCAACCATCCCGCGGTGCTGGGTCCTCGTTTTGAAGAGACAGTGCCCCGCGTCACTCAGTCATTCCTCCTCGCCCTCCCCCCTCCGCCGCCCGCGTGCGTCACCCACGCCCATTTCGGCACGCCCCTCACGCGTTTCGTGGCCCCATAGGGAGCTCCACCGAAAGCCGCAGTTCCACCGCCCGCATGCGTCACCCACACCCATGTCGGTACACCCCTCACACGTTTCGCGGCCCCATAGGGAGCTCCAAAGGCCCCAGCGGCAGGGTTCGCATGCGCCCCCCCGCCCATGTCGGCACACCCCTCACATGTTTCGTGGCCCCATAGGGAGCTCCACCAAAACGCCCCAGTGGCAGGGTTCGCATGCTGCCCGCCGCCCATGTCGGCACACCCCTCGCACGCTTCGTGGCCCCATAGGGAACTCCACCGAAGACCCCACTGGCAGGGTTCGCATGCGTCCTTCCGCCCATTTCGGCATCCCTCGCACGCTTCGTGGTCCCATAGGGAGCTCCACCGAAGGCGCCAGTGACAGGGTTCGCATGCGCCCACCCCCATGTCGGCACACCCCTCACTGGCCCCATAGGGAGCTCCACCGGAGGCCCCAGCCCATCATGCGCTTCGTAGCCCCGGAAGGAGTTCCACCGAAGGCCCCAGCGGCAGGGTTCGCATGCGCCCCCCCGCCCATTTCAGCGCGCCCCTCGCGCGTTTCGCGGCCTCCATGCGCGCTGCCCCGCGCCGCCTGCCGCCTTCATCATGACATGCGTAGTTCCCCTCCTCCGTCTCATCCTCCTCGTGGTACTCGCAGCTGCATGTGGTTGGGCCCCTCGTCAGGCCATTTTTCTATGCGGTGGCTCATCTTCCAAGTCCCCCGGAGGAAGGTGTTTTAAGTCTTGTTGGGGCCGTCTGGAACCCCCCTGGATTCCCCCTGGGGGCCTCTAAGGGCTTCCTCGGGCCACCTTGCCTCCAACGGCGGTCTCCCTGAACGACCGGGTCACGATTTGGAATGAGTCGGGAGGAGTCTTTGGGCCATCTTGGGCCGTCGTGGGGCTCTCCTCGGGTTATCTCGGGGCCTGTTGGGCCCTCTTGGGGCTCCTCTTGGACTGCCTGGAAGCCTTCTTGGTTTAATTTGGGGCGATGCTCTGGCTTCCTGGGCGGTCTCGGACGCCCGAGAGACCGAAAAACTGAGCACTCCCCAAGTCATGAAACAAAAGCACAGGACATCCATGTTTTTTTTTGCGTTTCGAATGTCTCTTGGGGGTCTTGTTTGAGTCGTCTTCGGGAGTCCGAATGGCTGTCTGGGGCCTCTGTGGGCTCTTGTGGGGCCGCCTGGCCGCCCTCTCGACCGATTTGGGTCCGCTGCCTAAGCCCCACAGAAGCTTCAAGAGCACCAGGAACCGCGTGGGGACTGTCTGCAAGGGCCTCCAGGGTGCCCCCGGGGCCAAGGCTTCGGACGGGGTCCTATTTAGGGGGCGGGGGGGGGGCGCAGGGTCCCACATTATAGAAATATTCCGAAAAGGGATCTTCCAAAACAGTCACTCACTCATTCACATCATTCGTTCTGGCAGTTCATGTTCTCACAACTTGCCTCCAATCGATTGAAACTATGGCGCATCAAACTCGGTGCGATGTCGCTGCGTTCAAGCGGTGCCGAAACAACTGCCCATGCGGTGGTCTCGCAGCCGACGGACACAATCAGGTCGAGTGCCCACAACCTCCGATGAATAGAAAGGTCGATGGGGATACAACGGCAGAAGGCGATCACTTATGGGCTCGATCCCTGTACCGCACTCTGGCCTCTTGGGAACACATTTCGACAAGCAAAATAAATCGTGCACGGCCTGAGGGCGGATGGGGTGAATCGGGAAGCGTGCCTAGGACTCCCGCGGCTGCCGACAAGCATGTGTGGATCCAGCCCGTCGTACTCGAAGGTGTGGTCGCTACTGACGAGGCCGCTGAAAAGCCGACTCCGATCATTGAAGAAACTGCCCCGCTCACTCGTGATGTTCCCTTTCCATGTGGGTCGCAGGCGCCTTCCCGAACGTCTGCTTCGCGCTGGTGGTCCGCACGGCTTGGGTCAGGTCCTGCACGTGGGGTCTCAGAGTGAGAGGCCAACCTTTTCTTCTCGCGCTCGTACTTGCGGCCGGCCTTTTTGCAGAAACGAGCTCTATTTCTGGTCTACAGAAGATGGCCTGTGTGTCGGTCTTGCGGTTCCGTGCCGGCCATCGCCGCCCCGTCGCCGCCTCGTCGCCGCCCGTCGCCTGGGCTTGTGTGTCGGTCTGGCGGCTCCGTGCTGGCCGTCGCCGCCCCGTCGCCGCCTCGTCGCCGCCCGTCGCCGTTGCTTCGCCGTCGTCGTCGCGTTACGCTGCTTTGCATTGCATTGTTTTGCGTTGCTCGTCGTTGCTTTGCCTTGTTTTGCATTGCGAAGCGAAGCGTTGTACTGCCTGGCCTAGCTTTGCGTTGCTGTGCGTCGCATCGCTTTGCGTTGCTTTGCGTTGCTGTGCCTTGCTTCGGCCACGCCGTGCTGAGCAATGGCCTAAGTTGCCACTACGGAAACTTGGTGCAAGCTTACAGTTCCTTGGACATATTGAACATATTTCAGCTGACCTCGATGAGTACGTTAGCTCTGACTACATCGACTGTATCACGTAGAGTGCGCCGCATAGTTCGCACCAAGTGAGTACGTTAGTTCCTGCGACATAGTTGGACCACGTAGCTGGCGCCACCTAGCTTGCGCCACATTTGTGGGTACGGGAGCTCTTACCACATCAGTTGCATCACGTAGCTTGCACCACATGGACCACACCACAACGATGACGACGTTAGCTCTGAACTTAGATTGCGCCACGCTTCTACACTATGTATTCACCTGCCAGAAAATGCATATTAGGACATCCCCCTTTCCCCGGAGCTAAACTGTCCTGAGTCCGTATGGTTTTTCGTGTATGATTACGCAAACTCGTCCATGCTAAATATGGCCCCTACCACCCCAGGCAATCCCTTACCGACTTTCCTCATATTCTGTAACAGAAAACAAGCCGAAATCCTTCGACCAGCGGCGGTTTCGTAAGGATTTCAAGTCCGAATGCTTAGGGAACCAATCGATGGTTTCGCAACACGGTTGTTCCAAAAAGCATGCGTTCACGCTCCTGTGCTTTCGGAAGAAGGACCATCGGTTTTTCAACATGTTCATCACATGCTGCCAAAAGTGTCCTTCGCGCCGCATGCCGAAATCGTCCGGACGCCCTTGCGCGCGCGGTGGGGTGGGGGTGGGGGGGCGATACCTCTCACGTATGGCCATGTGGGCCACTCGCGCGCGTCGGCCGCGCACGCATGTCGAAGTCTTTCCAAAACGTTCATCACCGACACGGTGATTCAAGCATCGTGACCGACGTGATCAGCATCGGCACCGTCATTGGCGTTGCCGTTCTCATCGTCATCGTCGCCACCATCATCACAACTATCATCATCGTGTCCGTTGTTGTCGACGTCGCCATAGTACCGCGCCCGACCGAATCACCGACTCGCACTGAAGTGCCCGCTGAGAAGTGCCCAGCGGTCAACGCCACCGCGGCCGCGTCGGGCGCACCAAACTAGCTGACCGCTGTGCGCGCGAGCGTGCGCGGGCTAGCGCGGCCGTATATATGCACCAGCCACCACCAAGCACTGACCGCAATCGCCGCCGCATAGGTTTGCAAAGCAAGTTGCAGGTGGGTGGGTGGGAAGATGGCGTGGGCAGCACAGTTGGCAACTCCAAGTTTTCAAAATAAATTGCACCACGTAGATCGGAAAACTGGTCCACACAGCTTGCACCATATATGCTGCTCCACACAGATCGAAGCACATAAACTGTCAACAACGCTCTGCTTGGGGTTCACTACGCATATGTCTATGTTTGTATACATAAACAATATAAGCACAGTCGCAATCGCCATCACCATCACCAGCATCATGATTATCACCATCACCACCACCCTCTCCCTCCCCCTCCCCCTTCCCCTCAACCTCATCCTCACCTTCACTCCCACCCTCACCGTCAACCTCACCCTCACCCTCGCATCACCACAAAGATCACCATCACCATCACCATCATCAGCATCGTCATCATCATCATCGTCGTCATCATGATCATCATGATCGTCATCGTCACCACAATCATCATCAGCAACATCATCGTCGCCATCACCGTCGTCGTCATCACAAGCACCATAGCCATCATACCAACACGCCGCCAACATCACCATCACCATCACCATCACCATCACCATCACCATCACCATCACCATCACCATCACCATCACCATCACCATCGCCATCAGTATCACCATCACCACCACCATCATCATCATAACTATCATTGCCGCAACTATCATCATCTTCATCTTTGTCATCATCATCACCACCACAACCATCATGGACATCACGCAAGCATACCACCACCGCCACCATCACAATCACAATCAATATTACCATCGCCATCACCACCATCTTCATCTTTATCATCATCATCAGCATCATCATCATCATATCACCTCCGCCCCATGGCCTGCCTCTCCGCCTCCTGTTGTTGCCCCCCCTCCTCCCATTCTTCATTCTTCCTCTCCGAAACCCTACACAAAGCCCGATCCCGGTCCGATCCCAAGGCCGAGACGGGCCGATCCGCAACCCAATCCCCATCCCGACAGGCCCGGCCCGTTTCACCTGGTGCCGCGGAGCGCCGCGCGTGGCCGATCGCCCAAGCCCCAGTCGACCGCCGAGCTGCGATCCGAGGAGTGGGCGGTGGAAGAAGGGAGGAGGAGGATGAGGATGAGGATGAGGATCAGGAGGAGGAGGAGGAGGAAGAGGAGGGGGAGGAAGAGGAAAAGGAGGAGGAGGAGGAGGAATAATAATAACAGTGAGAATAATACGAACAAAAATAAGAATAGTAATAATAACAAAAATGATAATAACAATAATAGCAATACTAATCTTATTATTACTGATAATAGTACGAATAAAAACAATGATAATAAACAAAGACGAATAAGAAGAAGGCGAAGACGAATCATGATAAGAAAACTAAGAATACTAATAAGAAGAATAGTGGGAAGGTCAACAATGGTCAATGGTTGTCTGCCTTGTAAGTCGGTGCCTGTTTTGTTGGAAAAATCAACTCATTTGTTTGTTTGTTTGTTTTCATATGCTTAGAACTCCGCGGTTTTCATAATCATTTTGTCTTCCATATCCAATTGTTATCGGTATGCTTATATCGCGTATCCACGAATTCCTTGGTCGTTTTATGTAGCATTACCGCGATTCTCTCATAGCGTTATCATTCATCACCGCGATTTCCTCATATCAGTATCTTTCGTACACTGATTTCCTTTTTGTTCCATGTCATTGTTCGTTTCAACGGTTTCCTGGTCTGTGATCATCAATTTCCGCATACTTCTATATTTCGTCTTCCGACGTCTAGTTAGCACCGTTATTCTTAACCTTGACATCAGATTTCTGTAATTCCCCCCGCGATGTCCTCATCTTTCTATCTCGCTCCCCTAGATCGACTGGAGCCTTTGGAGCCCTCGGCTCGAGGCATATCGGCCCCAGGGGGCGCGAATATAATCGTGCACAGACTAAGAACACACGCGGGGCGGGGAAGGCAAGGGGGAGGGGAAGAGAAGTTTTTACTTCGATGCGGCGCCCTGGCAGTCCAATCCTAGAGGGAATCGTGCGTCGCGGCAAGGTCTGCACGTAGCCTTTCTGGCTCTGGCCAGCTCCAGAAAAGACGCGTCGCACACTTTTCATTCAGTACTAACTGCCTACACGTTCTGATTCTTATCAAGTGTATTGTGTCAATTCATGGATACTGGGCCCATTTGCATTAGCGATCTAGTTGTTTGTGCAGGCGAGCTAGGCCGCGTGTCTGGATCCAGCGGAGATTTGGTCGCCATCAGAGTGGAGAATAGTAGCAAGCTGCTGTGGTCTTCACTTGCAAATGTCACTCATGCTCCAACGTCCAAAGGCTCGGCGCCTTCATCAGCTCATGCGTGCACGGCTGAGCCAGATATCGGCACATTCAAAAAAACAGGAAGACGTGCCGCAGCATCGTGAAGGGAAGTTTGTGGCGCATTATGTCAAACACCATGAGGCGCACGGTGCGTTGGCAGCAAAGTATCCTGATGTGGCACGCGACCTTATGGATGCAGTGAAAAAGATCGATGCGCTTTGAGATCGATGCTATGAAAAAAAAACACGTGTGAATAATACAATTATTCACGCTTCGCGTGTCCACATCAGCCCATCCAGAAACGATTATGAGAGCTGGCGGGGGGCTTGGGACCCTGTTGGGATCTCTCGGGAGCCCTGGGGGGCCTCTTGGGGGCCATCATGGAGGCGGTCGGACAAAGGAAGAAGGGGGGTCCTCGATGTCGGCCCCCACTCGGGGGCCACGATCCTTGTAAGTGAGGGGCGTCGAAAACTGAGCTTCAATATCGGCTGATTGTTTATTGACAGCTGGGCGCTGGATACAGCGGCGGTCACGACCGCTTGCGTTTGGCGCGCAGAGGTGAGAAGAGAAGGGATGGCCCCTCGGTTTGCCTGCCGCTGGCTGGTTGGTTGGCGGCGTTAGCTGGTTGGTTGGTTGGTCAGACGAAATTCACGGCACCTCTAAAGTTTGTGAGGAGTTCGGTGAGGACTGCTACCCCATACGTAGCCCATCTGGGCTTGAGGTTCTTTTCGGTGAGCCTCGCCACTGTCATTGCGCAGTCCGTGTGCCGTCATGCCCATATCGTTGATGAAAAATGTGAATTCGATGCGGAGTCGATTGTCTCGTGTGCTGCGCAGATATGCGGTGGTGGATATGACTCGCGCGTCGTTGAAGTCAAACGCACTGCAAGGCAACGTGTTGCGGAGATGGCAGGCCGCTTGAACGCGGAGAGTTTGTTGTTGGTTTTGCGGGATCTCGGCATGGGCCAAACCCAGTTATCCAGCTTCGTTATGACTGCGATTGAGCAGCAAGTGCTCAATATTCGTCGTGTCGGAGCTCCTGTAGCTCACGCCCCTGAGGTGGCCGCGGCGCCGGCGCCGCGCCAGCGGAGGAGGCGAAGAGGGGCATCTGGCGGACGCGGTAGAGGCAGAGTTGGCAGAGGAGTCGGAAGAGGGAGGGGAAGGGCGCCTTCGACAGCCTTCGTTGGGGCGACCGCTGCAGACGCAGCCGAGATAGCAAGACTACGCAACATAATCGAAGGGTGCAAAGATAAAGCCAGGCGACAAAATCTAAGCCGTAGATATTGGCAGCGAAAATTCGAGGATAACAAAAACAAGTGCGAGGCACTGGCTGAAGAGCATCGGAGATTTGCAGAAAAAGTAACGACGGAGGTCCAACCTCAGAAGCGGAGGAGGTCGGGGCCGTCCGCCCGACCTCGCTCGAGCACGCCTGGAGGCTTGAGCTTGGCTGCGCGGCGAAACAGCGGGCGCGCTGGATGCAAATGCATGCAATTGCAGATGGAGAGGAAAGCATCTAAAGGCACTCTTCCTCGATGGGAGCTCATTTTAGGCAACTGCATGATACTACTGGCCAGAGAGTTCTATGAGCTTAACTACAGTATGATATACCAAGGGTTGGCAGACGGCATGAAATCGGACCCCCCCAACCGATGGGTTCAAGCAATTTTCTCACGAAATCCATGGGATATCGGGCGACGCCACAAACGCTGCAGTCAAGAATCACAAGGCCCACACCTGCCGCGCGATCAGTCTCTTTCGGCATCTTCCTAGCGAAGCTTTGTCTCAAGTTGGCGCGGCAGAGCGGGATGTCCATGAGTGCTGGTCCGATTTGATGAAGGTGCCCACCAACGCGGGTGGCGACGAAGCCCGCGCGATGCACCTCAAGCAGATCAGGGCGACTGGAATGCGAGATTGGCTCGACGAATCGTGTTGGATAGCAAAGCAGCCGGATCTAACCACTGACAGTGACGACATAGACGTGTTTCTGCATATTCGCTGGTTCGTGTTCGCCTCCGACCGCGGACCTGACCAGAAGAAGTGCGATCGGTTGATTGCGGGGGACTTATCAAACTCTCTCTCTTCACGCTCAAGCTGCGCTGTTGGCGCATTCGGCATCAATTGCACCTCTGCGCCAGGGAGCAACTCAAGCGCCTTAACTTCATCCGTCACTTCAGCAATGCTGCGAACGTCGGTAACGCATGGCGAGCAGATGGTAACCCTGCAAAATTGTTCAAAGAATTTGTGGACATCTTGGGCAACTTCCGCGAAACGAAGAGAGCGGCCGGCACCCTTCCGCCAAGAGCACTGCGAGGGAGGAAGCCTTCGATCGCGAAGCTTGAAAACTACATTCTGCGCCCATCCAGGGCCGACTTCGTCGAAGCCATCGGAAAAGTAATTCGCCGAGCTGCGAAGCGCAGGAAAACATCTGCGCTGGAAGGCGACAGCGAGGGCGACGCAAAGGAATCGCACCATGAACGTCTAGGGCGGTGGAGGAAGGAGGTCTTGGAGGCCGCGCGGTCCGACGAATACTGGCTCGGTATCAAGGTTGCTTCTATATCCCGAGAGCCTTTTGTGCATTTGGAATTCTGGATGGAAAAGCAGCAACAGCGTCACAATTCCACAATCGACATGCCTGAGCTCGCCACTAAAAAATGCCACGAGATCGACGCAGCATTCAATGACATCTTGTACCTGGGGTCTTGGCCTTTTTTTTCAGGAAGAGTCTTGCCAGAACATACGTGGAGAGACAAGCGTTCATGAGCACACATGGGTATGCTTAGCCGTGGGGTGCGTGCTGGAAACGGCTTGCAATTTTTGTCACGGGGTCGTGATGCCGTGCGAAGCTTGCCCTGGGAGACTATTGTGGCTGGTAGCTTCGCCGTGTGACGAATACTGCGAAGAGAGAAAGACGATTGCTGGTGAGTTGTTGGGTGATCCGCATTCTCTGGATATGACGTCAAGCAAATTGGTGAACATCTTTAACAAGGAGATACATCATGCCAGAGAGGCGGGTAGAGTATCGCGGAGGCTTTGGGGGTGTCTGCAAGACGTCGCACGCGCTTGGAGCACGCGCACCCAGGACCGACATGGGGGGAAGGTGGGAGAGGTGAAGAGGAGTCAAAACGAAGAGAGGGAGGAGGATGAGGAGGAGAAGGAGGAGGAGGAGGAGTCCGAGGAGGACGAGGAGGAGGAGCAGCAGCAGGAGGAGGAGCAGGAGGAGGAAGAGGTGGGGATTGTTTTCAATAACCTGCGAGGAGGTCTCGAGCGGGGGCCTTCTTCTCGCTCGGAGGGGGGCCCGGGCCGCCCGGGTCCGATGGGGGGCCCCGCCCCCGCCCTCTGGGCCGTCCCGGGCCCTGGAAGCGTTGGGGCCCCTTTCAGGATGTTGAGGGCGCGAACTCCACCATCAAGATGATGACCAATATGGCCCCAAGTATCGAATGGTCACTGCTGTCTTGCAGGCGCACGGTGAAACGGCGACTCCATTTGGCAGCAGACGCATATGATAGACAGGACTTGTTGGACGATTGCGTTCGGGTGTGCAACTCTGCTCGGGCCATGTTGAAGGACGGGGGGGGGGGGGCTCCGTTGGTCGCATCCGCAGCCTGAGCGTAATCCTGATGCGGCCCCCGAACCTGCTGGACTACCTGGGCCCAGCGACATCGGTTCTCACCTATCCAAAGAGCTGCGACTCATGAGCCCCGAGAGCGCCCAGGTGGTTGCCAACGTGTTCAACGACATCAGCGATTCCGATCTGGGGCCGCCCCGTGAAAAAGCTACATGGACGCCCGAGCGTGCGCTCATATTGTCTTGTGATGACGCTGCGACTTGCTGGTTGCCCCCCCTGCTCTACGACGGGCGCCGCTGGCGCTGCCAGGCGCGACTGGGGGGCAAGGAAGAGGAGGGGGGGGGGGGGGGGGGAAGGGGGGGGGGGAGCCCCCCGTCTTCGAACCACAACGCATTCTGGTTCGGAGCCCACCTCCAAGCCAGACCCCCTGCCCCTCCCCGAACCAGGGGGGGGGGGGGGCGGAGCGGAGGGGGGGGGGGGGGGGGGGGGGGGGGGGGCAGGGCTCAGCGGAAAGCGCCCTGGAGGGAGTTCACCCCGATGATTTGCCGGCGGGCACAGCGGCCGCGCTGGGCCCTGATCAACCCTGGGAGGGCGACGGCGATGAGAGCGCGAATGCTGAGAGGCAGAGGGTGGCCGACGTCGCTGCGGCGGTGCACGCGCTCGATTCGGCGGACGAGCTGAGGGGCGTCGATGTCGGGTCTGACGGGTTGTTCGACGCCTGCGGCGACGACGTCGACTACATTTTGAGTGCTGACCTTGAGGCTGAGCTGAGAAAGGACAACGCCCTCTCTCTCTCTCTCTCTCTCTCTCTCTCTCTCTCTCTCTAGTCTCGGCTCGAGAGTATCCACTCAGAGCGAGCCCCAGGAGGCAGCCTTCGCGCGGCGAGACTGTCATGCTGATGCCTCCTTCATTCCAAGTCTACGCAGGTACTGCCGCCATGGAGCCACCAGCCCAGCGCCGCAATGCCCGCACATGCAGTTCGTTTCACCCTCAGCTACTGCCTGGCCCGCTTCGAGAATGCCACTGCCAATTCATCGAGCATAGGCACCAGGACCTTGTCATCTACGTGCCCGTCCTGCACGGGCGCGACCTTCCTGAACCACCTGGCCACGCCCCACGCGTGCTTCGAGCGAATCTTCACGAAGATCTCCGCATTCTAGAGCACGACGTGTACCACCTGCGCGCTGAGCTGCGCGCGCACCGAGCTGACCACCACGCTCACCCACACGGCACTAACGCCGACACCGACGACTTCGTCCAGCACTTGCCCACCCCGCTACGGCCAGGTAATCGGGGGGGGGTCGGGCTCCCGACTGCTGAGGGAGACGGTGCTGAGAGCGGTCGGGCTGTTCCCACGCCTGCCGTCGTCGCGCCGTGCGCGACAAGCAGCCGGACCCCGACCCCCCCCCGGGAGCGCTTCCGCGGCCTCGCCAGCACCGCCCTCACCTTCACCGGCATTACCCCGCTGAACTTCGGGTGCGTCCTCGGCCCCACTTTCGGCATCGTTCTCGGCATCGTCGACGCGGTCCTGCGCGCCATCGGCACGGGCACCAGGAGCGTCGTCAACAACATCGTCGACTCCACCAGCACGGCGGGTCCAGCCCACCCTAAAAGGGCCGTCAAGGTCGGCAGCGTGATCTTCGGCGCCATCGGCACCGCCTGCGGCTCCAAGGGCACGGCGGGCCTGGGCCGCCCCAAACGGGCCACCATTTTCGCCGCCGTCATGCTTGTCGTCGCATCGACCTCAGCATCGACACCAGCACTGCCGACCGCATTGACACCAGCCCCGACGAGCCCACCGTCATCATCTACCCTGTCCCCTCGCCCGTGCCCGCCAGCGAGGGTGCAGTCTTCAGGCGCACCTTCGGCTGCTGGGGCCGCCATGCCACGATATGTCATGTCCTCGGCACCTGCATTGATGAGCCTTTCAACATCCTCTGTCCTGACGCCTCGCCCAGGGCCGCTGGCGAGGGTGCAGTCTTCAGGCGCACCCGACGCCAGTGGGGCCGCCCTGCCATGCCATGACCCGTCCGCCTTGTCCACACCAGCGCCCGTGCCAATGCCCGCATCGACGTCAATATCGACGCCAGCATCGTCCTCGGCAGCACCCACGCCCACGTCCATGACGGACCACATCCCAGCACCGCAGACAGCACCGAAGCCAGCTCTAACGACGGCACTGCAGTCAGCCTCGACGCCAGCGGGGGGCACAGATTCGACACCATCCCCGCCCCCTCCCTCGCCCCGCCCCGCTGGAGGAGGAGGAGACGACGACGACGACCACGACGACCATGACGACGCTGCACCGACGCCGGCTCCGATGTCAGCATCGACGCTCGCATCGACGGCAGCAACGACCACAGCTTCGCCGACTCCGACGGCAGCATCAACGGCAGCGATGACGGCTCCGACGGCAGCACCGTTAGCATCGTTCGCATCGCCAGCGCCGACGGCAGCATCGCTAGCATCGCCGGCTCCGACGTCAGCATCGTTAGCATCGCCAGCTCCGACAGCAGCATCGACGGCAGCGACGACGGCTCCGCCCACAGTTTCACCGACTCCGACGTCAGCATCGATAGCTTCGCCGGCTCCGACGTCAGCATCGACGGCAGCGACGCCAGCACTGCCAGCGGCGGCTCCGATGTCCACAGCGACCACGCCCACAACATCATTGTTGGCGGACCCGCGTAAACAGAGGGAGCCACGTCTGCACGCCTACAGCGGCCATGCTTACATCCACACCCCACTGCGATACGCCCCATCGGCGGCCTCACCCGCAAGCGCCCACACAGGATCCTGTCATCGGCATTCGGCCGCAAGCGACGCCAGCACCAGTAATAGCCACTCCTGTGCTCCCTGTATGGCCACTCGCTCGGCGGCGCCTTCAGGCCCGCCGAAGCATGGTGACCTACAGACGCCAGTGTCGCAGTCAGCATCGACACCAGACCCGACATCCACCTCGACGTCAGCAGCGAGGCCAGCACCGACGACAGCCCCGACGCCAGCAACGCCGACGTCAGCTCCCTCGCCTGCGCCTATGCCGGTACCCACGCCAGAGTTGCAGCCAGCATTGGCGCCAGCTTCGACGGCTGCATTGACGCTAGCATCGACGGCAGCACCTACCACAGCGTCGACGCGAGCACTGCCAGCGGCAGCACCCACGCCTACGCCTACGCGGGCGCCAACGTCAGCGTCGCAGTCAGCACTGACGTCAGTTGAGGCGCGAGCACCGACGCCAGCACCGACAGCAGCTCCGACACCAGCATCGGCAGCGTCAGCATCCACGCCTGCCCCCTGGACGGCAACGTCAGCGTCGAGGGCAGCACCGACGTCCCTGTCGACGCCAGCACCGACGCCAGCACTGACGACAGCTCTGACACCAGCACTTCCAGCGCCAGCAGCCGCGCCCACCACGCCGGCACCAAAGCCAGAGTCGCAGACAGCAGCGACGTCAGACCCGACACCCACCCCGACGTCAACAGTGAGGCCAGCACCGACGACAGCTCCGACGCCAGCACCGCCAGCGTCAGCACCCACGCCTGCACCTACGCCGGTACCCACGCCAGAGTTGCAGCCAGCATCAACGTCAACTCCGCCGCCTGCATCGACGCTCGCATCTACGGCAGCATCGACCATAGCTTCGACACCAGCATTGCCAGCGGCAGCACCCACGCCCACGCCTACGCGGGCACCAACGTTGACACCAGCACCAACGCCGGCCCCGAGTGCAGCCGAGACGTCATCGCCGACGCCAACTCCCACGCCAACCCTGCCAGAGCCAGCACGCCCTAAGTCGTCCGCGGCGGCACCAAAGGTGGCACCCACGTCGGCATACACGGCAGCGTTCGTGGAGCGTGTGTTGTTGGAGGGCATCGAGTTGTACAACGTGGTGTCACCGTCCACGTGGGCCACCCTGTGCGCCACGTACGTCATGTACTACTTATTCATCGGCTTCCGCGACGAGTGGCGAAACCATTTTGACCGCACGGAGCGCCTACAACGCGGCGGCGACGTCGACTGCAGACGCCCTCTAGGCCACCAGACGGCCGCCCAGGGCCGTCCTGTCATCAGCCCCCACACTGCCTCGAGCCTCGAGTCGACCCCACCGCCAAAACCTGGTAGCACGCCAGCGGGGGCGGCTTCAGCCCCCTCGCATGGCACTACGCCTGCCATTCCTGTCAACGGCCCCCACACTGCCTCAAGCCTCGAGTCGACCCCCCCGCCAAAACCTGGTAGCACGCCAGCGAGGGCGGCTTCAGCCCTCTCGTGCGGCACCACGCCTGCCATTCCTGTCATCGGTCCCCACGCTGCCTCGAGCCCTGGGGTGACCTCCCCGCCACAACCTGGTAGCACGGCAGCGGGGCCGGCCTCAGCCGTCTCGCATGCTCACACGCCTGCCCTGGGTCCTGGCTCCCACGCAACCTCGAGTGTTAGCACCAGCACTTCCAGCACTAGCACTGTGACTGTACGGGAGCACCTCGAGCGTTACCTCGGACCACAACCAGCCACCATCGGTTACCTCCGAGCCGTCAACCGTCGCTTGGCAGCTCGGATCCCACCGCGGCTCCACGCCGGCACCGAGGTTATCGTACAAGGCCAGGTCCACAACCCCATCAACGGCCTCCGAGGCATCGTACGAGGGCCGTCCAGGGAGTATCCAGGCCTCTGGACCGTCACGCTGCCTACTGGTGACACTGCCCACCTCCGCGGTTCCAGTTTGACCGTCCCAGCACCTCCGCTGCGCGCCGAGGTGCCGCCCACCAGTACAGGCATACTCACGAGGGCGCCAATCCAGGACCCCCAGCCTGGCCCCGCAGCGTACACACGTTGCAGCAGTCTGGCGGCACGGCGTCCTGACGACACAGCGGCGGCACCCTGCAAGTCGGCCTCGCTGCCTGCCGCCAGCAGCCGCGATCAGACGGACAACGCGGCTGGCCACGACGAAGGCCTCGGTGGCTCACGCGATGACGGGGACGACGACGGCCTCTCCCTCGGGGTACAGGTCGAGATCACCGCACCGACCAGCCCTCTGCGTGGATACATCGGCACAACCATCGACTTGTCTGGCGACCGCGTCGTGGTCCAGTTCACCGGCGGTCTCACCGTCGGTTGGAGCCGCTCCGATGTGACTCGCGTTCGCAAAGACCCAGGGCTTCAGCTGTCAGGCAGCGCGCAGAAACTGATGCGGCGCCTCGACCAGTCGCCGCGCCCCTTCCCTGGGACTGCCCTGGGGCCCCTCCATGACATCCCGGAGGAGCCTGACCCTGCTGACCTCCCGTCTGGCCCCGCACACGACCCACCCCACATCGGCTTCCGCGACGAGTGGCGGCGACGGAGCGCAGCTACAGCGCGGCGGCGACGCCGACAGCGCGGCGGCGACGTCGACCGCAGACGCCCTCTAGGCCACCAGACGGCCGCCCAGGGCCGCCCTGGCATCAGCCCCCACACTGCCTCGAGCCTCGAGCCGACCCCCTGCCAAAACCTGGTAGCACGCCAGCGGGGGCGGCTTCAGCCCCCCCGCATGGCACTACGCCTGCCATTCCTGTCATCGGCCCCCACACTGCCTCAAGCCTCGAGTCGACCCCCCCGCCAAAACCTGGTAGCACGCCAGCGGGGGCGGCTTCGGCCCCCCCGCATGGCACCACGCCTGCCATTCCTGTCATCGGTCCCCACGCTGCCTCGAGCCCTGGGGTGACCTCCCCGCCACAACCTGGTAACACGACAGCGGGGCCAGCCTCGGCCGTCTCGCATGCTCACGCGCCTGCCCTGGGTCCTGGCTCCCTCGCAACCTCGCGTGTTAGCACCAGCACTGCCAGCGCTAGCACTGTGACTGTACGGGAGCACTTCGAGCGCTTCCTCGGACCGCAACCAGCCACCATCGGTCACCTCCGAGCCGTAAACTGCCGTTTGGCCGCTTGGATCCCACCACGGCTCCACGCGGGCACAGCGGTCATCGTCCAGGGTCAAGTCCACAACCCCATCAACGGCCTCCGAGGTATCGTACGGGGGCAGTCCAGCGAGCACCCCGGCCACTGGACCGTCACGCTGTCGTCTGGGGACACCGCCCACCTGAGCTGCTCCAGTCTGACCGTCCCTGCACCTGCGCTCCGCGCCGAGATGCCGTGCGTACCACTGAACGTAGCATGATGGTAGTATGTGCAAATCTTGAGTTTACCTTTGTTTCTTGAAAGCCGGTTGTACTGTCGTTGGTGCGTACACTACACACGCAGTATATATGTATGTGTTGTTCCTCCTCCCTGAATGTGGCGACGTTAACCCGGCCGGCCACCTTCGCTATCTACTGCTTGGTTTTCAGAGCAAATAGGTGGGACAAAATGCGTTGTACTTTTCAAGAGCGAAGAGCGCTGGGGCTTCTCATTCACTTTGCCCTCTTCCTGACCAGCGTGGTACGGCCTCGCCCTCGCCGCAAGTGCGCGTCCTGCCTTGCTCACCCGGGCGCTGTTCCCTGGTGTGCCGTGCCTGCTGGCGGGGGTGGCGGCTTCAGCCCCGCCCCACGCACCCGTGCCATCACGCCATGTCTTGTCCGCCATGTCGTAGCGGGTGCATCCGCTGCGAGGGCCTCCTCTGCACCCTTGCACTGTCTCTGCCTGTGCGCATGCTGGGCCATTCACTCCCAGCATGTGCACCTTTTCCTCAGCGCGTCTGGCGCCCTCTGCCGTCCGCCGCCTGGCCGCGGACTCTGTCACTGTGCGCACTGTGCTGGGCCATGCGGCTCCCAGCTGGTGCACCTTTTCCTCAGCGCGTCTGGCGCCCCTCTGCCGTCCGCCGCCTGGCCGCGGACTCTGTCACTTTCGAGGTCCGCCAATGGGGGCTAAAGGTTAGCTGGCAGCGGCTGGTGCCGCTGTGCTGTCGGCTAGCTTTTGCCGCTCCTGTTGGGGTTCTCGGCCTGTGCGCACTGTGCTGGGCCATGCGGCTCCCAGCTGGTGCACCTTTTCTCTTTTCGCCAGCCCGTGCGACCGCGAGGCACCGCGTCCACGGGGCCTGGGCGTGGGGGCGGGGGGTGCCCCGTCTCTGCGCGCCGCGCAGCGGCCAAGCGCCCAACCGGCGGTCCGCCAAGCCGCCTTAGCCACGTTCTTCACGTCGCCTTTCTTGTTGGGGCCTTTTTCTTCACGCGGTCTGACACGTGAGATCTTCACAGTCTGTCCGCCGTCCGTAGCTTCAGACGCAATGCGCCGGGGGAGGGGGTCTGTTGCCCGCCCTCGTATCTTAAGGCTGCACCGCCGCTAATAGTGTTTTGCGGGTTGTCGCACCGCAGTGCGCCTCGCGGACGGACCCTGGTCCGCCTACTTGTCCGATCTCTCTCTCTCTCTCTCTCTCTCTCTCTCTCTCTCTCTCTCTCTCTCTCTCTCTCTCTCTCTCTTTTTTTTCTTCTCTCTCTCTCTCTCTCTCTCTCTCTCTCTCTCTCTCTCTCTCTCTCTCTCTCTCTCCCTCTCTCTCTCTCAATCTCTCCTCTCTCTCTCTCTCTCTCTTCTCTCTCCTCTCATCTCTCTCCTCTCTCTCTCTCTCTCTCTCTCTCTCTCTCTCTCTCTCTTCTTTTTTTTCTCTCTCTCTCTCCTCTCTCTCTCTCTCTCTCTCTCTCTCTCTCTCTCTTTCTCCCCTCTCTTCTCTCTCTCTCTCTCTCTCTCATCTCTCCTAGAAGCTCCTACTCCAACTCCTCCTCCTCCTCCTTCCCCTCCTCCTGCTGCTGCTGCTCCTCCTCCCCCTCCCCCCCCTCCTCCCCTCCTCCCCCCTCCTCCTTACTTCGCAGGTCTCCTCCTCCTCCTCCCCCTTCTCCTCCTTCATCGCCCCCCTCACTCCTCAGGGGGGGGGGGGGGACTAAGGGGGAGGAAGGAAGCGGATGAGGAGGGAGAGGAGGGGGAGGGGGAGGGGGAGGAGGAGGAGGATAATGAGGAGGAGGGATGAGGAGAGACGAGGATGGAGGATGTGAGAAGGCAATTGAAGAGGAGGAGCTCCCCCCTTCTCCGCCTCGATGACTCGCCAGGTGCCCCGGACCTCGACCCTGGACTCGACCCTGAGCCTGCTGCTGAGCCCATTGAGGCTCCGGGGCCTGATCCGCTTGATGCTCCCAGGACTCCTGGGGTGCCCGAGCGGCGATGCTCAGGCTCGGACTCGGACTCGCTCGACCCAAGTTGCGATCCTATGGCTCCAGCCTCTCCTCCTGCCCCCATGCTTCCAGCGCGCGTGGGGAGCTACATTGCCTCGTGGTCAGCGGGTGTGCGCGAATCTGTCAACGCTTTTTTGTTCGCTGGCTCGGACGAGCACCGTCGATGCCAGTTGGAGAGAGTTGCTCTTGTTGGGTGCAAGCAGCCAGACAATCGTTGCACTCCTCGTTGGCTGTATGTTGATACCATAGGGAGCAGTGACTTGCGACCTACCAGTGGTCGCTGGGTTGATTGCAGAGCCCCTAACCACATAGTGCAGTGGGTGCCGCCCGTTCGGCGGGAAGACGTTGAATCGTCATTCGTCGATGGTTCTTTTTTTGCCATTGTGCCGACCACTCAAACGAAGTCTGTGAGACAGGTCGACCTGCGAGAACCCATGAACCCACATGTTTATAGGATTTTCCAGATCGCGAATGGGGCGGCCTCAACAGAGGACCCCATCTGTAAGGTTTGCAACGAGCCCGTCGCTGTCGACCCCGACGTCGAGGGCGACGACGGCCATCCATCAGGCAGCTGCAGCTTGTGTTTCGTAAGCACGCATGCGCGCTGCTTCCAAAGCTTCGGCGTCGGCGAGGAGAATAAGCCGCTCATAGAGGCAGCGTCCGCACAGATCGCGAGAGACTTTGCGAGCGCGTTTGGATCGGGCGGCATGGCCCGCAATAATTTGCGCATTGGTTTATCATGTCTTGGCGGCACTTCCAAGAATTTGGCCTTTTGTAGGTGGCGCGCTGCCCTGGTTAACTAAAACAGCTTCCCCCTCCTCCAACTCCTTCGTACTCCTCCTCCACGGTTCTCTGTGCCTGCTAAACTTTTTCAGAAGCGGGCTCGTTCCTCGCCCCAAGCCTCTCGCATGAGCCTTTCCCCTGGCATCGGAGGGAGAGGAGGGGTCGGAGGAGGAGGGGGGGGGGGGGAGGGGGGGGAGGCAAGCTAGGTGCGCTTGCGTCATATCTGACGTCCTACCCCTCCCTCCCATCCCTTACCATGGCGCTGATTTTCTCTATCCGCGGACGCGTGTCGTAGCGGACCTGTGGCTCCGCGCACGCGTGCGTAGTGGGCGGTGGTGCGCGTGCGTGCGTGCGCGCGTGTGTGTGCGTGGTTGTCGTGGTGGTGGTGATGGTGGTGGTAGTGGTGGTGGTGGTGGTGGTGATGGTGGTGGTGGTGGTGCTGGTGGTGGTGGTGGTGGTGCTGGTGGTGGTGGTGGTGTTGGTGCTGGTGCTGGTGCTGGTGGTGGTGGTGGTGGTGGTGGAGGTGGTGGTGGTGGTGGTGGTGATGGGTGGTGGTGGTGGTGGTGGTGGTGGTGCTGGTGGTGGTGGTGTTGGTACTGGTGCTGGTGGTGGTGGTGGTTGTGGTGTTGTTGGTGGTGGTGGTGTTGGTGGTGGTGGTGGTGGTGGTGGCGGTGCGGCGCGGTGGTGGCGGGCGGATGGGCGCGCGAGAAAAAAACCCGCGCTGGGGCGAGAACGCCATCCTGAACGACGGAGGCCAAGCACCGATCCGAAAATGAAGCCCACGCTGCAGCGGGAGTACGATTCGGAACGATTCGGGAGCAGAAAGGGGGCCGGCGCCTCAACGAGAGCAGCATTTTGGGACAAAATGACGCCGGCGCCTCAGCGAGAGTCGTTTCCAGGGATTTCCCGGGCATCCCGTGTAAAAAAACAATACGCGGAGGGTGCGCGGCCGTCGCCCGGACGCCATCAGGGGAAGGATTCGGGAGCAGAAATGAGGCCGGCGCCTCAACGAGAGCAGCATTTTGGGAACAAATGACGCCGGCGCGAGAGCAGCATTTTGGGAAAAAATGACGCCGGCGCCTCAGCGAGAGTCGTTCCCGGGCATCCTGTGTGTAAAAAACAATGCGCGGAGGGCGCGCGGCCATCGCCCAGGCGCCATCAGGGGAAGAGGGGGAGTATATTCATATTGAGTAATTGTAGAAAGAGGAGGAGGAATAGGAGGACGAGGAGGAGGAGGAGGAGAAGGAGGAGGAGGAGGAGGAGGAGGAGGAGGACGAGGAGAAGGAGGAAGAGACTCGCGAGAGGCGCAGCTTGCTCGGCGCCTGCTCGCGGCTGCGCGCTCCTGTCAACCCGTCAGCAAGGCTAGATGCGCTGCGCCGCTCGGCTGTTTCGCCCCCCAAGGAACCACTCGGAAGTCCGCGAAGCTGCCTCGACATGTGGATGTCAAACATCATCCTCTTCACCCTCCTCATCCTCCTCATCCTCGTCCTCCTCCTCCTCATCCTCCTCCTCTCCCCTCCTCCTCCGGGTCCTCCTCCTTCTCCTCCTCCTCCTTCTCCTCCTCGTCCTCCTCCTCCTGCCCCTACCCCTCCTCGTCGTCGTCCTCCTCCTCCTCCATCCGCGTCCAACTGTTGCGGCTGCTGCTGCTCCGCCGTTGCCCCAGCGCGCCTGAGCTGGAACCTGGGCGTTGTTCCTGGGCCCGGGCGTGGCCTGCGGGCGCGGGCGCAGAGGGCGGGGATGACGGACGAGGAAGGAAGCACGGAGATAGAGGAATAAGACAAAAGCAACGGGGTCAGGATTGAGAATGAAGCGGGCGGAGGGAGGGGAGGGGGGAAGTGATGGCAATGCTTTTTCTGAACCAGACTCCCATCCTGGTTCGGAGATCATCTCCGAACCAGACCACATCATGGTTCGGGCCCCCCCTCCGAACCAGACCTCCATCCTGGTTCGGAGCTTCGCTCTGCACCATTGCGCCCGCCTCCTGGTTCGGAGCCCCCATCCGAACCAGACTACCTTCCTGTCTCGGAGCCCCCCTTACGAACCATAACACCTCATTGGTCGGATCACCCCTCCGAACCAGACCACCTTCCTGATTCGGAGCCCACCTCCGAACCAGATCATCATCCTGGTTCGGAGCCCCCCTTCCGAACCAGAGCACCATCCTGGTTCGGGGCCCCCCTCCGAACCAGAACACCTTCCTGGTTCGGAGCCCAGAACCAGACCACCTCCCCGGTTCAGAGCCCCCCTCCGAAGCAGACCCTCTTCCTGGTTCGGAGCCCCCCTCCGAACCAGATCATCATCCTGGTTCGGGCCCCCCCTCCGGACCAAGCCGTCTGTCTGGTTCGGAGCCCCCCTTCCGAACCAGACCGCCTTCCTGGTTCGGGGCCCCCCTCCGAACCAGACCCTCTTCCTGGTTCGGAGCCCCCCTCCGAACCAGAGCGCCTTCCTGGTTCGGGCCCCCCCTCCGAACCAGACCGCCCGTCTGGTGCGGAGCCCCCCGTCCGAACTAGAACACCTTCCTGGTTCGGGGTACCCCTCCGAACCAGATCATCATCCTGGTTCGGACCTTCCCTCCGAACCAGACCTCCCTCCTGGTTCGGGGCCCCCCTCCGAACCAGATCATCCTCCTGGTTCGGAGCCCCCCTTCCGAACCGGACCGTTCTGTTGGTTCGGAGCCCCCCTTCCGAACCAGACCGCCTTCCTGGTTCGGAGCCCCCATCCGAACCAAAGCGCCGTCCTGGTTCGGAGTGCCCCTCCGAACCAGACCACCTCCTGGTTCGGACCTTCCCTCCGAACCAGAGCGCCGTCCTGGTTCGGAGCACCCCTCCGAACCAGACCACCTTACTGGTTCGGGGCCCCCCTCCGAACCAGACCAACTCCTGGTTCAGATGCCGCCCCCTGGCGCGGCGCGTGCACGCGCGCCCCCTCCCCCCCTCTCTCTCTTCTGGGGCTACGTTGCTAAGCTGCTACGTTGACATGGTGTGTACTTACTAAGTTGTAAGTATTGATCTACGTTATCAGGTTGATCTAGTTGCCAAGTTGCTGAGCTGATGAGTTGCTGAATTACTAAAGTTGCTCAGTTGAGACGTGTCTAGGGCGGGTCTTATGGGGCCTTAGGGCCACATTGGACAGTATGGATAACGCTTACCATCCATAAGCCTTCGGCCTTTGGCCACTTGCATGTCCAGACTCCACGATCCGCGCGGGGGTGCTCTGAGATTGGGCGTATTGGGGCCCTGGGCATTATGGGCATCTTGGGGTCGCACGCGTCTTGGAGCATTTAGGGGCCTTGTGCGTCTTGGGGCCTTAGGCGTCTTGGGGCGTTTATATCGCCTTACCCCCGCACCTCGCTTCCAGATGGGTGGAGCTTCCGAGCCGCTTGTTGTCGAACATATGCCACCCTCTATCGACGCAATCACGCCTGTTACAACGTATGGTGATACTAATGTAGTCGCTTCCACGGATGCTGCATACCGCTGGCTCGGCACGGTCTATCAAAAGTTGTTGGTGGTCCGAAGACAGTGGCGCCGTCGATTCGCAATCGCGAGCTATCTACCAGTGGTGCCTTCTATGGGATAAGCGCATCTGGAGTTTCTGATCTCATACAGACACACGTGTATAACGAATGCATCAAGGAACGCTGCAGCAACGCCCAGGGGCCCCTACCGACCCCGCCTAAGTTCGAGAACGTCTGGGCAATCGAAAAGAATGGGAAATGTCAAAAAGAATTACGTCATGCTCGCTTGAATAACGTGCCTGGGTGCCCATGTCACGTATTCAATGGTATATGTGGTCTTCTTCCCACAGTCTGGCGCCGCCGCTGCGGCCTCGATGAGAAAAGCAAGAGATGGCCCAATGGTCAGCTCAGAATCCCCCCGCCCCGGGCAACTTTGCATCTCGAGGCCAAGTGCATTATATGCGGCAAGGGCGACTGCAAGATTACGTTTACGCATATCCAGAGGGCTGGCAGTCCTTGTGTTCACCATGCAGACTATGGGGGCCACGCTAAAGAGGATGGCAAGGACCCCCTCATCCTTATCCTCCTCCTCCTCCCCCCCCCCCCTCCCCCCCCCCTCGGCCCGAGGGGGCCCATGTGGGGGTCAGGGGGCCCTCGCCCTCGCTTTCCTTCTCCTCGCCTCCAGGGCCACTGCGTGTTCTGATTCTGGTGTGCGTTAGCGCGCCAGATGAAGCTTCATTGCGTATCTCATGAAAATGTCACCGCATTCGGAGATCATGATATGCTAAGGGCGCTCTCCGACTTATACATTATCATACGAGTCGTTCTTTGCCCATCGAAGCTAGGGCGGCCTATCGCGAGGGAACGCCGGGTCGCCATCGTGCCCCCCGAAACTTGGTTGCGCCCCGTTCTTTCCAACGCGGGCAAGAACCAATCGGAGGCCGAGGCGATCAGTCTGCTAAATGTCAACTCACTTATCACCGACCTCTTCAACAGGAACATTGGCCCCTCGTTCAAATGGGGGAACTTCATCCGGGCGCCTGAGTCAGAGATCCAGTCTGAATTGACATGGGCATCTTGCAGGAGGGGCGTTCGATCTCGCTCGGCGCGTCGACCCGACCAGCCCGCGCCAGCCGAGTCTCCTGATTCCTTCAGGGGTTGCCCTGATGAAACCAGATAGGCAACTAGGAGGAGATGGGGGGGGGGAGGAAGCGAGGAGGAGGAGGGGGCGGCGGCGGAGGAGGAGGACAAAGGAGGACGAGTGGGGGGGGGAGGGGGGAGGAGGAGGACGAGTCTCGCGAGGACCCAGTGAATAGCTTTCTCGGGAGCCTTCTGTACTCGGAGCGCGAGAGGTATTCCAATTACATGATGCTGTCGCCGACATCAGCACGCAACGTCGGCCAGAATCCAGACGCCAGGATCAATCGGTCAAAGGGTGGAGGAGTGCTGCAGACGCTGACGCGATCAGGGGGCCTTATGATAATGCCCGGGGGGGGGGGGGGGTCCGAACATGGTGGCGCCAACCCTCGCTGGCTGATGCCATCTGAGTTGTGGTCATTGATGGGATTCCCGATCTATCGCGAAGCTGCCCGTGCTGTCGCAGGCGCTAGTTGCATGTTCTCGCAAATGTACATTAAATGCCGACATAGGTCCCCGAACTCGCAGAGGTGCCAGATAGGAAACACCATGCACGTCAACGTCATGGGTGCAGCGTGTGCCGCCACTGTTTTGAAGCTCCCGTTCCTGGGGCTGCGCTCAGCTGAGGCAACCGCCCAGGGGCCTGCGCCTGAGCCGCCTGAGCCCGCGGTTGCCCCGGAATCCAGCGGGCCCTCCTCCAGGGATCGCCCGCCGCCCGGCTCCGTGCTCCTAAGATATCTCCAGCGCAAGAGGCTCCGGACTGAATGATTGTCGCTGTGTTTTTTTGGCACAGGGACCCAAGGCAGCAGGGGCCCAGTGGGGCCCCATCGGATATTGTGAGCTGCTGTGCCACCACTTTAGTGGAAGAAAAAAACGACTCCTCCAGGGCCCCCCGGCCCCAGGGATTTGTAGATTTGCCCGCGCGTCCTGAGGCGCGGCGGGAAAGGGGTGGGAGGGGGGAGGAGGGGGAGGGAGAGGAGGAGGGGGAGGAGGAGGAGGAGGAGAAGGAGGGGGAAAGAGGAGGAAGAGCAGGAGGAGTAGGAGGAGGAGGGG